>CM016566.1:27899587-28099587 GCA_003412495.2 Echium plantagineum | reverse complement strand
ATTCCTCCAACGTAGTCACGGCGGTGCGAGACTCAAAGCTTCAAGAGAGATGGCAAAATACCCAAAATAGGTCTACTTCACTGGATTCATCTCATTACTATAGTAATGTTATAGTAATGTTTCTTTAATAGATTGATTTTGTAAGATCTTGAACACCTTCTTGGTTGGATGGCAAAATACCCATAATTATCAAAGGGCAACAAATTTGAGAGGCCCCATGACAAGCATCCGGAACAAAACTTTGCATTATTAACTGCAAAAATAAAGTGAACTAATAATGAGATTATTGCAGATGAATGTTGCATAGACAAGAATAAATATAGGCGAAAAGCGATTATACACCTAATAATGAGATTTTTTGCAGATGAAACGCATTTACCTACATTGGAGCCATTACCGATTAGGTAAAGTGATAATTTCCTAAATATATCAGAAAGACAAATTAAATACTTTAGGCTGCATTTTAGACAAATAAACGTGTGGAAATTTGGTGAAGAAGAGTTCTAGTGAAGAGGCATTGATTTGAAGATTGAAGAAGAGTTTGGAGAAGAAGAGATTGGAGAAGAAGACTTCTGAAGTCTAGTTTGGTGTGGAAAAAGAATGAGAGTTGAAAGTGGGTGAGGGAGTGCTTATTTATATGAGCTGATGTGTCAATCTTCATCAAAGGTTAGGACGATTTTAAACCGTAGATGAGGCGAAGATCAACGGCTGAGAAGGGAAGTGAACAATTGACCAGGATTGTGCTTTCATAAGAAGGAATTTAAAGACTTATTTCGTTTTTTTTATTAATTCTTTGCGTTATTCGATCTTGATATCTCTTTTTTTTTAACTTTTCTTAGATAGTATATCAATTCTATTCATTTGATTATTCATTAGTCTAAAGTTGAATAATTCAAGCATATATCGACATAATACATTCTTATTTATGTATATGCAAATGTCTTAGGTTCGACACTCACTTCATCGCTAATTTACAAAAAAAAAAAGTATATTAATATGTTGTTAAATGAATCAATTTCACACTATAAAGAAAATGGCTTCGGATTGGCTTCGGATTAAAATGAATCCGACTCAAACCCGAAGCTATTATACAATAATGGCTTGGGATTGGATTCGGATTCATTTAAATCCGAAGCCAATCCGAAGCCATTTTCTTTATTTTTTCATGTAAATTAGTTTTTGTTTTCCATGTCACTTGAAGATATTCTATAATCTCAAAGGTAAATTTTGAATTGTTTTTAATAGTTACTCAATCTTTATTACATAAATGGCTTTAATGTCAAGATCTTTAGCCCGAGCAAGGAAACTAGTCACCGTCCACGTTGATTAGATTTGTTTCTTATTTTGTAATAGTAGTTCAATAGAATGTTTCATTTTTTTGAATGATTATATTAGTATTAACAACTTGGTAGTATATTCAATATTACGAACCTAAATCGAAGAAAAAGAAAGAATCACATAACGTTAACACATAATAAAGATCCAAATATAAGTAAATAACAATAACAACATACTACCAAGTTGTTATTTATGTATACATATGTCCTATGCTCAACACTTACCTTATCGCTAATTTACCAAAAAAAAATGTAAATTAATATGTTGTTAAATGAATCAATTTCACACTATATACTATATGGCTTCGGATTGGCTTCGGATTAAAATGAATCCGACTCAAATCCGAAGCTATTATACGATCATGGCTTGGGATTGGATTCGGATTCATTTAAATCCGAAGCCAATCCGAAGCCATTTTCTTTATTTTTTCATGTAAATTAGTTTTTGTTTTCCATGTCACTTGAAGATATTCTATAATCTCAAAGGTAAATTTTGAATTGTTTTTAATAGTTACTCAATCTTTATTACATAAATGGCTTCAATGTCAAGATCTTTAGCCCGAGCAAGGAAACTAGTCACCGTCCACGTTGATTAGATTTGTTTCTTATTTTGTAATAGTAGTTCAATCGAATGTTTCATTTTTTTGAATGATTATATTAGTATTAACAACTTGGTAGTATATTCAAGATTACGAGCCTAAATCGAAGAACAACAAATAATCACATAACACACAATAAAGATCCAAATATAAGTAAATAACAATAACAACATACTAGCAAGTTGTTATTTATGTATATACATATGTCCTAGGCTCGACACTCACCTCATCGCTAATTTTAAAAAAAAAATGTAAATTAATATGTTGTTAAATGAATCAATTTTACACTATATACTATATGGCTTTGGATTGGCTTCGGATTAATATGTTCTTTATTTTTTTTTAATTTAAAGGGAAGGGTTTTAGTAGTAATTGTAAAAAGGGAGTCGGAATGGCTTCAGAATTCAACTTTATTTAAATAATCAATTAGTTACAATTTTTTCTCGATCACGTTTTCATATAGTGATAGTCGAATCGGATTATATATGGTTTGCTAATTGTTGTTATGAATGATTATGTTCTTTTCAAGAATTAATATTTCTTATTATTGTTGTTACAAATATTTATGTATCTTTAAATTGGCCTATTAAAGATTATATCATATTTATTGAAGACTACATAATTTTTAATTTAATTACTTTTTATTCAATGTTCTAGAATAAGTGGCTTCGGATTGGAGTCAGATTGAAAATTTTCGACATCCCAAGCTAATCTGAAGCCATTCTGGCTTCGGATTAGAGTCAGACTGAAATTTTATTTTTAGTAAAATAAATATATTGGATGTCTGAAGCCATTCTGACTCCATTCTATTACTATTTTCAATTTTTAATTCATTTCGTTTAATATTATCAAATATGTTTCCGATTTCATTATAGTTTGGCTTCGGAATGGAGTCGATTATCATTTTATTTTGTAATAAATTAAATAAATTAATAAGTCCGAAGCCATTTTGAAGCAATTTCGACACCAATTTTAAAGAATTCAACATTTTCTGGGTTGACTTTCAATCCGAAGCCAATCCGAAGCCAATCCCAAGCTCTTTTTATGGCTTCGGATTTCACCCCTGAAGCAAATAGTGTGTTTTCTAGTAGTGCAATAATTGAACAATGAACATTTCAATGAACACCCTTGAACAAAAAGTATCCATTTTAATTGACGTGTTGGGAATTCGTGTCAAGTTGTAACTCATAATAATGTTACAAGTTGTAACACATGTATCAAGTTGAAGGCAAGCTTGCGTATCAAGTTCAACCTTGAGAAGTCATGTTTGTTTTATACTCCCTCTATTCCACTTTAATTGACGTGTTGGGAATTCGTGTCAAACTTTGACTATAAATTACTTTATATTCATTAGTCTAAAAAATATAAATTGATATAATTGAATTCATTTTTCAAAATACTTTCATAATATTATTTTTTTGTAATTTCTTATAATGTAAATATAAAATAATTGATGATTAAAATTGTATTTCAAAATACTTCTTTAAGTGTTTATATGAAAAATTGATGAAATTACATTTGATTTTCAATATTTTTTTTGCCTACTCGTTCAAATCTGATTTTCCAAATCAGGTTCGAACTGGACGTTCTGCGAAAGGTGCGCTAACCCAGACCAAATCTTTTTTCTAAAAATACCTTGCGAACTTGAACCCAAACGTTAAATATTACTGTTCGCAATGTGCAAACTGAACTCAAATGTGCCTACGTTCGGTATAGTTCGGTCCGTTACCGAAAGAGGAAAAGACGTTGTAAACATCATGTGGTTTAATTCAACTATAACTTCATTAAACCAGGACACTATATATAACCAATGTGGAGTGTGGACAACCTATGGCGTTACCTTATAAGTGAATTCTGGCTATATATCATATGACGTCTTTACTTTTTCATAATAATTGGTTCTTAATTCCATTGATTTTTTAATACAAGGTCTGTTACTTTTTTCTCATTTTGTAGACCTTGAATAGTTTGTTCGTTAATTTTTAAAATCAGTTCTCCTATCGGTTGGATGTCACATACTTAAAATTCTTATATATAGTTATCAATATATAATTTATTTATCTAGATCCTCCACTATTTTCTTAAGTAAGTAATGTAATATGGAATATCATCAGCTTTACGATACCAACAATGGTGGTGGTCATGAAGCTTCTTCTACCGACATTTATATTTTCCGTTTGATTCTTCTTTGAGGAATATGTATGGGCTTCATAGAAGAATTGACCAAACATACACCTTAATGGAGAGTTCTATTTGTATATGATATATACAAAAGATTTTATTAAACTCATAAACTGAACATGAATAACAAAATCGAAACAATTTTATTAAATTCATAAGAGTCAAAATTAGTCAAACCTAGATTTACACCAAATTAATTGTAGAAAAATATAATTGAAGGCAACACACACCTTAATCAACTCATAAAAGGACATGCATGAGAAATCGAAGCAGTTTTCATGAAGTCAAAAAAAGTCAAAAGTCATCAAATGTTTAAAATAAAACGAAAAACATGTTTTCACCTTCAAACATTGACATCAATGCACTATATGATATTATTTCAGAGCATTTAGGGTGGCTGAACGAACAAGCAATATTCAACTTCTCTCCGAGTTTGAGATATGAAACGGCAAAGAGAGAGTGAGGGATGAAATGACCGAGAGAAAATGAGGGATAGGTTTGCGTTTTATGTATTATTAATCTCAGTAAAAGGACACTCGAACAGGGTCCGCTCTTCGACTTTTGGTCCATATATGGGAATGGATATAGAGGCTCGAACAGGTTCGGCCTTCATATGGCTTGAGGTGAGTCGAGCCGTACATCTTCGAATACTTCGGCTGAACTTGCCGAATACCCAATATTGACGTGCAACATTAATTCCGAAATCCCGAACCGAATTTTTTCGAGCCGAATATCCCGAGCAGAATCGTGCCTTCAGGTTCATTTACAACACTACTGAAGCCTTAAGGATGTGTTTATAACTTTATCCTTTTCTCAATGAAATTTTGGTGCCCACAACCATGTGATTTTTTAATGTCACTACAGATGTACATTGAATGAAATTTTCAGTTAGTGAATGGTTGTAGAAGAGCCTAGCAAGGTTTGTTAAAACATAAGTCTATATTATCTATCTTATATCACATTTTACATTATTAAGATTTTATGTTCCAGGGAGAAATTTGAAATGGCAAATACAACTGCATTAATACCGGAAACCAACCTACACACCTAGAATTGGACAAGCATAGTGACAATAACTCAGGATATCCCAGCTCTAACATGCACGATGTCATGAGAACAAAACAAAGGACATGATCAATACCACAAGGCACTAAGGACACAAGGTAAAATCAAGGAAGGTGTAAGGAACAACGTCAGCACCACAAAAGGATAAACCTATTTTGCAAAGTTGAATTTGTATAAATTACATTCTAGCATTACATTTCTAGTATTTACATTCTCAGAACAATTCAACATTTGAATGACATTTTAATTTACATTTCAGAGTATGAATGAATGATCTATTTTCCTCCTTCATCTAAATGCTTCTTGTTGGGTTTTTATACATGTTTTGCATATCAAATTATACAAAAACGTATAAACGATCGAATACAAAGTTCTAAATTCACATTTAACTACGAGTTTCGAGTATACCTCTTGAAGCGTGATCGAGTGCGTAGCGGAAGAGCAACGTCCGTTCCTCTCTCTAGTTAGTCCACACCAATGCGTGATTGATTCCTCCCTTGAAGCAACTAGAGCATGAAGCGTATATGTCAAGAATGAACCAAGAGAAAAACGATTTCTTCTCTTGGTTTGTGTGTATATTTTCGGCCAAAAACTAGAGGAAGGAGGGAGTATTTTTTTTTGCTTTTTCCTTGTCTTACAAAGTGTGCAAAAAGGATGATCAAAAATTGTCATCAAATGTGGTCTTAATATGGTGTTAATCACATTAACATCCATATGTAACCTCCCCCTTTTTCAAGCTCCCATTCAAGACTAGCATTAGTGCATTTGAATTCAAAAGGTCAAATGCATTCTTATGCATCATTTTTGGACGGTTAATGGGGTGGAAATTCCACTTTGGAATTTCCTCCCCTTTATTCTTTGACGTTTACACTTTTAACCCGGAAGTTTCAATCGTATTGAAAATCAAGCGCATTGTTTGTGTGTGACCTTCTAGGATCGAAATAACATTAGCCATATGTTAATAAAATATCGACAAGTATTTTACTATCATATAAATCATGAGCGGGTCCTAGTAAAACCATCAAGACCCCTAATGTATTTCGAATTCATTCCCAGCTCGTATATTATTGTCAAACAAATAATATACGTATGAACTTAACCTTAAATAAGTAATCACTTCGAACAATCAAATTGTTCAATGGGCACTAATTATGACGTGTCAAACATCTCATAATTCCAACACTCCCACTTGCCCTTGGACGATTACTTGTGAAGTGATTCTTTCGCATCGCGATTCTCACAGTCAAGCTATGGTAAGATATGTGTCACCATACTCTTGCACCTGTACTGTCTCGGATACATAGAATTAATGTGATACCCAGTACTGCTATTGGAGATGGCCATCTTAATCACCATTAATCTACCGAGATTTTATGAATCAATCGACATAACCGATTTGTGCGAATCCCCTCTGATGTACAACCAATGTACCAACATGTTCCAAGTATGCCCAACATATGCCTTTATAGCCTCCCTTCTACAGGAGACGATTTACATAGTCAAGACACGCAAGTCTCATGCTAACGCATTCCTGCCATACAGGTCTAAGAATCACCATTTAACATAAGTTCGATGAGAAACACTTAGGACACAGATATGTCATCTTCTAAGTTCTCATGGCGGTCGAATCCAGTATCATAGCTTGGACTAGTTCCAAGATATATACCCATGTACATGACTAGAGTACACTTACTCCCTTTCTTGTCTAAGAAACGTGACCAAGACAATCATGTGCATGCTGATCATTACAATGTTCGATTCCAATCAGTGAACATTTGATCAGAGATAAGTTATCCCCTTGCTTCTAGGCTTAGTAGAGGGTTTCTCATTTGGGATCCTCAACCCCAAAGACCTCTCTAGAAGCCATGGATAACAATGGAATCAAAATAAATATATATGTATGAAAGACAGTAAAACTGAAAATAAACATACATATATTTGAATCAATTATTCAACATAATCTTATCAGGACTAAACTATGACAAAATACAGACAATACAGCTCCCACTAAACCTAACGCCATTCAAGCATATATCTAAGTCCTGCACCAGATACGTGCTTGTCATGTTTGCTCTGAGGCAAAGGTTTGGTCAATGGGTCGGCCAGGTTATCGTCTGTATGTATCTTGCATACACTCACATCGCCTCGTTCCGTGATGTCACGAATGATGTGATACTTTCTGAGCACATGCTTGGAGCGGTGATGTGATCTTGGTTCCTTGGCTTGAGCAATTGCACCAGTGTTATCACAGTATAACACTACTGGCTCGTCAATGCTAGGTACAACACCAAGCTCACTCACAAACTTCTTGATCCAACATGCTTCCTTTGCAGCTTCAGATGCTGCAACATATTCTGCCTCTGTCGTAGAATCAGCCACAGTGCCTTGCTTGCTACTGCACCAAGACACTGCGCCACCATTGATGCAAAACACATAACCAGACTGAGATCTAGAATCATCTTTGTCGGTTTGAAAGCTCGCATCGGTGTAGCCTACAACCTGTAACTCTTTATCTCCCCCATAGACAAGACACATGTCTTTAGTATTTCTCAAATACTTAAGAACGGCCTTTACGGCCTTCCAGTGCTCTTGTCCTGGACACGATTGATAACGACTTGTTACACTCAAAGCGTAAGAAACGTCAGGTCGTGTACAAAGCATGGCATACATGATAGATCCTATGGCTGAGGCATAAGGGATCTTGTTCATCTTCTCTATTTCGATGCTGTCTGTGGGACTGTCAGCACGACTAATAGAAATGCCATGTCTCATAGGGAGATTACCTTTCTTGGAATTTTCCATATGGAATCTAAGTAATACCTTATCAATATAAGTGTTTTGACTCAGTCCAATGAGTCTCTTAGATCGTTCCCTATGGATCTTAATTCCAAGAATGTACTGAGCCTCTCCTAGGTCTTTCATAGAGAAACATTTGCACAACCATGCCTTGACTGATTCAAGCATGGGTATGTCGTTTCCTATGAGAAGAATGTCGTCTACATATAGCACGACAAATGCAATGTTGCTCCCACTAACCTTCTTGTATACACAAGAATCTTCTTCACATCGAATGAATCCAAACTCTTTGATTGATTCATTGAAGCGAAGATTCCAACTCCTAGATGCTTGCTTCAGACCATAAATAGATCTTTGAAGTTTGCATACTTTCTTAGGCTCTTTCGAGCTTGTGAATCCAGGAGGTTGTGTCATGTACACATCCTCTTCTAGTTTCCCGTTAAGGAAAGCTGTCTTCACATCCATTTGCCAAATTTCATAATCGTAGTATGCGGCAATGGCTAAGATAATCCGAATGGATTTAAACTTAACGACTGGAGAAAAAGTTTCATCATAGTCGATACCATGAATCTGTTTGAAACCTTTAGCCACAAGTCGAGCCTTATAAACATGGACATTTCCATCTTTATCAAGCTTTCGTTTAAATACCCATTTGCATTCGATGGGTCTATCACCCCTCGGCAAATCAATCAATGTCCATACTTTATTATGGTACATTGATTCCATCTCGGATTGCATGGCTAGGAGCCATTCATCAGCATCAGGTTGTTTCATGGCTTCCTCATAAGTTGAGGGTTCCCCGCTTTCAATCAGGAAAAATTCCCCATACCATCTATCGGGTTCCTGACGGGACCTTTCGGATCTCCGAGGGATGTTTTGAGTATCAGCAGGCTCGTCTACGGTTTCCCGTGGATCGAGTTGAACCTCTTCTTCATAAGAAGGGTCCACCTCCTGAGGTGATTCAGCTAAGGTACTAGTACCTGCTACATCACCCTCTTGAACAATTTCAAGAGTCTCATTACTCTTATATCTCTTTGTAATGTATTCTTTCTCAAGGAAAGTTCCATTACGAGCCACGAAAATCTTATTTTCGGGTTTGAGATAAAAGTAATATCCCTTGGTTTCCTTAGGATAACCAATGAAGTAACACTTGTCGGATTTAGGTCCAAGCTTATCTTTGTTAACTTTCTTAACATAGGCCTCGGATCCCCAAATCCTCAAGTACCCTAGTTTGGGAAGAGTCCCAAACCACATCTCATGTGGGGTCTTAGGTGCTGATTTGGTTGGACATTTGTTTAGTGTGGAAGCGGCAGTTTCCAATGCATAACCCCAAAAACTAGTTGGGAGTTCTGATGTGCTCATCATTGATCGAACCATATCTAATAAGGTTCGATTTCTCCTTTCGGAGACACCATTGTGTTGTGGTGTACCAGCAGGTGTGAGTTGTGATACAATACCACATTCTCTTAGGTGTTGCAAGAAGTCATGGCTCAAGTATTCTCCTCCCCTGTCGGAGCGAAGAATCTTGATTGTCCTGCCGAGTTGGTTTTCTACTTCTTTCTGAAATTCTTTGAACTTTTCAAAGGCTTCACTCTTATGTTTCAACAGATATACGTAACCATATCTGCTAAAGTCATCGGTGAAGGTAATGAAGTATGGAAAACCTCCTCTAGCGGGCGTGTTCATTGGGCCACATATATCAGTATGTATGATTCCCAATAAATCACTTGCCCTTTCACTCGTACCAGTGAAAGGTGACTTGGTCATCTTTCCTAAAAGACATGACTCGCATTTGTCATAAGATTCAAAACCAGATGACGTAAGAATTCCATTGTCATGGAGCTCTTTAATGCGTTTGTCACTTATATGACCGAGTCTGCAATGCCATAAGTATGTCGGGTTCAAGTCATTGGGCTTGTTCCTTTTCATACTGATGTTATAAGTTTCTACACTTGTTTCCAAGATATAGAGACCACTCTGCAGGGATGCAGTACAATAAACATTTCCATTTTTAGAGATAAAACAACCACTTTTATCAATAGTAACGGAAAAACCATCCAAATTTAATAAGGAAATTGATATAATGTTCCTACATAAAGTAGGAACATAGAATACATTATTCAAAACAATACAATATCCAGATGGTAAATTTAAAGACAGTGTTCCTACAGCAAGAGCTACAACTTTTGCACCATTGCCTACTCGTAGGTCCACTTCATCCCTTGTGAGCTTCCTTCTATTCTGCAGGTGCTGCATATTTCGACAAATATGAGTACCACATCCAGTGTCTAACACCCAAGAATTAGAATCAGAAGGTAAATCAGTTATAACATGAATACCTGCTGGCGGAGTAGTAGTGGTCAAACCACTCTTCTTGTCTGCCAGGTACTTCTTGCAGTTTCTCTTCCAATGGCCAATTATTCCGCAATAATGACACTTGTCTTCCCTTTTGGCATCCTTCTTGGATGCCTTTTGAGTAGGAGCTGTTGCATGGGGGGCAACCTTAGTCTTGCCTTTGGCACCTTTCTTCCTCTTGAACTGTTTCTTGTTCTGAATGGTCAGAACAGAGGAAGAAGTGCCTTTTGCCTTCTTAATGTTTTGTTCAGCATTGTTGATCATACCATGCAGCTCAGACAACGTCTTGTCATATTGGTGCATGTTAAAGTTCAACACAAAACCACTGAAGGAATCAGGCAGCGACCTAAGAATGATATCCACAGACATCTCCTTAGAGACGGGTGCCCCCAATGAGGCCAGTCTTTCGACCAGCCCTATCATCTTGATGACATGGGGACTTGCTGGCTGTCCATTGCCTAGCTTACAGTCAACAAGAGCACAAACAGTATCGTATCTCTCATTGCGTGCCTCCCGCTGGAACAAATTTTCCAGCTGGCGGTACATATCGTAAGCGTTGACCTCTTCGAATTGAATCTGAAGATTCGATTCCATGTTGGCCAACATTAAGCACTGGACATCTGTAGCATCATTCATGTGCTGTTCATAGACATAATACTCATTCTCATCGGTGGGAACGACCTCAGGAAGTTTGGTGGTGAGCACATAATCTGTTCTCTCAGACTTGAGAATAATTCTCAAGTTGCGAGCCCAGTCATGGAAATTAGCACCATTAAGTTTGCATTTCTCCAAAGCGGAGCGGAGAGACTTAGAGTTTTTATCGTTCGTAGACATGATAACTACAGCGGTAAAAAGCGAATAAATCACTCAGATAAGCATGTCATAGTGATAATTCAAAATATCAAAATATTTGAACTCATACAATGTGTTCATAATCCTACTAAAATACACAATGTATCCGAGAACTCAGATAATTAATAATCGAACGGCAGCACGCAACATTTCGACTACCAATCATGTGAGTAGGTGAATGATCACCATTTATGCCGGGCATAATTCTCGGTGTCACCAAAAATCTTACAAGATTGCATTGGTGACAACTTTTGCCAACAGGCCCAAATCTGATTATGGGAATCACTGTTCAAGTAACCTGAGCCTATTGACGAAAGTCAGAATGAACAATCGAAGCCCGATTCTGAATCGGAAATCATTCGATTATTCCATCGGGATCAAGTCATAGGACATGTCATGTCTGCCAATCTGGCAGGTCCATGCATACGTATGTCTTATTCCGACTTTAGGGTCAGGTATGGCAAATTACTTGACTTAAGGTAGGATTAGTTATAAATATATAATCATGATCATACATGCATATATACATTCACTCAAGCAAGAATATATATCATATGAGCATGAAAATTAAGAATTATAACGCAAATAAATGGGATTAGTGATATGATCTAAAAACCGAAAAGAAAACTAGACTTAATTCTAAACTAAGTCTTCAGTCCTCCTTCAGTTCCTTCGGTGGCTTCGTCTTCTATTGATTACAATCACACGTGGTGATAAATAATTGACACGCAGGTCAATGTAATAAATAATAAAATAAAAGTGACACAAGTCGTCATAAAATAGCACGCAGGCTATATTTCTTTTTGACACAAGTCGTCATATAAAAGACAGTACGCAGACTGTATTTCAAAAACCAGATCATATCACTTATCCCAACATTCATTCACAATGAAAATAAAACATCCAATATATCAAAATATATATAATACATGAATTAAGTCAATTAAAACATGTAAGGATGTCAAATAAGGTACACACAATTATAACACATATATGTAATAAATTGTACATCAAATGTAACAACCAAATCAATAACTCATAGGTTTTACATAATTAATTAAGGCCTTTAATTTTAATTAATAAGTATTTAATATTATTTATAACCAATATAAATAAAATTAACAACTAATCATATTAGTGCTATTAATTAAAATATTGTAACATTAAAATCTAATCAAATTATCATAAAAGTTATAATAATTTAATTAATTTTCTTCTGACAATCGAAAGTCAAAATACTAGAATAGCCAAAATATTCACAATAATTAATAAAACAAAATCCAAAACAATTTTAGGACCATTTTAATTATGTGAACAGTCGTGAACAGTGTTTCGTGAACAGTGAAATCGGAATCACTGTTCATCCGAAAAACACTGTTCGTCCGAAAAACACTGTTCATCCGAATAGTGTTCCGAACTTTTCGGATGAACACATGGCTATTCAAAAATCATTTTCGAGCACTTAATAAATCCAAATAAATCCAGAAAAATTACAGTAGACTCGAAAATCATTCTAGTATTTGATTTATATTTTTTCAGAATTTTAGAAAAATATATACAGCCGTTAAAACACTGTTCAACCGAATGGTATATCAAATCCGTTCGGGTGAACATATGACTGTTCAAATGTCAATTTCGAGCACTTAAGAAATCGAAAAAATTCCAGAAAAATTTCAGTAAACTCGAAATTGACTCTAATATTTTATTTATATTTTTCCAGAATTTTATAAAAAATATATACAGCCTTTAAAACTGTTCAAACGAAGGGTATATCAAATCCGTTCGAATGAACATATGGCTGTATCAAACATTTATTTCGAGCACTTAACAAATCGAAACAATTCCAGAAAAATTACAGTGAACTCAAAATTCAATGTACTGTTTGAATAATATTTTTCCAGAATTCTATAAAAATATATACAGCACTTAAAACTGTTCAAACGAAAGGTATATCAAATCCGTTCGGATGAACATATGGCTGTTTCAAACATTTATTTCGAGCACTTAAAAAATCGAAACAATTCCAGAAAAATTACAGTGGTCTCGAAATTTTCTCTACTGTTCGAAACATATTTTTACAGAATTTTAGAAAAATATTTACAGGCCTTAACAATTACATAATTGCACAATACACATAATGCACAACAACCTCAATTGATGATATCAAAACATACACATATGATATTATAATTCATGAAATCAAATTTCAAGACATTTAAAGTGAATTAGAACATATGTACCGGGCTCATGATGCCACTGTTGGGTTTTTATACATGTTTTGCATATCAAATTATACAAAAACGTATAAACGATCGAATACAAAGTTCTAAATTCACATTTAACTACGAGTTTCGAGTATACCTCTTGAAGCGTGATCGAGTGCGTAGCGGAAGAGCAACGTCCGTTCCTCTCTCTAGTTAGTCCACACCAATGCGTGATTGATTCCTCCCTTGAAGCAACTAGAGCTTGAAGCGTATATGTCAAGAATGAACCAAGAGAAAAACGATTTCTTCTCTTGGTTTGTGTGTATATTTTCGGCCAAAAACTAGAGGAAGGAGGGAGTATTTTTTTTTTGCTTTTTCCTTGTCTTACAAAGTGTGCAAAAAGGATGATCAAAAATTGTCATCAAATGTGGTCTTAATATGGTGTTAATCACATTAACATCCATATGTAACCTCCCCCTTTTTCAAGCTCCCATTCAAGACTAGCATTAGTGCATTTGAATTCAAAAGGTCAAATGCATTCTTATGCATCATTTTTGGACGGTTAATGGGGTGGAAATTCCACTTTGGAATTTCCTCCCCTTTATTCTTTGACGTTTACACTTTTAACCCGGAAGTTTCAATCGTATTGAAAATCAAGCGCATTGTTTGTGTGTGACCTTCTAGGATCGAAATAACATTAGCCATATGTTAATAAAATATCGACAAGTATTTTACTATCATATAAATCATGAGCGGGTCCTAGTAAAACCATCAAGACCCCTAATGTATTTCGAATTCATTCCCAGCTCGTATATTATTGTCAAACAAATAATATACGTATGAACTTAACCTTAAATAAGTAATCACTTCGAACAATCAAATTGTTCAATGGGCACTAATTATGACGTGTCAAACATCTCATAATTCCAACACTTCTTCTTTCTTCTCTCTAAGTTTTTCCATTTCTCTGTTGTCATATCCCCTTTCTGCTCCATTTCTCTATTCAAATCTTCCCTATTCTGCTATCTGGCTGCTCATACTTGGTATTAGCCATTTCCTCTTGCAACTTCCCACACCTTCCCTAACATACCCTTTGACTAACACCATGACAAAAAACAACCCCAACAAGAACACCTAACCCCTAGTTGATGATACTCAACTACTTCAAGCACGATTACAAAATATCCAGAAAAGAAATATCATAAGAGACAATCAAATACAAACCATGGCAGAAGATATAAAAACCATCCAAGCCAAAAATGAATAAATGCAATATAATATACTTAAAGCGCTACAAACAATAATCCAAAATCAGCAACAATCAACCATTACTCAACCTTCTAGCTCGATATAACAACAACAACTTATACCAACCCTCAACCTTGAGAAAAGACCAATAGATATAATGCCTACCAACCAGCCACCTCCACCACCGCTTCTTTTCCCTGCAACCAACCCATCCATCACCTGAGAATCAGTATCTAAATCTAGTTGGTATGCATTTTAATGGTAAGGCAGATATTTGGCTTGATTCTTATCTTTAGTAATACCCTAGATCAACCTGGATCTAACTCACAGTAGTATTAGCTGACAAATTTGTTGAATTAAAGCCATGTAACATCATCTCTGAATTTAATAAGTTGTTCAAAACACCTTAGCCAATGATTATATAGATAAATTTGAGGACATGCAGGGCTTTATGATTACTTTAATAGTGGATTGAAAGATGAGATTCGAGATGGCATAAAACTGTTCAAATCAGCCACACTTCCACAAGCTTTTCAATTAGCAAGAAACTATGAAAAATAATTTCACACATTAACCATTAACCTCAAACCTGCCAGTTACATGACCTTTAAGTCCCAATAGCAGTCAAACCAGAAGCTCACCTACACCTTTCAACCTTCAAAACCAATCCAACCTACCCAAACCAACCAATCATACCTCCCTTTACAACTATCACCTTCTAGAAAGATGCTCACCACAGCTCAAATGCAAGCCAAAAGAGATAGAAACTTATGCTGCAATTGTGATGAGATATTCACTCCTGGACATAAATGCAAAAACAGAACCCTCTACATGATAATATCTAAGGAAAAAGAAAAACTAGCAACAATTAAAAACCAGAACAAGATCATCCTGCTGAAAATCTGCCTGATAACAATGGAGAATGAGAAGTTTCAATTCATGCCATGTCTGGACCAAAAAACTTTCAGGTTGAAAAGGGCCAATGAAAAACACATTGTACTGCTTTTAGTGGACACTGCAGCACACATATACATTCTTAGATGAGACAACTGTCAAGAAATTGCAAGTCCATATGTTGAAAGCGCAACCATTAGTGATTAATGTGGCCAATGGAGCAAATTATGCAGTTCACAACTATGTCTTGACTTCACTTGAAAAACTCAAGGATATACATTCCAAACAAATGCCAAGATAATCAATTTAAGATCTTGTGAAATGGTGATTAGAGGAGTAAATTTGCTTAATATGTACATTCCAATTAAAATGGATTTCAGGAATATGCAGCTCACACGCTCTCACGGAAACAAGATAATTGCATTACAAGCTGCAACACCACAACCACCTGCAGATGATTAGAGCTAAAAAATTATCTAAATGGATAAACAATACTACATGTGCATCCATAGACAACCTATTTTCCTTAAAACAAGCTTCACCCAATAATACAATCTCCTCAATAAAAAATTATAGCCCAAACCTCACCAATCTACTAGGTCAAATCCTGGAATTATTCATCCCTCCCAAAAGCCTACCTCTTATTAGGAATGATGACCACAAAATAAGCCTAAAACAACATGACCAGCCTAAAAAATTCCACCCTCCAAACACTCTCACATGTAAAAACAAGAACTTAAAAAGATTGTGAATGAACTCTTGTCTGCAGGATTTATTCCACACTGAAACTCAGCCTTTGTATCATGAAGATTTTGTGTGGGCTATAAATACCTAAATGAGCTTATAGTTAAACATGATTTTCCTACACCATTAATAAATGATCTACTTGATGAATTGCATGATGCAAATTCTTTTTCAAAACTGGATTTAAGATCAGGATACTATCAAATCAGAATGTGCCCTGATGATATTTCTAGAACTGCTTTCAAAACACATCAAGGCCATTACGAATTTGCAGTAATGCTTTTTAGATTGTCCAATGCACCAGCCACTTTTTAATCGATCATGAATCATGTTTTTAGTAGCTCTTTGAGGAAGTTTGTTCTAGTTTTCTTTGATGACATATTAGTATACAACAAAGATAGTCAAAGCCATCACACACATCTACATTAAGAACTGATTTTATTAAGAAATAACAAGTTTGTTTGTCAAACCTTCAAAATGTGCATTTGGTCAATCTTTCATTGAATATTTAGTTCATTGAATATTTAGGTCATACAATCTCTGCTAGAGGTATCTAGGTTGATTATACAAGATTGAGGCCATGCCAGCATGGCCAAGATCTAACAACATCAAGTCTTTAGGAGGATTCTTGGGACTTACAGGTTATACATGAAAATTTGTAAGGAATTATGTTGTTTTAGCAAAGCCTATAACTATTCTATTGAAGAAGGATTTATTTCTTTGGACAAATCAAGAAGCAATTTCTTTTAAAACACTCAAACAAACAATGAGTTGTACACCTTTTGTAGCATTACCTGATTTCAATTTTTCTTACATTATAGATACTGATCCCTCATCTCAAGGTTATGGTGCAGTTCTAATGCAGTCTCAAAAGCCGTTCAAATATATTACCAAGGCTTGGAACTCACTACAATTTGGATTATCAATATATGAGAAAGAACTACTAGCAATAATCTTCGCAAATAACAAATGGAAGCATTACTTGATGTTTGAAAGATTTGTGATCAGAACAGATCAACATTCTCTCAAACATTTATTGGAGCAAAAGGTTACTATCTATTTGCAGTAGAAAGTAGTGGCTATGTTGCTTGATTTAGATTATACAATTCAGTATACACAAGGGAAGAAAAACTTGGTAACTGATGAATTACAAGCCTTGTTTGTGGTTCAACATGCTTGGATGGCTGAAGTGGTAGGCACCTATTTGAAGGAGAAATCAATTCAACACATCGTAGCTGCAATTGTGATCAAACATGAAAAGATTTCCCATCACACTCATACAAAGCGGGAATATTGAGGAACAAAAACAGAATAATGATTGGAGATGATTAGGTAATTACGAAAAAGTTGATAGCAACATTGCATGATTTAGCTGTGGGTGGGCATTCTGGTATTTATGTCACGTATTCTAGCATTAAATCACTATTTTATTTGAAGGAACCTAAAAAAGATGTGTCTACACTTGTGTCTTCTTGTGTCACATGTCAAAACAACAAGCATTAACATATTCCCTACCCTGGATTACTGCAACCATTGCATATTCTTGAGTCTGCTTGGACTAAAATATCAATGGACTTGATTGATGGATTACCTAGATCACAGTCGAAAGACAACATCTTGGTGGTTGTTGATAGATATACAAAATATGCACATTTTTTAGCTTTGTCTCACCTCTACACTACTCATGTTGTAGCTCATTTATTCCTAAAATAACATTTATAAATTACATGGCCTTCCTAAGCACATAGTTTCTGATAGAGACAAATTATTTTTAAGTGAGTTTTGAAATTAGTTGTTTACAAACCTAGGGACAAGAGTTTATTCTTAGAACCTAATTTAATGGGGTTAGGAAAACCTAACTTTAAATTTGGACCATTAGATATTGGTGGTTATTATAGTGATTTTGTTGAGTGATTATAGGGATTAGATATTGGTGGTTATTATAGTAATTATCCATAGATTAGTAAAACCTAACTATTAAAATGTTAGGTTGTAAGTACAACTCGGAGAAATCTATTTTGCAAGTTGAATTTATATTAATTACATTCTAGCATTACATTTTTAGTATTTACATTCTCAGAACAATTCAGCCTTTAAATGGCTATGTAATTTACATTTAAGAATATGAATAAATTATCTATTTATTTCCTTCATCTCCATGCTTCTTCATTCTGCTCTCTAAGTTCTTCCCTTTCTCTGTTGTCTTATTCCCTTTCTAATCCAATTCCTTTTCTGATCTACCCTGTTATGCCATCCAACCTCTCCAGCTTCTCACACACGACTGCTCAAACGCTTAAGCGTTCCATCTTGACAAATAATGAGGTAGCCACAACTACCTTCTGTCATCACATTCCAATTCTGAAACCTATGCTACAGTTGTTTAAGGTGTATTACATAACGAATGCCCAGGTGATGCTCGTAGAGGAAAGATACAAAACTTTGAAAAAAAATCATACCAATAGACTTTGTAGCAAGAAACAATGATATGCCTAGTCTCTGAAATTACCCCTAATTTACGTTATTTCTTAGATGGCATAACATGTAACGACCCGCCTCGAGGTTAGACTCGTTATCACCTCAGTAACAGAGTCACCACTCGATGAATGACTCGATAAACTTGCGTAAAAACACTTAAATAAAAATAAAATAAGGTGGTAACTTGTTTTATAAAACAAAATACTGAAGTGAATCTATCGGGTATACAATCTATGACCTAACAATAACGAAGACACGAATCAATATCATATCAATCCAACAACTCGAGAGTACTACAAGCAAAACAAAATGAAACAACATAGACACTGCAACGACTAAGGAAGGTCTTAATGCCACCAACGCCACTCACCGAAATAGGAATCTGTAACGCCCCGCCCCCACAACACCGGGTCGGAACGTTATTTGATCTGATAGACTAGCCTCACAAACCATCACGGGTCTCTCCAGCACGTTTTTGTCCTCACTCACGTGCTCACCGGGACACTTCCCAGTGGGTCACCCATCCTAGAATTACCCCAAGTCAAGCACGCTTAACTTTAGAGTTCTTCTGGGTTGGGCTACCGAAAAGAAGATGCATCTTGATGGTATGAGTAGTACCTATCAAATCATATCAAACATATCACATCGCCCACCTTGGGCCGGGTATTACAATCTCCCCCACTTAAACACTCAACGTCCTCGTTGAGCCATACACACATCCACATCCAAGACCGTACCATCCGTGTGAGACTCTACCTCTCACAATTCCGGACGGCTCGGCTCTGATACCATTTGTAACGCCCCGCCCCCACAACACCGGGTCGGAACGTTATTTGATCTGATAGACTAGCCTCACAAACCATCACGGGTCTCTCCAGCACGTTTTTGTCCTCACTCACGTGCTCACCGGGACACTTCCCAGTGGGTCACCCATCCTAGAATTACCCCAAGTCAAGCACGCTTAACTTTAGAGTTCTTCTGGGTTGGGCTACCGAAAAGAAGATGCATCTTGATGGTATGAGTAGTACCTATCAAATCATATCAAACATATCACATCGCCCACCTTGGGCCGGGTATTACAGAATCTACGCCCTACAACAACGCACCTAGCTTGCTAAAAGAATAAGTCTCCGAAGGCTCAACTCGACAGCTGGTAAATTCTGGTCACGGGTGGGTACCAACAACCCACACACGTGATGTGAAAACGATGACTAAATAGGAAGTACAATAACAGGGAAATAGAAATAAGAGCATCACAATGTAAATCCTCAATAATTACAACGCTACAGCTAAACCCACCATCACAATTAACAACACATGCAATACTTTATGCATAAGTAAATGTTCTTTTTAAATTCATTATTATTTGGTAAAATATTTATAAATTATAATGGTTGTACACTTGTGTTTGTTGATTACTATAAATCAATCATGTGTAATAGTATAATTTTTCTTTTTTGATGTTTTCTTCGAGGAAGTTACAAATTGCACATGAACTGACATTGAACTCGATTAATGTGAAAAGTTACAGATCCATATAAATCTTGATATATGTAGTATATATCGTTAACAATTTATTCAAAAATTTATCACGTGCAACGCACGTAACATAATACTAGTAATACATAAGTAATGCAATTCAACAACTCAACAAACACAATTCATAACTAGCACAACAACCCAAATCGAACATCATCACATAACAAACACATGCAATAAATCTACATGCTACTGGATCCGGACTTACGCAATGTACAGTACTCTACCTAGGTCACCTGCAGGGAGAACAACGCCCGTATAACCTCGGTGACTGGCACAACCTATCCATCATAATCATATCAACGCCCGCATCAAATCCATGAACGGCACTACCTATCCAAACACAATTCATAACTAGCACAACAACCCAAATCGAACATCATCACATAACAAACACATGCAATAAATCTACATGCTACTGGATCCGGACTTTCGCAATGTACAGTACTCTACCTAGGTCACCTGCAGGGAGAACAACGCCCGTATAACCTCGGTGACTGGCACAACCTATCCATCATAATCATATCAACGCCCGCATCAAATCCATGAACGGCACTACCTATCCATCAAAATCGTATCGACACCCGCATCAAATCCATGACAGGCACTACATATCATATCAACGCCCGCATCACCTCTGTGACTGCACTATCCTAGTCGTACGTTGCCGGATCATGACAACACATACTCACAGCACATACAATCAACTCACCGTCACAGTCAACAACCTTTAAAGGTGCATTTCTATTCTCATATTCATACTCAACATATAGTCAATCACAATAACTTACTACTATTTACACACGTAATAACACATACCAAATGTACAGGAAAGTAAACAGACGTGAGTAAGAACTCACCTCAAACAAACAACACAAATAACACTCACTCTCGAGCCAACGATGTGTAATCGATCACGCACCAGGACCTATTATTATAACACATACTCAGTCAACATCCTATCATATATTGCCCCAACCTCTCATTTATTACGTATAAGCCTCATTATTATAATATTACACTTTTACCCAAGTATGAAAAATTATTATTTTACCCAAAAGTGAAAACTTACAATTTTGCCCCTAAGTGCCAAATTACATGTTTACCCCCTAATTGTGCAAAGCCGACATTGCCCTTCCCCGGGTTCCAACCGTTTACGGTAGAATAAATTGGTTCATGACCGTAAATTCACTCAAATGCATCCCAGTTATGCCCCAATGCAATAAACGATGTTCAAGGATTTAAATCATGTCAGACTTGTAAAATGACCAAAATGCCCTTCAACATTAAAGTGCCAAACACTTTATCAAAACATTTTATAAATTCGTATATACTTATTTTAATCTCAATTATACTCAAACATCACAAGTATTCAGGCCACAGATGATATTTAACCAATTCTAATTTTTACCAAGTTAAAACTATTTATGGCCTTTAAATAAATAATAATCTTAACTAAATAGTTATACACCACTTTATTCATTCAAATAATTTTTGTAACTCAAAATATCAGTGAGAAGGTAGAGTTAATCGGATAGCCTAGTGAAAAAGGCTTTCGCTAGTGACCGAAAAGGTCCTGGGTTCGATTCTCATCTCATCTCTAATTTACAAAAAAGAATATCAGTGAGAAGGTCAAACTCGCTGCCCAAAACTTATTTTATACTCATTTGCTATTTTTCTCATTTAAAATCCTTTTCTAGCCTATTTTTAAATTCGAAATTCTTAACAAATACTTAAAACATCTTTAAAATTCTTGAAACTAGAAACTTAACATTTTCTTAACATAAGGCACACGGAAACTCATCCCTTTATTTTATAATCTCCAAAACCATCTAGTTCTATATTTAAATATATATATTTCTATGTTATTTAACATTTGAAAATCACATTAATTAGCAAACCATCTTTATAAATCACTATATTTAAAACGTGGCTTCCTTAGACTCTCTAAGTTATAGGAAAAATTTTACTTTTAATTTGGAGCTCAAGACATATATTGTTTTTATTCAAAATCACGTTTTAGTAATAAAATCATTACAAGTAATAAACACACTCAAAACACCTTAATCTTTCGTGTAAACATTCTTCGAATAGTTAGTAAGCTGTAGGTAAAATATAGTCAATTGTCTCAACCGTTTGATATTTATTTCATATTTAAAACACATTTAAGCTATTTAACTTCCAAAAATCGTAGTAAATTCACAACAAATCCAAATCAAATGATTCTTGTTGTCGCATGTTCTAAATCAAAAGAGCTACTAACAAACAAAGTTTCATAATTTTTGGAATACGTTTACTATGATTTTAGAATTCAATCTCAAAGGCGAACATGAAAGGAACTAGAACGAGGTTCGAAATTGTGGAATTAATTACCTCCTAATGTGATTGCTTGCCTACAGATCACCACGGTTGAATCAAAGATTGAATTAAGCACGAATTTGGAAGAGGAGGAAATTTTTTTGAATGGTATGGAGAAGCAGGTGGTGAGGGTTTAGACGTGATATGTCACAAGGCCCTTATACGGGTTTGGCTCGATTAGGACTCGAATTGAACGAACGAACCATGTACTAACCAGGTTCAATTAAACCGAAACGAATTATTAATGTTATAATTATTATTCGATCTACATAGAGTATTTACCAATTTAAGTCGTGTTATTACAATAACACCGTTCAGTGTAATTTCTAAGAGAGAACATGTCGATCCTACTAATATTGGTAACCTCCTATCTAAATATAGGACGTGACAGCTTCTTGTTTCGTTAGACACAATTGTCTTATATTTCATTCTAACTCTCTATGAGTTAGAAATTTATATATTCGTTATTTGTAATACTAGTATACCTTATTTGTAATACTATTGTACTCATACTTTCATGCTAATTTACAAATAAAATAAAATAGTTACTTAATACTTCTCTTAGATTTTCTTTACTTACCAAACATACTCTTTTACCATGTATGTCAACAGTTGTTGCGATAATTCGTGAATAATGTAAGTATTTCTTGTTTCTTATTGTCACAAATTCTTTACTTCGCATTTATTTTATGAATATTGGTTGGATTCTATCTTCCGTTAATATTGGTGATATTTGATGGTCAATTTTTATTATTGCATTTGACGACAACCACTGAACAGATTCATTGTCAATTACTCCCTTTCTGTTTTATATAGAGTAAATTATAAATTTAATAGTCCATATATAGTTTGGTAAAGAACCTGAATGTTGTGATAACAATTTAGCCTTTTCGTACTATGTAGGTTTGAATTCGACAAGGGACAAAATCGGAGAAAATTGCCAAAATGGTCCCAGTAAATATGTGCAAGTTGCACTTTGGTCCCCGTTTATGTTGGGGCTGCGGAAATAGTCCCTGATATTGGTAAAAAAGTAGCATTTTGGTCCCTAACCGTTACTTTTAAACGGAAAAGAGTTAGGTTGGGGCAGAAATGTAAGATCAGCACAGTTAAGCCCTAAAAATACGATTATAATTAATAATGGGGCAAAAATAGAAAGTTAACACCTAATTTACAATCCCATTTTTAGTTATAATCACATTTTTAGGGCTTAACTGTGCTAATATAACATTTTTGCCCCAAACTAACTCTTTTCCGTTTAAAAGTAACGGTTAGGGACCAAAATGCTACTTTTTTACCAATATCATGGACCATTTCCGCAGCCCCAATATAATCGGGGACCAAAGTGCAACTTGCACATATTTAATGGGACTATATTTTGGCAATTTTCTCACAAAATCGCGTATTGCAAATCAAAGTCAACTAACCTTCTTAGATACATTCCGCGATTTACTTTCTTGTGTGCTCAAGACAAGGAGCGATGAGCCCCTTAAGACGAGGGATTCACTGTGGGACTAACTAACAATTATATTAATAATTACTTAATGATAACTTTGGTAATAAATTTAATATCACAACTTAATTAATTAAGCATAGTTTCAGCAGGTAGCAATTAAACGTCACCTTAGCTTATTATTACAATCCATGATAATAAGTACGACTCATAATAACATCCACATGAAATACGCAATAAAGCTTAGCAACAACTTAGGGGATAATAATATAAGGATTAGGTAGATTGGTAATCTAATTAATCCTTTCATGAAGATTAGGCTGCATTGGCTGCACACGGAAGGAGAAAGGCATCATCTGGTGCTGCTGCTGGTACCTTTGTTGCTGCTGCTGGTGGTGATACACATCGTCGCCACCATTATTCGCAGCGGCTACCGTCTCTCGGCGTTGCTAAATACATGCAATAATAGATCAATCATTCATTATTATTCATGTCATAAAATGTGGTTTAATATCATTGAGCGAATTGTATAAATAGTCTCCGATAATGTTACTAAGTTGCAGTTTGGTCTCTAATAGTGGTATCGTTGCAGTTTAGTCCCAAAAGTGGCAGATATGCCACATATGCCAAAAATAAAAATTTTAAAATTTTAAACTAAAAATTAAAGAGTTAATTGAATAACCTAGTGGAAAAGTCTATTACTAATGACCGGGAGGTCATGATGAGTTCGATACTCACCTCATCGCTAATTTACAAAAAAAAAATTAAAAATTAAGAATTAAGTTGCCGATTCAAATTTGACTGAAAAGTTACCAACGTAACGTAAATGTAAGCTTCAGTAAATCGTACGGAATAAATAGGGCATCAGCCCAACCCCATTAATTTTAAGTTTCAAATGGCCTTATTATTATTTTACGTTGTACCATAAATTTTACATAGTTTCAAATTGTACATGAAATTTTACTTTTAATAGAAGGATAAAGTCAAAATATCACATATGTATTTAAATTTATAGGACGCTTTTTGAACAAAATAAAATAAATTTGAGGTTGTCCCATATATTTTTGATAATATGATTTTTCCTTTTGTAGTTTTGCTCAAACAAAATTTCATCTAAATTTGATATTTTTCGGAAGCAATTTGAAAGTAAATCAAGTTTAAGAAAAAAATTCGAAATAATAATAGTTTTACGGCTTTAACTTGAAACTTACAAGAAAAATTTGCAGGACAACTAAAACATGAGATTAATTAATTGTAATAGTAGATTAATATAGCTTTTGAAGGTTCAATATTTTGATTAGAGTAAGAGATGTTCTGTTAATAGGGAAATAAGTTGAAACTATCTTAACATTATCACAAAATTTACAGGAATATTGAAAAAGTCAACAATAAAAATTAAAAAATTAGACAACTATTATGTTTATAGATATTGGTTATGCTTCTTTACTAGGCTAGTCAATAACTAGAGAAAATTGTTGAAATGGTCTCCGATAGTATGATCGAGTTACACTTTATTAGTTTGTAGATATCGGTCATACTATCGGGGACCATTTCAGCAATTTTGTATCAATAACTACATATTTTACATTATTAGTTTTAGTAAGTTGTAATATATACTTACCCATTCATACATAAGCTGCTTGTTCTCCTCCTCCAGCATTTGATCCTGAATAAATTTAGTGTTAATTAAAAATTGATTTTGTATTTAGCACATCAAAGAGAAACGTAACCAAAATAGACCCATTCTAATACCGCCTATATAATATTTCAAGAATATAATTAATGGTGTGGAAATGATCCCAATATTGGGTCATTTTTGTACTTTGATACTCGTAAGTGGTGTACGTAATTGGATAGGGGGTGCGAAAATGGTCCTCAAATGAATATTTTCGTTAATTGTTAACATATGTAACTTATATTTGGGACATTTTTATAATGTTGACAGAAGTAAATTTTTGAACTTTATGTCATCTCGTTGGCCATCCTCTCTCTCCCTACTGAAACTATTTCAAATATTACACTTTAAAATAAGGTTATTAAATATATATTTTTACCCAAAAACTATTCTTTAAATTAGAAATTTTAACAAAAAAATAGACTTAAATTTCCTTTTTCGGTTAACAAACGGAAATTATCTCTAAATAAAAACATTAGATTCTAAAGCGACAAATATAAATCGTATATAAAAAATATATCAAAAACTGTGTTTTTGCCTACTAAAATTAACGATTACAATTTTGATTTTAATCGACTTGTGTGAATCAATTACTAATTTACTAAATTTTGATCGTTGAAAAAAACTTGAAGATCCTTTAGTTTGAGAGAGGGGTACTAATAAAGTTGTTGATTTTGGCACTTACATGTTTCCTCGCAATCTTGACGAATTCCGACTGCCAACACCAAAAGAAGAAGAAATCACATTAAAATAATCAAATCTTATGATAAGGAAAATATGCTTATATTATGTCTTGGGATTTTTCGATATATATATATTAATATATAGGATTTTTAGCCGTTTGCTCTCTATGTTATCGTTTAATTTTTTATGTGATATTTATCTTGCCTCTTGACCTTGTCTTTTTAAGTTTTAAAAGACAAAATGATTACTATACCCTAATAATAATTCAAAGTATATGGGGACATATTTCACATAATTAAAATTAAACCACACCTCTTTCTTCTTCAAAACACCCCACCCTTGAACCCGATCTCCCCACCCCACCCCCACACTTGATCTTTATCCCACCCTAATATTAATTCAAAGATAAAATGACTACTACACCCTAATAATAATTGTGTGTGTACTTGTAGGGGGGCTAGGGTGGGGTGAGGTGTGTTGAAGAAGAAATGGGCGGGGGATTAATTTTAATTATGTAAAATATGTCCCATATGCTTTAGATTATTATTAGGGCTTAATAGTCATATTGTCTTCTAATAAAGTTGAATAAACGCAGTCAGAAGGTAAGCTGAAAAGACATGATAATTCAGAGACCATACAGAAATTAAATAATAGTATAGGGGCAAACGACTAAAAAGCCTATATATATTAGATAGTTGGTAAAAAGTTAGGGTCCGATTAATTCTGTTTTTATTATTAAGATTTCGTTACAAAAATGTCATTTAAAAAGTTTAAGCTAATTTAAGATTAATTGTGTAATTTATCATAACCCAAAAGTTGAAATTATTAGACAGAAATTTGCCTGTTTGTCTCGGATACAAGCAAGTCCTTTGTCCAACCCATCCTCCAACATCATAAGCTCTTTGTGGGTTAAAGATTGTATATCTTCCCCTTTCAGATGCCTGTTTATAAAGACATAATCAATTTCAGTCTTTCTGTATTATAGTGAAATAAAAGAGAAAACGAATTAATTAAATTGATATTGAACTAATTAATATTTTCTCCGTCCCTAAAAGATTGTCACATTTTGACTTTTGGTAGTCAACAAAACACAATTTAAAATATAAATATCTTTTATTCTACATGCAAAAAAGTTATAAGTTAATATTTTAAAAATATATATTGAGATGAATCTAACAAGGTCCTATAAGACTATATTATTTCTTATCATTTAATGAGAATTCATGATCAAATTTTGTTATGTTTGACCAACAAAAATCAAAATGTGACAATCTTTTAGGGACGGAGGGAGTAATAATAACCTGAGCTCAATTTGCATGCTATCATTTTCCTTCTTGATCCTATCAATTTCATTGCTCAAATTCTGAAGACAGAATGAAAATTAGATTAAACAATAATTGAAGATTCTTTATATTTCAACCGAAAATGCAATAGTACACTCCAATAATAAAAATGTCTTGCCAAAGGACCTCTAATAATATACGTGGGGAGGTTCAACTTCCTTAAAAAATTAGCAATGGAGTATCACATTAGAGTTCGTGGCAGAACACGGGTAGTAATAATATTCGTTGGAAATTTATTTTTTTACTCAATAAAAAATATATAGGATATGTTTAGCTAAAATGTTATATACATGTTCGTGTATTCAGTAAGACATCCAAAATTTCAAACGTGTGTCTTGTACAATTTTCCTTCGAAATAGATTTTACCCATTTTGAGCTAGGGAGGGAATAATTTATTGTAATTTGATATGAGATCCACCAGAGGACAATGTTAAAACCAGATAAAAACTTAAGAGCTATCCTACAGGATAGATAACCTAGCTCCACATATACATCAAATCAGAACTGAAATAATAGTTGCACAAAATAGTTTGCTGGTTTTTTCAAGAATTGGGTAGAGACAAGAGATGATTTTATTACCAGATCTGTTGACAGATGTAACATCTAATCTAGTATTATCCTATGAAAAGGTAATAATAATTGACAAAACAATCAAAGAAAAAGAATGAAGCAAAAGATCTGTAACTAACCCTATTTCTAGATCCAGTCCTAGAATATATATCTTTGAGTTTCTTGACATATATTTAGCAAACAATCTATGTTTTCTTCTCTACCAACAAACCCTTAAATATCTAAAAGGAAATTAAATAATATCATAAAATTAAATTAAATATATCTACAGATCTGGAGAGAAGATCAAGAAAATTTAAAGTACCTCATGCTTTGCATCCCATAGTTTCTTCCCTGTTCCTTTTTGGTACATGTCAAGAACTTCAATCATCCTAAAGGGGCAAGAAAAATTATAATTTATACAACGCTTCGAAATAAAAAATAAATATTACTCGCGATGACTATAGGTCTGGGGTTACAGTCGTTGCAAAGACAAGGATCGAATTTAATTAGAAAGCGCGCGCTTACGTGGTTCCGGGGCTGATGAATTCATACATCTTGCCGGAACTCCCAAAGATGATGAGAGAAACCTTAGCATCACAAAGAACAGTGATTTCCTTAGCTTTTTTCATGATCCCATTTCTCCTTTTTGAGTAAGTAACTTGCCTGTTGCTTGAATTCTCAATCCTCTTGATCTCAATCTTACCTCTCCCCATATTATTAGCTATGTGTATGTCTAAGATTAGAATCTTGAATGTGTTGAATATATAAAGAGAAAATATGGTAGAGTGGGTTGATGAGAATTATGTTGTTGATTGATGATATTTGGAAAGGTGAAAGAGGAAATTTAAAGTAGTAACATTATGGTATTTCTATTCTAGGTTTGTCAGACAGAAGTCTTTTTGAGTTGCTGAATAAAGTTGCAACAAATTTGGATTCTTGACAATGCCAAACCAACTTGTAGCATTGTTCCTTCAATTCTAGTCCACTAAGTAAGTTACTATTTTATTTGTTTTTGATGCGTGTTGAATTATGTGGGGAGGGCTTCACCATACTTATACACGATAATGAAATTCAAATTATATTAATTGTTGGATCGATATAGTTTGGGAGTCCGGGGATGGGGTTTTTGTGCATATTGGATGAAATGGTTAATAACTTAGGTCAAATAATAATAAGAAGGGCAAAATTTAGGTGTAAAATTCTCTTTTACTCCTCCAGTTATAGTTATATTATTAATAATAATGGTTCATTTATTGACAATTTTAATTATTAAGAGTCACTTTTGACCCATATCGATCGATGAAATTTATAAAACAATTCATTCGAGAACATAAAATTTATTCACGAAATCATACCAACTATGTTTCGGAGAACTTATCGAAATTCTCTAAACTGTTATGAGAGAGAAATTAAAATCCAGTAAGCAACAACCAGCAAGAGAGACAAAACCAAAAAATAATCAATTAAAATACACATACATCACTAGTCAGCGACAAACGATTGGTCAACTTAGCTGATGAATAGGGTGGTGGAGTTTATCTGACGATGACACTACAACCAAAGGCATTGGAAGTTGTCACATGGACTGGGAAATCGTATGAAGAAGTGGTGGCAACAAGGGATCATCGAGGATGAAACTCACCTTCATTCCTGAGGAAAACTGTCAATGGCCAGCAGATGGTTAAATACTAGTAAATTGATGTAATGGTAGGGGTTAATAGGTGGAGAACGTCGGCGTATTGTTACATTATGCGAACTAACCCTAGTTTTGGAGCAATTGAGAGCTATGCTCGAAGATATTAGGACCGGTTTGGCTTTGAGATATGCTTTAAAGTAGCTTCAAGATTGTACTTATTCTTCTTCATGGAGGAAAATGGTGGGGATTTTATGCTTGAGTAAGGGCCCTGGTTTTTTGCATATCGTCCTATGTTCCTGAAAGCTAGGCTTCATATTCGAGAATGGAAAAGGGAAGAGTTGAGAAGGTTCTAGTGTGGATTAAGATTCTTTTTCTAAGCCTTGAATTTTGAAATGAGGAGATGTTTTACAAAATACGCAGCTAGAGTGCCTTTGTTCACAGATATTGCTACATTTAATCTCACAAAGATATCATATGCTCGACTGTATGTCCAGGTGGAAGCTTGTAAATACCTACCTACAGAACTTCGTCTGGTAAAGGAGCATAAGGAGGAATTTGCACAAAGGATTGAGTTTGAATGCTTGCGTTCTTGTTGCACGCATTCTAAGCTTTTTGGACATGATATAAATAAGTGTACGTGTAAGCATGATTTTGCAGGTACAAACTTGCTAAGGAATGAGCCAAAGGATCAATCAACAAGAACGGATCAAGTCATGGTTCGAGTCTCAAGGGTTGACTTGAGTTAACCTAGGAAAGCAAAGAAATTAATGAGTTAGTTCATTAATTACTATACGGAAGGAAACAATGAAAGGAGATTTGAAGTATCAATCAATCGTGTGGACTGATTAAGGAGTTTTCAAGTCTAATGAGAAGAATCATACCGTTGGAGATGCAATCAAAATAATTGCTGGAATCAAGGAACCATCGATCAGGATGATTGATTGTGTTTGTATCTACTATGGAAGGTTTCCAGGTTAGTAGAAGGTACCTCATAGTTGTAGTTGAAGATTGCACATGAGAGGTGGGAGAAGAGATCAATCAAGCAGATTGGTGGGGATGCATGGATCCGCATCAAAGGAGCCAACTTACTTTTGGGGGCAATCAAGGATTGTACGGAATCAGGGACAATCAATCAGTTACTGATTGATTGTTGATTGGTTCTCTCCATAACGAAATTTACAGGGCAGCAACTAATGACTCATAGAGCCGTCGAAGATCATCATTTATTGGGGGCTGTCGACATGATTCCAGAAGGCCAACTAGCCGCTGGTGGATGCACTATATATATGTCATTGTATGTATAGGGATGTATCAGTTGTGTTGTTCGCTATAAAGAGAAAAGACTATAGAGCGTAAGAGTTAGAGAGTACAAGTGTTAGCAAAATGATCATATTAGTTGATAGGTTTATCTTCCTAAGAGGTTCTTAGCTGAAGATTGGCTGCTTGTTTGTACTCATACTCAAGTAAAACATGCTATGTAGTGGCACACATGAAAGTCGCAGTAACTAGCCATCTGGACAAGACGTAAGCGTCGACTGTACCTGTATAAAATTCCTTGTGTTATTTACATTTATGTTCTTTATTAGGTGATTATAAGATCACCCACTATGATACTGAGAGAATATTGTTTATTATCCTTTAAGCTGAGCAAGCCTCATATCACTCACTTTAAGTCTTAGGGTTGCTATGAAGCTTTACATTCTACAGTAGGTATAATGGGAAGCCGCACGAAAGGAAGGAGGATGTTGAGATGACAAATATGTGGCAACTAATGGTTAGAAGTGAGGAAACATCAATTGTTGAGCCTTAACTAGTAGTTAAAGAAGTTGAAAAGGACATCACAGTGGACAAAATTTTGGAAATACCTAATCTAATGAAAATGATTGAAATAATAAGCATGGATGCTAAAGTTCACTTTGTTGGAATTATGAGATGTTTGACACGTCATAATTAGTGCCCATTGAACAATTTGATTGTTCGAAGTGATTACTTATTTAAGGTTAAGTTCATACGTATATTATTTGTTTGACAATAATATACGAGCTGGGAATGAATTCGAAATACATTAGGGGTCTTGATGGTTTTACTAGGACCCGCTCATGATTTATATGATAGTAAAATACTTGTCGATATTTTATTAACATATGGCTAATGTTATTTCGATCCTAGAAGGTCACACACAAACAATGCGCTTGATTTTCAATACGATTGAAACTTCCGGGTTAAAAGTGTAAACGTCAAAGAATAAAGGGGAGGAAATTCCAAAGTGGAATTTCCACCCCATTAACCGTCCAAAAATGATGCATAAGAATGCATTTGACTTTTTGAATTCAAATGCACTAATGCTAGTCTTGAATGGGAGCTTGAAAAAGGGGGAGGTTACATATGGATGTTAATGTGATTAACACCATATTAAGACCACATTTGATGACAATATTCATCATTCTTTTTGCACACTTTGTAAGACAAGAAAAAAGCAAAAAAAAATACTCCCTCCTTCCTCTAGTTTTTGGCCGAAAATATACACACAAACCAAGAGAAGAAATCGTTTTTCTCTTGGTTCATTCTTGACATATACGCTTCAAGCTCTAGTTGCTTCAAGGGAGGAATCAATCACGCATTGGTGTGGACTAACTAGAGAGAGGAACGGACGTTGCTCTTCCGCTACGCACTCGATCACGCTTCAAGAGGTACACTCGAAACTCGTAGTTAAATGTGAATTTAGAACTTTGTATTCGATCGTTTATACGTTTTTGTATAATTTGATATGCAAAACATGTATAAAATCCCAACAGTGGCATCATGAGCCCGGTACATATGTTCTAATTCACTTTAAATGTCTTGAAATTTGATTTCATGAATTATAATATCATATGTGTATGTTTTGATATCATCAATTGAGGTTGTTGTGCATTATGTGTATTGTGCAATTATGTAATTGTTAAGGCCTGTAAATATTTTTCTAAAATTCTGTAAAAATATGTTTCGAACAGTAGACAAAATTTCGAGACCACTGTAATTTTTCTGGAATTGTTTCGATTTGTTAAGTGCTCGAAATAAATGTTTGAAACAGCCATATGTTCATCCGAACGGATTTGATATACCTTTCGTTTGAACAGTTTTAAGTGCTGTATATATTTTTATAGAATTCTGGAAAAATATTATTCAAACAGTACATTGAATTTTGAGTTCACTGTAATTTTTCTGGAATTGTTTCGATTTGTTAAGTGCTCGAAATAAATGTTTGAAACAGCCATATGTTCATTCGAACGGATTTGATATACCCTTCGTTTGAACAGTTTTAAAGGCTGTATATATTTTTATAAAATTCTGGAAAAATATAAATAAAATATTAGAGTCAATTTCGAGTTTACTGAAATTTTTCTGGAATTTTTTGGATTTCTTAAGTGCTCGAAATTGACATTTGAACAGTCATATGTTCACCCGAACGGATTTGATATACCATTCGGTTGAACAGTGTTTTAACGGCTGTATATATTTTTCTAAAATTCTGAAAAAATATAAATCAAATAATAGAATGATTTTCGACTCTACTGTAATTTTTCTGGATTTATTTGGATTTATTAAGTGCTCGAAAATGATTTTTGAATAGCCATGTGTTCATCCGAAAAGTTCGGAACACTATTCGGATGAACAGTGTTTTTCGGATGAACAGTGATTCCGATTTCACTGTTCACGAAACACTGTTCACGACTGTTCACATAATTAAAATGGTCCTAAAATTGTTTTGGATTTTGTTTTATTAATTATTGTGAATATTTTGGCTATTCTAGTATTTTGACTTTTGATTGTCAGAAGAAAATTAATTAAATTATTATAACTTGTATGATAATTTGATTAGATTTTAATGTTACAATATTTTAATTAATAGCACTAATATGATTAGTTGTTAATTTTATTTATATTGGTTATAAATAATATTAAATGCTTATTAATTAAAATTAAAGGCCTTAATTAATTATGTAAAACCTATGAGTTATTGATTTGGTTGTTACATTTGATGTACAATTTATTACATATATGTGTTATAATTGTGTGTACCTTATTTGACATCCTTACATGTTTTAATTGACTTAATTCATGTATTATATATTTTGATATATTGGATGTTTTATTTTCATTGTGAATGAATGTTGGGATAAGTGATATGATCTGGTTTTTGAAATACAGTCTGCGTACTGTCTTTTATATGACGACTTGTGTCAAAAAGAAATATAGCCTGCGTGCTATTTTATGACGACTTGTGTCACTTTTATTTTATTATTTATTACATTGACCTGCGTGTCAATTATTTATCACCACGTGTGATTGTAATCAATAGAAGACGAAGCCACCGAAGGAACTGAAGGAGGACTGAAGACTTAGTTTAGAATTAAGTCTAGTTTTCTTTTCGGTTTTTAGATCATATCACTAATCCCATTTATTTGCGTTATAATTCTTAATTTTCATGCTCATATGATATATATTCTTGCTTGAGTGAATGTATATAGGCATGTATGATCATGATTATATATTTATAACTAATCCTACCTTAAGTCAAGTAATTTGCCATACCTGACCCTAAAGTCGGAATAAGACATACGTATGCATGGACCTGCCAGATTGGCAGACATGACATGTCCTATGACTTGATCCCGATGGAATAATCGAATGATTTCCGATTCAGAATCGGGCTTCGATTGTTCATTCTGACTTTCGTCAATAGGCTCAGGTTACTTGAACAGTGATTCCCATAATCAGATTTGGGCCTGTTGGCAAAAGTTATCACCAATGCAATCTTGTAAGATTTTTGGTGACACCGAGAATTATGCCCGGCATAAATGGTGATCATTCACCTACTCACATGATTGGTAGTCGAAATGTTGCGTGCTGCCGTTCGATTATTAATTATCTGAGTTCTCGGATACATTGTGTATTTTAGTAGGATTATGAACACATTGTATGAGTTCAAATATTTTGATATTTTGAATTATCACTATGACATGCTTATCTGAGTGATTTATTCGCTTTTTACCGCTGTAGTTATCATGTCTACGAACGATAAAAACTCTAAGTCTCTCCGCTCCGCTTTGGAGAAATGCAAACTTAATGGTGCTAATTTCCATGACTGGGCTCGCAACTTGAGAATTATTCTCAAGTCTGAGAGAACAGATTATGTGCTCACCACCAAACTTCCTGAGGTCGTTCCCACCGATGAGAATGAGTATTATGTCTATGAACAGCACATGAATGATGCTACAGATGTCCAGTGCTTAATGTTGGCCAACATGGAATCGAATCTTCAGATTCAATTCGAAGAGGTCAACGCTTACGATATGTACCGCCAGCTGGAAAATTTGTTCCAGCGGGAGGCACGCAATGAGAGATACGATACTGTTTGTGCTCTTGTTGACTGTAAGCTAGGCAATGGACAGCCAGCAAGTCCCCATGTCATCAAGATGATAGGGCTGGTCGAAAGACTGGCCTCATTGGGGGCACCCGTCTCTAAGGAGATGTCTGTGGATATCATTCTTAGGTCGCTGCCTGATTCCTTCAGTGGTTTTGTGTTGAACTTTAACATGCACCAATATGACAAGACGTTGTCTGAGCTGCATGGTATGATCAACAATGCTGAACAAAACATTAAGAAGGCAAAAGGCACTTCTTCCTCTGTTCTGACCATTCAGAACAAGAAACAGTTCAAGAGGAAGAAAGGTGCCAAAGGCAAGACTAAGGTTGCCCCCCGTGCAACAGCTCCTACTCAAAAGGCATCCAAGAAGGATGCCAAAAGGGAAGACAAGTGTCATTATTGCGGAATAATTGGCCATTGGAAGAGAAACTGCAAGAAGTACCTGGCAGACAAGAAGAGTGGTTTGACCACTACTACTCCGCCAACAGGTATTCATGTTATAACTGATTTACCTTCTGATTCTAATTCTTGGGTGTTAGACACTGGATGTGGTACTCATATTTGTCGAAATATGCAGCACCTGCAGAATAGAAGGAAGCTCACAAGGGATGAAGTGGACCTACGAGTAGGCAATGGTGCAAAAGTTGTAGCTCTTGCTGTAGGAACACTGTCTTTAAATTTACCATCTGGATATTGTATTGTTTTGAATAATGTATTCTATGTTCCTACTTTATGTAGGAACATTATATCAATTTCCTTATTAAATTTGGATGGTTTTTCCGTTACTATTGATAAAAGTGGTTGTTTTATCTCTAAAAATGGAAATGTTTATTGTACTGCATCCCTGCAGAGTGGTCTCTATATCTTGGAAACAAGTGTAGAAACTTATAACATCAGTATGAAAAGGAACAAGCCCAATGACTTGAACCCGACATACTTATGGCATTGCAGACTCGGTCATATAAGTGACAAACGCATTAAAGAGCTCCATGACAATGGAATTCTTACGTCATCTGGTTTTGAATCTTATGACAAATGCGAGTCATGTCTTTTAGGAAAGATGACCAAGTCACCTTTCACTGGTACGAGTGAAAGGGCAAGTGATTTATTGGGAATCATACATACTGATATATGTGGCCCAATGAACACGCCCGCTAGAGGAGGTTTTCCATACTTCATTACCTTCACCGATGACTTCAGCAGATATGGTTACGTATATCTGTTGAAACATAAGAGTGAAGCCTTTGAAAAGTTCAAAGAATTTCAGAAAGAAGTAGAAAACCAACTCGGCAGGACAATCAAGATTCTTCGCTCCGACAGGGGAGGAGAATACTTGAGCCATGACTTCTTGCAACACCTAAGAGAATGTGGTATTGTATCACAACTCACACCTGCTGGTACACCACAACACAATGGTGTCTCCGAAAGGAGAAATCGAACCTTATTAGATATGGTTCGATCAATGATGAGCACATCAGAACTCCCAACTAGTTTTTGGGGTTATGCATTGGAAACTGCCGCTTCCACACTAAACAAATGTCCAACCAAATCAGCACCTAAGACCCCACATGAGATGTGGTTTGGGACTCTTCCCAAACTAGGGTACTTGAGGATTTGGGGATCCGAGGCCTATGTTAAGAAAGTTAACAAAGATAAGCTTGGACCTAAATCCGACAAGTGTTACTTCATTGGTTATCCTAAGGAAACCAAGGGATATTACTTTTATCTCAAACCCGAAAATAAGATTTTCGTGGCTCGTAATGGAACTTTCCTTGAGAAAGAATACATTACAAAGAGATATAAGAGTAATGAGACTCTTGAAATTGTTCAAGAGGGTGATGTAGCAGGTACTAGTACCTTAGCTGAATCACCTCAGGAGGTGGACCCTTCTTATGAAGAAGAGGTTCAACTCGATCCACGGGAAACCGTAGACGAGCCTGCTGATACTCAAAACATCCCTCGGAGATCCGAAAGGTCCCGTCAGGAACCCGATAGATGGTATGGGGAATTTTTCCTGATTGAAAGCGGGGAACCCTCAACTTATGAGGAAGCCATGAAACAACCTGATGCTGATGAATGGCTCCTAGCCATGCAATCCGAGATGGAATCAATGTACCATAATAAAGTATGGACATTGATTGATTTGCCGAGGGGTGATAGACCCATCGAATGCAAATGGGTATTTAAACGAAAGCTTGATAAAGATGGAAATGTCCATGTTTATAAGGCTCGACTTGTGGCTAAAGGTTTCAAACAGATTCATGGTATCGACTATGATGAAACTTTTTCTCCAGTCGTTAAGTTTAAATCCATTCGGATTATCTTAGCCATTGCCGCATACTACGATTATGAAATTTGGCAAATGGATGTGAAGACAGCTTTCCTTAACGGGAAACTAGAAGAGGATGTGTACATGACACAACCTCCCATATTCACAAGCTCGAAAGAGCCTAAGAAAGTATGCAAACTTCAAAGATCTATTTATGGTCTGAAGCAAGCATCTAGGAGTTGGAATCTTCGCTTTAATGAATCAATCAAAGAGTTTGGATTCATTCGATGTGAAGAAGATTCTTGTGTATACAAGAAGGTTAGTGGGAGCAACATTGCATTTGTCGTGCTATATGTAGACGACATTCTTCTCATAGGAAACGACATACCCATGCTTGAATCAGTCAAGGCATGGTTGTGCAAATGTTTCTCTATGAAAGACCTAGGAGAGGCTCAGTACATTCTTGGAATTAAGATCCATAGGGAACGATCTAAGAGACTCATTGGACTGAGTCAAAACACTTATATTGATAAGGTATTACTTAGATTCCATATGGAAAATTCCAAGAAAGGTAATCTCCCTATGAGACATGGCATTTCTATTAGTCGTGCTGACAGTCCCACAGACAGCATCGAAATAGAGAAGATGAACAAGATCCCTTATGCCTCAGCCATAGGATCTATCATGTATGCCATGCTTTGTACACGACCTGACGTTTCTTACGCTTTGAGTGTAACAAGTCGTTATCAATCGTGTCCAGGACAAGAGCACTGGAAGGCCGTAAAGGCCGTTCTTAAGTATTTGAGAAATACTAAAGACATGTGTCTTGTCTATGGGGGAGATAAAGAGTTACAGGTTGTAGGCTACACCGATGCGAGCTTTCAAACCGACAAAGATGATTCTAGATCTCAGTCTGGTTATGTGTTTTGCATCAATGGTGGCGCAGTGTCTTGGTGCAGTAGCAAGCAAGGCACTGTGGCTGATTCTACGACAGAGGCAGAATATGTTGCAGCATCTGAAGCTGCAAAGGAAGCATGCTGGATCAAGAAGTTTGTGAGTGAGCTTGGTGTTGTACCTAGCATTGACGAGCCAGTAGTGTTATACTGTGATAACACTGGTGCAATTGCTCAAGCCAAGGAACCAAGATCACATCACCGCTCCAAGCATGTGCTCAGAAAGTATCACATCATTCGTGACATCACGGAACGAGGCGATGTGAGTGTATGCAAGATACATACAGACGATAACCTGGCCGACCCATTGACCAAACCTTTGCCTCAGAGCAAACATGACAAGCACGTATCTGGTGCAGGACTTAGATATATGCTTGAATGGCGTTAGGTTTAGTGGGAGCTGTATTGTCTGTATTTTGTCATAGTTTAGTCCTGATAAGATTATGTTGAATAATTGATTCAAATATATGTATGTTTATTTTCAGTTTTACTGTCTTTCATACATATATCTTTATTTTGATTCCATTGTTATCCATGGCTTCTAGAGAGGTCTTTGGGGTTGAGGATCCCAAATGAGAAACCCTCTACTAAGCCTAGAAGCAAGGGGATAACTTATCTCTGATCAAATGTTCACTGATTGGAATCGAACATTGTAATGATCAGCATGCACATGATTGTCTTGGTCACGTTTCTTAGACAAGAAAGGGAGTAAGTGTACTCTAGTCATGTACATGGGTATATATCTTGGAACTAGTCCAAGCTATGATACTGGATTCGACCGCCATGAGAACTTAGAAGATGACATATCTGTGTCCTAAGTGTTTCTCATCGAACTTATGTTAAATGGTGATTCTTAGACCTGTATGGCAGGAATGCGTTAGCATGAGACTTGCGTGTCTTGACTATGTAAATCGTCTCCTGTAGAAGGGAGGCTATAAAGGCATATGTTGGGCATACTTGGAACATGTTGGTACATTGGTTGTACATCAGAGGGGATTCGCACAAATCGGTTATGTCGATTGATTCATAAAATCTCGGTAGATTAATGGTGATTAAGATGGCCATCTCCAGTAGCAGTACTGGGTATCACATTAATTCTATGTATCCGAGACAGTACAGGTGCAAGAGTATGGTGACACATATCTTACCATAGCTTGACTGTGAGAATCGCGATGCGAAAGAATCACTTCACAAGTAATCGTCCAAGGGCAAGTGGGAGTGTTGGAATTATGAGATGTTTGACACGTCATAATTAGTGCCCATTGAACAATTTGATTGTTCGAAGTGATTACTTATTTAAGGTTAAGTTCATACGTATATTATTTGTTTGACAATAATATACGAGCTGGGAATGAATTCGAAATACATTAGGGGTCTTGATGGTTTTACTAGGACCCGCTCATGATTTATATGATAGTAAAATACTTGTCGATATTTTATTAACATATGGCTAATGTTATTTCGATCCTAGAAGGTCACACACAAACAATGCGCTTGATTTTCAATACGATTGAAACTTCCGGGTTAAAAGTGTAAACGTCAAAGAATAAAGGGGAGGAAATTCCAAAGTGGAATTTCCACCCCATTAACCGTCCAAAAATGATGCATAAGAATGCATTTGACTTTTTGAATTCAAATGCACTAATGCTAGTCTTGAATGGGAGCTTGAAAAAGGGGGAGGTTACATATGGATGTTAATGTGATTAACACCATATTAAGACCACATTTGATGACAATATTCATCATTCTTTTTGCACACTTTGTAAGACAAGAAAAAAGCAAAAAAAAATACTCCCTCCTTCCTCTAGTTTTTGGCCGAAAATATACACACAAACCAAGAGAAGAAATCGTTTTTCTCTTGGTTCATTCTTGACATATACGCTTCAAGCTCTAGTTGCTTCAAGGGAGGAATCAATCACGCATTGGTGTGGACTAACTAGAGAGAGGAACGGACGTTGCTCTTCCGCTACGCACTCGATCACGCTTCAAGAGGTACACTCGAAACTCGTAGTTAAATGTGAATTTAGAACTTTGTATTCGATCGTTTATACGTTTTTGTATAATTTGATATGCAAAACATGTATAAAATCCCAACACACTTGAATGCTACAAAGAAGGTGGTTAAGAGCCTTATGGGATTCACTTATCAACAAGGGAGAAGTGGAAGTAGAAAGTTACAAGTTCTACTTAGAACTATTCAAGGAAATAAGAGAGGTCAACTTCGATTGCCCTAAAAAAAAATTGAAGGTCTAAAATACTTGTAAAATTATTTATTTAGTCTGTTTATTGAGAAAATTTGAAAATTGAGACTATAGATTGTACAATAGTAAGGATGTTTGGGAATTTACTTTATGTACGTAATTTTGTGCCAAACTAATTCGATAGAATTGTTGTGTGATGAGATCCCAAATTGTGCAGTTTAATCCAATTATTAGTATGAAGCAACATATTATGTTAAAGGAGAAGGATAGGACATTCATGCTCTGTGCTATCTATGGGAAGACAAATACAGGTATATGAGGGATCTATGGTCATCTCTGGTAAAGACCAAAGTACATGTAGGGGAAGACGCATGGCTTGCTGGTGGTGATTCTAATGTCATCACATTTGGTTCTGAATCCCTGGGAGGTGAAACCCCTAACTCTACTACAATTAAGGAATCTATAACTTGTATGAGGGAAGGAGAACCAGTTGAGCATTTCCACACTGCGTAAATTTCACATGGAGCAGGTATCGGAAAGAACAAGGCATTGTAAGAGTTTTGGACAGTATCATGTCTAACTTGAAGTGGTTTATCACATATAAGTACAACGTTTTAAATATTTAAGTGCATAGGTGTCTAATCATTATCGTTTAGATGTTAATATTGATAAGACATTCGTAAATGAGCCCAAACATTTTAAGTATCAAAGTGTAAGGTTACACATGAAGATTTGGGGGCATTTCAAAAGAGGTTTGGCAACGACACTATATTCAGAAGCCTATCAACAAATGTTTAACCTGCCTATCACTATAGAGGATATTGAAAATGTTATGTTGAGCACGAAGAGTGGCAAAACACCAAAGCCTGATGGACTTTCCTTTGAGTTCTATAAAGCTATTTACCCAACTGTGAAAAAGGATATCACTAGTACTATTCAAGGATTCCCGAGGTTCTTCAACCCCAAAATATAAGAGATTTCAGGTTCATTTCATGTTGTTAAACCCTTAACAATGCATTACTATTGTACTTGCTCATAGACTAAAGAATACTCTTTGAGGTGTTATTGGATAGCAACGAATAACCTATATACCAGGCAAAAGCACATATGACCGGAAGAAAATGCAAGAGTTGGTATGTGGATACCAAAAGAAAGGGGGTTCTCCTAGATGTTCTATGAGACCTAATGTGATGAAAGTTATGACACGGTTAGGTTGGTTTTTTATTGCAATCAATGAGAGTCTTCAAAGGAATTTCAAAAGTACCAAAGATTTTAGATAGGGTGATCCCATGTCGCCCTACCTCTTCATCATTTTCATGGAGTACTTACTAGAATGTTGCAAGTTCAAGCTAGTCTCAAGTATTATCTTGGTTGTCAGGAGATTTGGCTAGTGAACATCAGTTTTTTTGATGATTTATTTGTGCTCAATGCTGCTGATGAACAGTCGATGAGGTTAATCAAGATTGTGTTGACAGAGTTTGATAGGCTATCAGCATTGCATCTAAATTTGTAGAAGTGCTCCAGCTACCTTACAGGGGGAGTCATACGATGTTGCTTGCAAGCTTAGTAGTATTTTGGAGATTTTTGTTGCCAACCCACTTATTTTTATCTTGACATACCCTTGACGTTTAGACAACTACAAAATTAATGATTGTAAAAGCACGTATGAGAGAGTTAAACATAAAATTAACACTTTGAGTAATAAGAATTTGAGCTTTGCAGACAGGATTGTGCTTGTCTACTCAATTCTTTGGGATGTATAATAACTGATGTCGGGCTGTGTTTGTGCTTATGTCTGCCACAGGGACATTGAAAGACTAATCAACTATTTCTTCATAAAGTTTCATGGAAGATAGAATAAAGTATGGTGGACTTGACATAAAAGGTATCTTGAACTGGAACCAGGCTTGTATAGCTAGGAACTTGTGGAACTAATATAGCAATAAAGAGGCAATGTGGGTGAAGTGGATCAATACTGCTGATTTAAAAGGCTTTCGATCTAGGGCATGAAGGTCAGATGCATTGATTTTTGGACATGGAGGAAGCTGTTAGAACTTTGAGTTATCTCGAGCCTTTTTTTTTTTCTCGAGCCTTATCTTAAGAAAGAATTGCATAATAATGAGACTACTCACTGTCTCTATGATTAAAGGCATCAAGAAGGGGTATTTTAAGAGATTATGACTGACAAGAGCATTGAAACTCTCCAAATATTGCGTAAGGATTCAAAGATCATATCAAGAGGAAGTTGGATGGACATAAGGATTGTGTTTGTAATGTAGAAATTAAAGTGATCCTTGATGATTTTCCTACAACCCTAAACGATAGCAATGATGAGCTAGTATGGCTTGGATTGAAATGACACTTAAAGAAAATGTGTTGTTCTGTTTCCTTATCATCGTCACGAAATGCACAACCATCATCTTGAACTATATACAACCACGCGTTGGTACATGAACCATATAAGTCTCCACCACCTTATAACCTCAGAGGTTTGGGTGTCGATCTATCCCAAACAATATAAATAACATGTCCGTTGCCATTTGGATAAATGTCTTGATTTATTTCATTAAGTGTTATTTATTTGGATCCAAATCAACAATTACCTCATGAGTATTACATAAACATTATGATATTACTATGGACAAGTGACTGGGTTGATCACTTATGTTTGGGTAAGGGTTTATGTTCATCACCTATATTTCAAATTATCCTGGTTGATCACTTAATAATTCTAAATCCATCTCAGTTGATATTTTAGACCAAAAACTGTTAATTATTACCTAATTACCTCACGTGACTTGTACATGTCATTTTCAAGGGAAAATTAGTTATTTCAAGTCTTCTTTTCAAAAATATAAGTGAGATCATAAGTGATCAATATGGACCCTTTGAAACATAAGTGGTAAATCGGGATCCCTACCCAAACATAAGTGATCAAGCCAATCACCTGTCCTAAAATATATGTTGTCGTCGATATGACTAATTTGTGGCTAGCTTATCCTTATAGACTATCCAGCTTTAAGTAAAACTGTTCCATTTTCAGTGAAAAATGACATTCCATGAGGCTAATTGAAAGTATAGTCCCTGATTTGGAAAATGGGGAAGTATATAATCCTAAGAAAGTAGTTTCTCTATAAAATAAGGACTAATGATTCATTTCATCATACATGTTTCAAACCATTCACTGTTTGATCACACATGTTTTCAAATGTTTCATTTGATCATGCATGTTTAAAGAAGTAACCCATCAGGCCACTCTGTCCAGTACGTTGTTAAATAATCCGTTAACAGTATCATGTGAGGGGTAAAATAGTCATTTAAACCAATTGTGATGAATTTAAATTGGATTAATGGCTCACTCGATCATACATGTTTCAGACCATTCACCATTTGATCATACTTGTTTCAGAATGACTCATTTGATAATACATGTTTCAAAAATTAACTCATTCGATCATACATGTTTCAAAAATTGACTCCGTCGATCATCCATATTTAAAAAAATACAAATACCAAAACGATTTAAATGAGGTGGAAATAGTGATGGTGGTTAAGACTAGATGTGTCAATTAGCGAAACAAGGCCGCGGCCCAAGTTGAAAATGGTGGTTGAGTAATGTGGGGGATGACAATGGCTGTTGAGCAGCCCCACTCAATCACCATCGAGTTGTGACCAGTCTTAGCCACCATCGTCATCCTTACCTGTTTAGTCAACCACGATCGTCATCCCCACCCTAGTCAACCACCATTGTTAACTTGGTCGGCCGCCTTGTTCCTTTAAGTGACCCCTCTAGTCTTAACCACCATCATCACTCCCACCCCTTTCAAAACCACGCCAAGATTATGTAAACATAAATTGTTTAAGTTCTGATAATTTCTGAAACATGTATGATCAATTGAGTCAATTGTTATAACATGTATAATCAAATGAGTCATTCTGAAACATGTATGATCAAATGACAAATGGTCTGAAACATGTTTGACCGAGTGAGCCATTGGTCTAATTTAAATTCCTCAAATTTGATGTGAAATGTTTATTTTACCCCTTAAGTGATACACTTACGAATTATTTAACAGCGTAATGGATGGAGTGGCCCGATAGATCACTTTTTTAAACATGCATTATCAAACGGGACATTTCGGAACATGTGTGATCAAACGATGAATAGTTTGAAATATATATGATCAAACGAGTCATTAGTCCAAATAAGAAAATAACAATTTCACATGTATAATTGTAGGTGTCAATATGATCATATCCATTGATTACAGTTGTTTGCTAACCATATTGTCATATTGACAACAATTAACACTTCATACCATGTGATATTCACATCATAAACCCAAAGTCCCCAGGCTCGTTGGTTGCTAATGATTTTGGTTTACATTTCAGTTTTTGTATCATAGCAGTTTCCACAACTTCAAGTAAAACTTATCGCATGTTTTTGCAATTTGAAATCTTAGTAAAGAATAAAATTATATACTAAATAAATTATTATGAAATAATGCATAACGAATGCAAATAAATTTTAGGATTTTATTTAAATGTTATTTGTGAAAGTTCTTTGTATATTACCCATTATGCTAAAAGAATAAAAATATTACCACATAAGTCTCAAATAAAAGTTAAACATTCAATGAATTAAGTTAATTTTCCAATTAATGATTATTATATTATTATGATTAGTCAATATTATTTAATTTTAACCAGATATGTTGTGATTTTTTACATTCTAAGGGAAACTTATGTTTGAGTTAGGGTCTTGGTTGATCATTTATGTTTCAAAGGATCCTTCTTGATCACTTATATTTCTAAATCGGTGTCACTTATATTTGGGATTTTGTTTGGGAAAAACAAAATTGAAAAAATTGAAATGACTAAATTAACAGATTTTAGTTCTAAGATATCAACTGAGATCGATTTAGATAACATAAGTGGTCAATCGAGAACATTTAAAACATATGTGATCAACCGGAACCCCTACTCAAAGATAAGAGAACAACCCAGTCATTTGCCCAATTACAAATGCTTCGTCCAAAATATACTCCCTATATTCCACTTTAATTGACGTTTTGGGAATACGTGTCAAACTTTGACTACAAATTACTTTTTACCCATTCGATCGAGAAATATAAAATTGGTATCACTGAATGTATTTTTCAAAATATTTTCTTAATATTATCTTCTTGTAATTTTCTATAATGTATATGTAAACTAATTTCTGGTCAAAGTAATACTTCGATAAGCGTTAAGGCAATTAAAGTGGAATAGAGAAAGTATAGATTAAACATATCATAATTTTGATATAAAAAACTATATAATAGTATTGCCTCTAGTTTTTATAATGAATTTATGATTTGTCAATGCCATAAATAAATAGTTCGTTTGCCTCTTTGATTCCAATTGGAGACACTAAATCACATTTGGTCCCGCACAAGTACAAATTTGTCTTAGTAAGTAAAAAATATTGAATAGTCATTCATGTTTGGACGATAACAATGATATTTTTGAGGTTCATATTGCAAAATTTGTGCTACTTTCAAAAATCTTATTTGTCAGAGAATTATTTACTAGGATCAAAATAAAACTTTGACGATATATTAGGACCGTATTTACCATTAACTCTTATTTTAATCAACACTTCTCATCTTTATATTAATATTAAGAGAAAATGGACCATCAATCATTCACTTTATCTAAAATTTTCACTTTGATCACCCTATTTTTGTTTTACTAATATTTAATTACTAAACCGAATAGTTTTGTTGCAAAATCATCATCCAACAATTTTCTCAACTTTTGGGTCATTTTATAAATTTTAACTAGGACATTTTAAGTTTTAACTATTAATCAGCCTCGTCTTCCCTCCATCTTCTTTTCCCAACTCCTTCTCCCACCTCTCCCTGAAATACCAAGCAATTTCCCCAAGTCAGGTGCATATATTTCCAATCGGGGGAAATCATAGGTAATCATCAAATGTTAAAGTTGTTCTCTCAATGTATATACCCAATAAATTCGTACGAGTTCAAAGAAAATAAGAACTTTAAAAAAACAAGGTTTGAGCAAATCTGACAGTCCAATCTTTTTATGAGAAGCTTAAATTATTTGACGAAGTAAACATGTAGCAAATCTGAAGATTGATTTGGGAGACCCAACATCATTTGAATCAGTGATCATTATCTATTCTCTTCGTCCGTAAATGTAAGATTCATTTACCTTTTCACGAACTTTAAAAAAATTCGAAATCCTCTTATATTTTTTAATTTTCCCTCCAATGCTTTGTCTCACAAATAAAATTTAATTTACGGATTTCTTAAAAAGAAAAATGACTCTAAGATTAAGGGTTAGTCTTTGATTTATATGTTTGAAAGAGGGAGGAATATGATGATATGAGTGAAAAGATTAAAATGGCCCAGTTCAAAACTTATAAAATGGCCCAAAAGTTGAAAAAATTGAGAAATGATAATTTTCTTAACAAAACTATGTGTTTCAGTGATTGAATATTAGTAAAACTAAACTAGGGTGATCGAAGTGGTCAATTTAGATAATGTGAGTGATCGATGGTGCCATTTACCATAATATTAGTGTTGATTTTATAAACTGTCCACTTCCAGTGTTTCCAACTCATATATATTTCAAATTGAGCTACTGGCTAGAACCATCACCTATGTTTGTTAAATGTTTCCAGTTCATCACTTGTGTTTTAAAGCTATCTAGTTCGTCACTCGTGTTTAAAAGTTCGTCCCATATGTTCACGCTACTAAAATTTCTATCAACTCTCTGTCAAGCTAAGCACGTGATGAACATGTTCTAATTTGCCAAGGGTAGTTTAGTAATTTCACATTTGAGTCTTCTCTTTTGTTAGATGTAGCATAGAAGAGTCGAACATGTCCTAATTTCCCAACTCCCCCTCTCTTAAAAACCCTCGCAACATGCGATTCCCAAAATTGCATCATGTAACCTACACTTGCAACGCTTAACGACAGCCTAAAATATTCGGTGATGTTGTAGAAAAATTTTAAACACAATTGATGGACTAGGTAGCCTTGAAATACAAGTGATAGACAGAAAACATTTGCCAAACATTTGTGATAGTTATGGCCATTCGCCTTCTCAAATTTTTAGCCCATGTCATGCCAATGCATACAATGTTGTTACAATAAAGGCCTGTTTGTTAAACTAATTAAGCACTTAAACTTAATTAATTCAATACTTATTTCATAACGTCTTTTTGTTAACAAACAAAATTAAGTACTAAATAAAATTAGACATGAATTTTCTTTTGTCTTGTATAATATTGATTAGTTCATTCGAATTAGACATTAATTACTAATTAGCACAAACAAGGTAGTGAAAGCGATAGGTAAGAGAAATGTGGGACCGGCGGTTACCTTTTATAGAAGAAGGAAGCCGACCTTTGGCATTCATGATGTGATTGATGTGACTATTGGGCTTCCCGGGCCAAAAGGAGGGTTCTAAATGTTGGCCTAAAATATTTAACACATAAACTACTTTTACCATTCAGGGCCTGGACAAGGAGTAAATGCATTAAAAGAGGCAATTGATATAGCCTTTTCTTAGTCAATAGGTTTCCCATCAGGAAGTAGTCCACTAGGCCCATGCAGATAGCCCATTTTGGTTTACCCATCTTGTAAAGGGATGTGGATTAATCCCAACCCTTCATGTAGCTGTACTCTACATAAAGTGATGTCATCTAGTGACTATATATACCTCAAGAAGAGAGAGTGAAAGGTAAGTCCACTATTACATTATTTAGCACTTGTTGACCACTCTCTATACCCGGACTAACTTTGGCATCGGAATGGCTACGATCGTCCCCCCTGTCGTGGTCTAGGTACCTGGAACACTTGGAGCACCCGGAGCGATACTTAGAGGACACAAATCAACTTCATAGGGCATAGAACCAAACCCTGCTAAAGCCATCGGACCGGTCACAAGGTCCCCGAGTAGAGACAACCCCCAGAGAATCCTCCTCCCAGAATCCAGAATGACCAAGAAGGGGATAGTCAATGTAACGGGGTGGACTACCCGGAGTCCACACAACTCGGAGCCTTCAATTCTCAGGAACTGATAGCCCAGTCAAGACCCAACATCAGCATGGACCTGAACTTCCCAGGCTACAAGATAACCCTTCAATCCGGCACAAAAATACACCACATCAGAATATATATTGTGAAATGGGTACCTAGTGCTGTCGTGCCCCAGCAAGGGGTAATGGCCAGCCCAGACTGCCCCAGTCACCTCCTCCACTAGAAAACCACCACCATGGTTACCACATTTTCACCTGGTAATCACTCCTCTCATTATTTTTCAGGATTCGATTTAATTCAATAATCTCTTTTATAAAATTTATGTCCTTTATGTTACCTAATAATAAAAATGAAAAAAATTTAACAACACCTAACTCAATCCATTAGTCATCAATCGCTAATGATTATTGCACGATAAAGGAAATTAATTTCCTTTAAGGTATTTAAAATTTGTTATTAATGTATTGATTAAAGACATAACCAATATGAAAAATGAAGGGCTCAATAATTATATGATGACCTTTTATTTTATCATGATTATTAATAATTGAACTAATTGCAGTAATGGTCCTCCATAGTGGGTCTGGGTTGCACTTTGGTCCCCAGTAGTTGACGAGTTATAGTTTAATGCTTGATATTACCGAATTTGTTGCACTTTAGTCCATAAACCATTAGTTTCGTTTAAAATGTGACGTTTTCAATACTTTTTGTGCCAAAATTGTAATTACGAAATAAATTGGGGTAACAGTTACTTCCGTTTAAAAGGTGACGTTTTTACTAAATTTTTTTTATTTTTGTTATTTTCTTTTCTGATTTTTATTATAATTTTTGTTTTATTTTTTCTTTTCCTTTTCCAAGTAAAAGATGTTCGATTATGATAGTTATTTTAACTAAAAGTTTTGGTTTTGATAGAAAAAGAAAATAATAAAAAATATCAAAAGAGAAATGGAGTTTTGGAGGGAAATTATTGGGTCAACACTCACAATCAAGATTTTGGCGCAGAAAATTGAGTAGGTTACCCCAATTTATTTCGTAATTACAATTTTAACCCAAAAAGTAGTGAAAACATCACCTTTTAACGGAACTAATGGTTTGGGGACCAAAGTGCAACACATTCGGTAATATAGGGGACTAAACTACAATTCGTCAACTATTAGGGATCAAAGTGCAACCCGAACCCACTATCGAGGACCATTCCTGCGATTAGCTCACTAATAATTCTATCAATAGAAATATCTTTACCTGTTTCATTTTGTTTGTTGATTTGTTCTTGTATGTAATTTATTTATAAACGTATTTGTTTGTTGATTTGTATGTAATTTATATATGATTACTATATCATGTCTGGACTTCGTTCCCTAATCATATGGTTATAATGACCTGTTGCATTTATTATGGATTATAAAAAAACATAAGAAAAAACTTTAATTATTATTAATAGGTTGGTGGTACATAATACATGGTGGCTAGAATTAGTGGTGCAGTTGGTGGTGGCGGGAGAGGGGAGGGGCCCGGTGTTATTTGAATTTCGGAAGAAATAGTTAGTTTACCTTAAGAAAAATTAATACAAAAAGTTTGTTATTGTTATGAATATAGATGTCTTTTGATTTAGAGATATTGATTATGTAATAAGTATATCCATTAGTTATGTGACCATTAGCATTCTATGAAGAAACTTATAAATAGGACTTCAACACATTGTATTTGTACTCTTGAAGAAGGCAATAACATAATCTTTCTCCCTCTATCTTGTTTCATTCTCTAAATTGTACTTTATTTATAACACGTTATCAGCACGAAGCTCTAACCAACTGAGACGACACGAAAGGAAAACGAGTAGGTTTGTTAAGACTGCCGCAAATTTTAAGCCAGTAAGTTCATGTACCATTTGCTTCGTATATGTATATATTTCAATAATTTCAGAGGCTATTTTATTTGATTTTACTCATTGTTATGGTTATTAATGATTTGGTTTTGGCTCTTATACGAAGTATTGAATATAATATAATGTTTGGCCATTTACCTTGAATTAAGTTAGAAGCTTAAAACTGAACTTGTATGTGATGAATATATAAACATTCTACAATTTTGATAATGATTTTATATTTGGTTAATTAGACCTTTTGCATCCAGTTTATGCACATAATATTTGATGAATTATTTTATGGGAGTTTATAATCGTTAGAATTTGAGAACTTCAATTATAGTTATTATTGACATACATTGAGACAATTTTTGTCTGGAAGACAACATAAAATAATTTATATTTATCCAGAAGATAAATTTATCTATATTTGTAGAAAACAATTTATATTTGTCCGGAAGACAATTTGTCTAGAAGATAATTTTATGTCGTAATTAAAGTTTTGTTATATTTGTCCAGAAGATAATTTATTTTTATTTGTCCAAAAAGATAATTTACTTATATTTGTCCAGATGACAATTTGTTTTTATTTGTCCAGAAGATAGTTTGTTTATATTTGTCCAGAAGACATTTTATTTATATTTGTACAGAAGACAATTTATTTTTATTGTCCAGATGACAATTTATATTTGTCCAGAAGACAATTACTTATACATTCTATAACAGTATCGATTACTTTTATTATTTAATTTTATATACGTTGACGTCGATTAATTTTATTATACTTATACGTTTTGTATAGTTCATATATTACATTTGTATGTTTTATAACAATGTCAAATTTGTTATAATTAAATTACAGTCCAGAAGACGATTATATCGAATACCTATTGGTAAATTAATGAGTTACATAAGTGCCAATTATATATTCTGCGTATTTCATATGTTCCATTGTAGACAACACTATCTATGATGAAGAATCATTTTGCACGATGAATAATCATTATATATATGTATTTCATATGTTACATAGGTGCCGATTATCGATATGTTTCGTTTCAGAAATTCAAATGATTCTTCCGAGTATTTCGATCTTTAAGTATATTATCTATGATGTGTTAGGTCGATATAATATTGAAATTAGTCGGTCTAGAACAATTATTAATTACCTAAATTTCAGAATTATATGGGTGAATGAACTTGATACTTAGATCAAGGTGTGAAAGAACATTTTAGAACATAATTGGCCAAAACTAATATTTCATCCCTGAAGTGATGATCGTGGTGCTATGTGTCTCTTGAATCTATAGTCATCGTTCATATTTAATCGGTCCGGAGGACGATTATCCAGTACCCAAACCTGGAGTTTTATTGGTAAGTAATGTGATTTTTATATTAATGTCCGGAAGGAAATTCTAGAAAATAACATTGTTATTTTTGAAATGATGATGTCAAATATAAAAGGATTTATTATCACACCCCTCAAGTGGTGATTGTTATCATATAAATTTGATATGTATAATTTATTGATCTCGATCAACTTAATTGAATAAATTCATAGTTATACATACGACATAACCCAAACTAGATGTATATTATTGAAGGCTCCGGAAGAGTTAGTATTTTCTAATATTGTAACAAAATTATTGAAGGCCCCAGCAGAGCTAATATTTTTCAATAATATAAGCAAAATTGATTTGAAGGCTCTCGAAGAGCTAGCATTTCTCAATAATATATTAAACGTATTGAAGGCTCCTGAAGAGCTAATATTTGACAATAATGTAACAAAATCAATTCAAGGCTCTCGAAGAGCTAATGTATTATTACTTGAAATATATACCTATTTGTATCAAACATGAAGTTTGAGATTTACGATAACTTTGTTATTTGGTTTGACCGGTTAGACCATCCCGGATCAGGTACGATGCGAAGAGTAGTAATATGAAACTCAATTGAATGCTCGTTGGAGAGTCAATTTATTTATCTAGTTTAAAGAGTTTTGTGAGCTACGCGTTGTAAACTCCCAGTTGATTGTTAGGGGGCATGTTGTAGTACATGCATACACCCTTGATTGATTGTTGGGAAATTTTATACTACGTGCAGTCACACATGTTCTGCATCAAGCCAAAAAGTTATCATACAACTCCCCTTATATAGTTGGTTTGGTAAAAAACCAAATGTAATACCCTTGAAATTTGATTGTGCTTCGTATAATTTCAACAATATGCACGATGGATGAGTGATTCGAATTTTCATCATACTTATAACGTATATACATTTATATTCTCGGAAATAGTAATTTTCCGTTGTAATGTATCAATGTTTTCAACATTGAGGGGTAGAGAATATACAACTGGAAAATTATACTGAAATATCCTTATATTATATGATCCTCAAAATGAGTAAATATGAACTGGAAGTTCAAGAGATAAATATGAACCAGAAGTTCAAAGGATAAATATGAACAACAAGTTCAAAGGACATTTATGAACCACAAGTTCACTACCAAACAAATTTCTGACTTCAAAATAATAATGAAATTGTATACCAGTTGTAAAGCTCAAGTTAGAGTGAAGGTTTCTGAAGAACCATTATATATCGAATAGTTCCGAAAGCTAAAATAATAAATATTTGATGATGGTCTAGAAGATGAACACTTCCAGAAGAGGTTGATGACTAATATATCTCATGAATAAGTTAAAGATATTACAAATGTCTAGAAGACATTTACATGCTAATATTCATGAATATAATGAGATCTCAATTATCTTGAACATGGTGGAACGAGAAAGAAAAATGAGATTGTCGACAAGAAATATTGCATACAAATGAAAAACTCCATATGATGCAAGCAATATGAGGATCTTAAGTCTTTAAGTGAATAGACATATATTTATGAATGGCCAAAGAGAAAAGACGCAATCAAGAGTAAACTAAACTCATTGTATAAGGTGAGAAATTTAGACCTGAAGTCTAAGAAACTATGATACGGTTACAATTATATTGGGTATTGCTAAACTCATTATACAATTGATAAATTTAGACCTGAAGTCTAATGAAACATGAAATTAGTGCATTATATGTGTTAGGTGGGTACTTGTGAAAATAACTGAAGTAAGTTTTGTCACAAAGTATTGGTACCCTGATGTACTAAATGATTTATACGGTGTCACAACACACCTATTGATAAAGGGTATTAAAGTTGTATTTGTTTGGTAGCAACAAAATATATCCTCTTGAAATGCGTATACGACTTATATTATAGCATGCTAAGAATAAGTATACATGAAAACATGTAAAGAGATGTATGATGCGTGAAGCACATATATGTACATTTATGGTGCTTGAAGCACATATCTATGTTCCCGGGAACTTAACTCAGTTGAGTTAATATGATAAATACTTGAATAAAGTGAAAGCCATTCGGAAGATGGATTACAGTTCGAACTGCATTGTTAGACATTTTTGCATTGTCTTTCTATTTAATTTCACGTGAATATATAAATTTATCGATAGTATGTCATATATGCTTTATTTTGCAGTATTATTACATGCAATGTGATTATGTGATATATTTGTTTGTTTATTATGTGGGGTCAAACGTTTGAGTTAATTTGTGTGAGTTGATGTGAATCTTACATATCTTCATTTGATAATTTATATAATTATTCTTGTTGATAACCTGAATATTCATGATATCACTGAAGATATGATTCTAAATTATAGAAACTCCAGAAGAGTTCTCAGTTACTAAATTATCATGAACAAATAGTGCAGTGACTCTAGAAGAGTTCTCAATTGCTAGAAAATTGTCTACAAAAAGATTTGGAATCAGATACCTTGTAAAGGTGTATCCAAGCTAATTCAGCTTGGTCTTGAGGATCGAAAGATATGAATTTGGTCTTGAAGAATCAATTCTAATGTATATCTTACAAAGGAACACATGATTGTGCGACCATGCAAGATAAGTGATAATGGCATGATTTGGACATGCTACTGATGATTTCATCAGGGGGAGACATGATACGCATTGTACTCTTTTTCCTTTCACCGAGTTTTTCCCACTGGGTTTTTCTTGGTAAGGTTTTTAATGAGACAATTACTTGAGGCATATCTAAGGAGAAATAACTCTCTTTTCCACTAGATTTTTGTCCACAAGGTTTTCCTAGTGACTAATTAACCAAAGAAGGTTATGAGAATGATATTATATGACATTGTATTGAATGTAAAGATGAGGAAGCTAATTTACGATAATGAAAGTATTATTGGAACTCCTGAAGAGCATCCAAAAGTAGTAAATTTATTGAAGAGAAAATTTGCTATAAAATATTATTGATATGTTTCATTGAGCACCATGTTATATATTATTAGATATGAATAAATGTGCATTATTAATATGAAGAGAAAATGCAAAAAAATTAGTTGGTCCTGAAGTACCATATAATATATATTAAAGAAGTGATATGTTTTGTTTGTCATACAAAATCTCAATTAAGATATTGAGGCAGAGTACACCATTTATCAATACAAAAGTTTAGAGGAATTTAAATGCACAATAGATATGCGATTGTTCTAGTAGAACATATTCAATTTATTGGAAAACTGGCTGTGCAAATGCATAATACTTATATGATCTATGTTGAAAGATCACATACAAAGTGAATATTTGGTGTTGATATATTTCACTGAGTTTTATAAAACACTATATTAACATCATCACCTAAACACGCATACATTTTAAATACACGAAGAAAAATGTGAATGCGTTTGATTGATAAATTTGATCCAGAAGATCATATTACTTGTGTTTAATAATATGAAAATTGTTCCGATGACCTTGTGTGAGAAAATGATTTTGCAAGTATTACACAACCAAATAAGGATGTATCAAATGGGATACAACAAAACACATATCATCAAAATTCTTCTTTGTGGATGGGATACAACAAAACACATATCATCAAAATTCTTCTTTGTGGAAAAATGATGATTGCCACATCGGTTATGTGACATTTTGGAAGATGTTGTCACTAAACTACTCTGTGACAATTTGGAAGATGTTGTCACTAAACTACTCTCTACCTCAACTATGAAAGATCATCCAAGATATGGGACTACGTCGACTAAAGGATGTAAAATGATGTGGTCATGAGGGGGAGTTAATACGCGTTGTACTCTTTTTTCTTGATCCAGGTTTTTGTCCCAAACGGGTTTTCCTATCAAGGTTTTAATGAGGCAACATTATATGCGTATATTGGGAATGATGCACTCTTTTGCCTTCACTAGGATTTTATCCTATAAGGTTTTTCCTAGTAAGGTTTTAACGAGGCATGTTCTTGATTATTAGACATCTAAGGGGGAATGTTATGAATATAGATGTCTTTTGATTTAGAGATATTGATTATGTAATAAGTATATCCATTAGTTATGTGACCATTAGCATTCTATGAAGAAACTTATAAATAGGACTTCAACACATTGTATTTGTACTCTTGAAGAAGGCAATAACATAATCTTTCTCCCTCTATCTTGTTTCATTCTCTATATTGTACTTTATTTATAACAGTTATGCAATTTTTGTGAAGTAGGAAATAAATATGTATACATATGTTAATAAAGATCAAAGTACAATCGCATTCTAATAATATCAAAGAGGACTATTTTCGATTCACTAATATGTTTATGATGAATTTTTTAAGTTATCACTTTTGGTTAAGTATCTTAGAGCAAGGCTATATTTATGTCGACCATAATCAAAATTATCTATAGGACACATGGCACCGAACAGCACTAACGTTTGATTTATTTATCACATTTACCACTGCGGTTCACTTTCATGCCAAAGACATCGCTCATGTTCTAATACTACTCAACCCGTCTACTTTTCGTCAATTTTGCTGAAATTGCAATTTTAAGCAATTTTAAGTTTTGTGACTAAATTGCCCTTCTAACTTTTGTGCTTAAAAATGCAATTTCAGTAAAATTGGCGAAAAGCAAACGAGTTGAGTAATATTGGAACATGAATGATGTCTTTGGCACGGAAATGAACGTCAATGGTAAATGTGGTAAATAAATCAAACGTTAGTGATATCCGATGCCATTTGCCCAATTATCTATATATCAAAAGAATGTGTTCAGGGTTTGCAGAGGTCTATCTACCACAAATACAATTTTAAAAAAATAACGTTAAAGATGACTCACGTTTACTAAAAATAGTCAGTCAATCACCATAGTATCACTTTGATCGCTTTTGATCATATGTGTTTTCTATAATGTGTATTAATGGTCACTCAGACATCTTAAATGCACAAAAACCACATTTTTCCTATAATTTAACTAGGTAGGTTGAACATATGGTAAATGATGTGATAAATATGTAAGTACTTTAAAATAACCATTTATTAGTGAATTATATTATTACCATCAGCTCAAATCAAATCATTTAGTCAAAATCAAATGTAGTAGTCAAACGGATAAAAGAGGCAGGCGGCAGTTTATTATCCAGACATTCCAAAGCATAAAATGGTGGAAAATGTTGAGTCAAAGTACCTAGCTAGATTGTCATTCAAGGTTGAAGCCTAAAGATTCATTAGGGTTAGGCTGTGACATACATCAATAACATGAAAGAAAATGCTTGGTTCCCTTCCCCTCTTGCGAAAGGGCATTGCATGGTAAGCACAACTATTAGCACATTGTGTAATGTAAATTATTGTGATATTAATGAGTTTGTATATATATACAAAGACGAAAAAAGTGATCCTCAAATTAATGGTTTTGATAATTTTTAATTTGGATATAATGTTAGAGCACTATTAGAAAATGAGGTATTAGTTTCAAGGGAATCTGAAGCCATTCAGAAGCAACAAAGTGAATAGCTTCAGAAAGGCTTCGGATGCTGTCCGAAGCTAAAAGTTTGAAGCTATTTTGGTTCCTGAAGCCTATCCGATGCAATAATTTAACCGGAAGCCTTTCTGAAGCCAATGAAAACTTAATTTCTTTTCTTATTTATTTAATTCTGAAGCCATTCAAGATATTATTAAATTAACACTAAACCTTGTTAGTGTTAATTAGTCAAACCTAAGTCTTTCTGAAGCTAACATAATAGGCACCCGAAGCCAATCTGAAGCCAACCAAGGACATGATTAAAATAAACCTAAACCTTGTTAATCTTAGTTAGTAAACCTCACGACTTTCCGAAGCCAATCTGAGACTAATATAATTTTCGAAGTATGAAGCAAACCCCACTCCAATATTTTTAAGTTTGAAGCCAATCTGAAGCTAATCAATATTTAATAATTTCAATATCCAACGCAAATCTCACTCCAATAAGATTGAAGGCTGAAGCCATTCCGAAGTTAATATGAGATATTTTTGTATTTCCCACACAAATCTGACACACAAATCTGAAGCTAACCTGAATCAACAATTTTAGAATCTGAAGCCAATCTGAATCAACAATTCCAGCTTCAAATTCATTTAGTTCTAAAGCCAATCCGAAGCTATGCTAACCCTAAGAACTTGGTAGTATATTTAATAAGTTGAAAAACAACAAATAATAATATAACACAATCAAGATCCAAATACAATCAAATCACAATAACAACATATTATGTACCAATTTATTTTTTATGTATTTTAATACAGTAAAACGTCTATAAATTAATACTGTATAAATTAATAATCTCTCTAAGATAATAAATTTGTCCGGTCCCGACTTGGGCTAGTTAAAAAAATTAACGAAATCGATAAAAATAATAAGATAATACTTTTAAAAAAAAAATTCTTTATAATATAAGGTCCCAAGAAAATTATAAATTAATAATCCTTAAAAAATTAAAATAATATAATTACAATATATTTAAAATCTCCATTCCAATTGATTTTTGTTGCCTTTGTTTTACCCCCAATAACACCCATTTGACCCCCACAAAAACTCTTGTTGTGGGTGGTCTAAATAAATCACCTAACTTGCTTTGATTAAGAAAAAATTGATATCATAATTCTCCTTATGTTTAGTATTTGGCCCAAAGGTTTAAAAGGGATGACAAGTTGACAACAACATTACCGAAGATTGTCAACAGACCTGGTAACCAGCCGTTCAGTAGTAGGTCCGATTGTTTATTAGGAGAATGACATTATTAAGAATTCAATTACTCATTATTTGGATACCTCATAATCGGGCAACATTATACACATATCAAAATATTGTTTCTTGTTGACGTGGAATGATTATTTTGCCCCCAACTTAACAATTTTATGTACTATATTTGAAAATATGAGAGCAAAATCATCACTTCGCATAAAAAACTCACTATTCTGATGCGTGTATAACAGATCAGCCCATAATCATTATCGAGTTAGTTTGAACACTGAGTCACAAAATTGTCTCACTCACTATTCTGGTGATTGGACCATTTTGTGGAATGACTAATTTACCCCTAACTAAACAATCTTCTTTACTATATTTGCAAATAAGAGGAGCAAAATCATCATTTCACATCAAAAACTCACTATTCTGATGCCTGTATAACAGATCAGCCCAAAATCATCATCGAGTCAGTTTGAACATTGATATCACAAAATTGTCTCACTCACTATTCTGGATGTAAAACTGGACCATTTTATTGTGAAAGACTATTTTACCCCCAATTTAACAATCTTTCTTATTATATTTGCAAATAAGAGGAGCAAAATCATCATTTCACATAAAAAACTCACTATTCTGATGCTTCTATAACAGATCAGCCCATAATCATCAGTCACAAAATTGTCTCAATTGGACATCAGTTTTGGGACAATCTAATCATCCTACGAAGCCGAAGCAGCTGATGTCAGAACTGGACGATATCGAGCTCGAAGCAGAGGACTTCAACTCCTCAGTCCCGATAAAAAAGGTCCCACACGGAGACCTCTTCGAGGCCGCTCGGGCCGGAGACGCCGACCGCCTCAAGTACCTGCTCGAGTCCGGAGTCAACGTCAACGCCCGTGACCCTTGGGACTCGGTCGCCCTCTACTATGCTTGCCTCGTCGGCCATTTGGAAATTGCCAGGATTCTGCTTGAGAGTGGGGCCATTTGTTCCGAGCACACGTTTGATGGAGACAGGTGCCTTTACCAGCCCCTATCTTCTCGTTTCGTTTGTTACATTTTGTGTGATAAATTTCAATTTTATCCGAATATAACAAGTGGTGTGAGTGGAGTAACTAATGACCTTTTTTTTGTTTGTAAATTAGCGATGAATATTGACTACAATGGTATTACAAATAATAGATAGAAAAATTATAATATGAGACACTTTGTCTCGAACAAAGTTCGAACTGATGATCTCTTGGATGAAAGATTGGGTCGGATCACGGATGCCACTAGGCTATTAAGCTATCGGCAATGACCTGTCTGTTTCTGGTTAGAATTGGAATTGAAATTAAACTTTAGGAATTTATTTGGTTAAAAATTTGGAAGTATTTATATTATACTTCACTTGTGTAATGTTGGTTACTTCGTCATCCTTGTGTAAAATTACTTGTTCGGTCACTGGACAGGTGTCATTATGCTGCGCTTAATCTTAAAGTGAGGAAGCTGCTTAAGGCGTTTGAGGCTCGGCCTCCGCCCTTGGGTCCCCTTCAGACGGCACTGAGGGATACTTTCTTGAGGTGTGCTGCTAATCAGCAGAAGAAGGAGAATGAAGTGGTAATGGATGGAAGTTTGTTATCTGGTAAACGGATATTACTCCCTGCGTTTCAATAAGATTGTCCATTTTTGAATTTTAATGGTTGACTTTTTGAATTGTGAACTGAATTTGTGTGCATTTTTCATCTTGTAATATATTATTGCCTTCAATCCAGTATGATTGTCAAGTTGTCAACTGAGATATATGAAGGAAATGGTTGTGGACGGAAGTTAGAGTTTTGGGAACTTTTAGCTTTTTGTTTGAGCTAGAATGTTTTTGTATGTGTTGTATAAGATGTAGTATACGAAATGATGCTATTAACATGTTAAATTTTGATTCAACTCTAGAAGAGTGATAAGGTTTGAATATTGATGGTTGATCCTTAAGTTGTGAACTTACATGTTTGCTTGGTATATTTTTAATATCATGTAAATATTTGGTGACAATATATCAAAATATAGTATTTTAAGATACTTTTCTACTAACATAATAATCGAAGTTATGCATGCCAATAGAAGTAGAATCAATTGCTACTTTTAGCCATTGAAACAAACTAGACTATACTTTTGTGAAGGAGAAAGTAATTATTGCACAAACCAAATTCCGTTTTGTGATTCTTCCATCATAAAATATGTTGTGATAGTTTCATAATGTTATACTATAAGAATTAACACTGCATTTGGGTTGTATGTTCACAAATTTTTAATCTGTTATTAAGGAAGTGTGTCCAGGTCTGATAAAGAAAGTATTTTGTAGTGGATTATAGTGATTATTTCATCTCAATAGGCTTTATCTTTGTAATGAGATGAATATAAGTGTTCCTCATACATGCACTCATTGGCAGTTTGACATCTCTCATAGAGTAACCGTTCTCTAAAAATGATTGACGTGCTATATTGGTTTTGTTACCATGGTGGAGATAGTTCGCATTGATCTTCTTTATCATATGTGAGTGTTAGATCATTTTTAAGCTTTAATTCTGGTCAATGAATAGGTAGTGTATCTAATGGAGGACCCGTTTCCAGTCACTTTCCTCCAGATATCGTATTGTATGTGCAAGGAAGACCAATTGAGGCACACAGAGTTGTCGTAAGTGCCAGGTCACCTTTCTTCAGGAAAAAGTTTGCAACGGAGTGGAAGAATCGCACAGAAATAAGACTTTCAAAGGAAAAGCTGTCTTATATTGCTCTTTATAGCCTTATCCATTTCTTCTATTCTGACAGACTTGAGATTGGTGTAGAAGACATGGAAAATCTTGCGAGGATTTGCAAAGTGTGCAAGTGTCATTCTTTGCAGAAATTACTTGAAAAGGAATTGACTCATCAAAGATATGCAGATTATAAGGCTCTGAAAGATATTGATGACTCCCAGAAACGATTTATTCTACAGGGTATTTCACTTCCAGAGGAAGATCGCCTTGCTGCTTCATTGCATCGGATGCTTCAAGTTTCACTTTCGAATTCTGTGAAGGAACACCACTCAAGTAGTATGATTAACCATCTCCAATCCCTTATGGCTGAGATGCAGGTATCTAGTGTAGAGGATGATCTAGCAGATATGTATGTGGTTGTCGATAAGAAAATTTTCCGGTGCCATCAAGTGGTGTTGGCGTCTAGATCGGACTATTTCAAAGCAAGGTTGTTGCATATCAAGGATTCTCTCGATCATGGTTTAGATATGCACTCTATGCCATGTCTTATAGAACACGATTTAAGCATGGAGTGCTTTGAGAAAATGATAGAGTATATGTAAGCTCCATTTCCTTCTGTCTTATATTGTTCTGAGTATGCAAATTTTTTATGTCATTTGGTTTGCAGACCTTGCATTTATTGGTTGATAATAACTAGGCTCAGTCTTTTTTGCTCTATGGATTTATTTAATTTAATACTTATAGCAGCTTCAGTATTTTGCTACCTCATGATGTCAAGTTTTTCTCCATCAGATGGTTGATTTTGTGAGTTTAGAAGTATGGATAGACAACATCAGTGAGCAATAGTTTTGGAAGTTTGAAATTTTAATTTAGTTGTCTGCCTGGTATGGTTCTTTAAACATTGAAGTAACTTAATGTGGTCGTGATTGTGCTTGAAACCTTTGTTGGGTTCTACAAAGCATTCAGGCATGATACTTTCTGTTAGAGTTCTGAGCATATCATTCTCGCTCATTGTTTTCTACAGGTATACTGATAAGTTGGAGGCCATAGACCCTGATCAGGTACATTTCTTTAATATATGACTCACCGGTCAACCACATAAGTAGGCATTCTGATTTTTTTTTCTTATGTTGTCTCTTTTTTCTTCTTGGTGGGGTAGGCTGAAGAAATGTTTGATGCTGCCTCAAGGTATCTCTTATTCCCTCTGAATCGTGCTGTTGCTGATGCATTGCTGCCTCACCTTGAAATGGTTTCGCCAGCTGAAATTTGCCATTGGCTCCTCTTAGCAGATTTGTAAGAAACTCTTGTCCTTTGATACTCCCACGGGATTTCTAATTTCCTAAATAGATGTACTGGACAGAAGTCTGGAAGTGAGATCTCTTCTCTTATATTTTCCTCCCCTGGTTGTCATATCTCTTGAAGTTATGATGAAAGCTCTGGCTGCTTATGATGTGAAATTTGACTTGCTTTAAGGAAATCAAGCTTCACGTTTCCATTACAATTCAGTGTATATATGTTTCATATGAGATAGACATATATGTAGTTATGGTGATCATGCCTACATTTCCAACTGTTGTCGATAATACTGCTAGAAATTAACTACTATGTCGATTTTGCATTCTATAGTGTTGCATTTTATTGCAAATAATTCATAATATCAACAACATTTGTCTAATTTGTAGGTATAGTGTATTGAAGATTCGAGAGTACTGCCTAGACATGATGGCTTGCAACTTTGAGACATTTGCTGACACTCCTGAATTTAGGGCAATGCTTTTGACACTTCCACCTCCATCTGGTAACTCTGAATTCCGTACTACAGTACCTAGTGCTCCAGGAGCAGAGTTCAGTGCAGGAGGAGATAACCTTCTGGATGACTTGCGGGAGAAATGGCTCGCGGCAGAAGGGGCAGAACTTGATGAAAGAGATGATAGTGCATTGCTATTTGATAAGCGGCTAGAGATGCTTATGGTAGTTGCAAAAAGTGAGAAACTCTCCATGACTGACGATGCTCTTGAGAGTACTGTGTCTGCAGATGTCTCCTAACTTTCCAGAGCAGGAATGAATTTCACTTTTTCTTTTTTAAACTAAACAGTATAATGAAAAATGTACACACAGAGAGATGGTGAGTTGGTGTTTTACCAATAATTTTTGTAGAGTTCCATAGCATTGAGCCATCCAATGTTTGTTCAGTTCTGGTTTGGATTCTGTTCATATACTTACAAGAATGTAGTGAGTATATAGAACCAAATTAAACTCCACGTACTACCAGTTTGCTGCTGCTTCTTGGTTTTATTTTTCCATCAAGAGTAGATGAACACAGGACCAACTGAAAAACAATAAGATTCTAGTTCATTTCCACTGGCATGGAAGGTATAATAATGATGAAATGAATAAAGAAGGAAGGAAACGAGCATTAGCAACTTTGGAGAAGATCAAGAGTGCAGAAGCAGGTTATTGCAGGTATGAGCGCTCACCAAGCATGCATTATGTATAACTTTCATTTCTTCTATATAGTGGTATGACTTTTTCTTATTCTGATTTTGAGTTTCGAGCTGATCTCGTGTTGCATGGTACTTGCTCGCGCTATTCTGTTAGAAGGGTTTGGCAAGAGTATTAAGTCTTTTAACAGCTGAGAACATCAAGTATAGAACAGAAGGATACCATACTGGTTCATTGCGTCTCTCATTGTTCTACTGAATCGTTTGTGCTTTCTTCTCGAGTTGCTTTGGAATCTGATTACCACCAATCTGTTGTTTGTGCATTTGAAACAAAAGGCAGCTGGGCACAAATAGTATAAATGAGATCAATTATCGGTCTGCAACACCTCTTCCATGCAGCTGCTGCTGTTTTGTGCTATGTTGCACAGATTAGTTGGTGAGAGCAATCAAGGAAGAAGACTGCCTCAAGAGAACAATAGTCTGGAGTCAAACATTAGCGACGACTCGGTTAGAGTTCAATAATAATGCTGAGGGTGCTAGAAAATATAGTTTTTCCTTTTTATCTTACAGAGCACCATTGCTTTATGTTGAAGCTATTAGAAGGCAGTGAGACTCTTATCAGTCTATAGTGTAAGGATGAAAACATTTGTAGTTCCCTTTTAACAATTGATGCCTCTCAACGAAAAATTCTTCGTCAACCGAGTTGGTCTATTAGTTTATATGTCAACTAGCGGCTTGGCTTGATGTATATTGAGCTAAGCATCTCTGAGCGAAGTTCCTCGGACTTAAAATCAACTACAAGAATTACTATTAGAATGAATGTCAATTTGAAGGCAGGGGTTGACCAGCTAACTAAATGTCAACCATCCAACCGCAGGTGAGCAGTTGATTTAAAGTCGTATAAAGTCATTAGGGATGATAATTTTTACTCAACCCAACAGGTACCCGACCCGCATGAGTCGGGTTATTTTGTTGTTTTTGGATTTTGTGTCGGGTTATGGGTGTTTCATTTCTCAACCAGCATGCATATTTGTAGAGTCGCGGATATAAAGTAAATCCTATCCATACATATATTTACATAGATTCACTGTTATGAAAATATTGTGAATGTTTTGGGCACCAAGTTTAGCACCAAAAAACACTAAAAAGTAAATTAATTTGGAATAATTGTATTGGTTTATTACTTAATATATGATGGATTAATCATGAGTGGTAAACGATTTAATACGAGTTTTCAAAGGAATAACTTGATTTTGTAGGGGATAGGGAGCTTCCATAGGCGTCTCCAGGGTTGAGGGGGAATTGCGGAATAGGTAGTAGGTTTAGGAGCTCTGTGATGAGATTTTTAGATAGATTTTAGAGAATTAGTTAGTTCCCATTTATTAGAAGGGTTAATGGCTGAGGTCATCATCACTTTTTTTCAATATCACCAGTTGATCACTTACTTTTTAAAGGGTATGTTGATCATTGACCCTTTAAAATTTATCTCAATTGACTTATCGGCCATTTTAAAAGGTAAGTGATCCACTGGTAATATTAAAGAAAGGGAATTGATGTCCCCAGCGATTAACCCTTATATCTTACTTTGTAAGTTAATTTTTAAGTGTTGTAAATTTTCATAGTAAATGAAATATATATAATAAGATATGATTAAGGGAGTATAAGGGGGGAAAAACGGCAGAATACAAAAATTCTTGGCTGCATAAAAAAGAGCTATTAGCTTTGTACTCTCTCAAAGAAAATTCTCGAATAAGTTTTCAATTTCAATTCCAATCCCAAACACAATTCTTCACCTTCCTCTTTACCCATCCTACAACAACAATAATCAATTTCGACTCTCTTGAGCCCTTTCATTTCCTTTAATTTTAGCCATAATCATTACTTTTCCTAGGATAATCCCCATCTTTATCCCATTTGTTCTTACTTTTCATCTGCTTGCTATACACGTAGATACTCTAACCAAGATATGTCATTAAACTTTTCTTACTTTCTATTCTCTCTCTAAACCTTTCACTTTCCCAACTATCATTTTCTATTTTTCTTCCTCCTTTCCGATAATCATTCCATCTGTATATTCCCTAATCAAGCCAAAACTCTACTTTCTCTATTATATAATTCTTTATCTTACCTCAACCAAAACCTTACACTATTCTACCTTTATTAATAAGTCAACTACCATGTCCACTTCATTTGATTCTAACCTACGCCAGTTCCCTGGTCTTGATCGAAGAGGTTACATCATACCAATGGATCACACAAGAGTCATGCACAAACCGAACAAATCTTGCACGATCTCTCATGGGTTATTTTCTCGATGATCGTACTTTTCATGTTCATATTGTCCAGTACTATGTCAATAGATGCTGGAACCTTCAAGGGTGTTCAAGTAACAAAGTTTGAGAAAATATTTCTCTTCCGATTCGAATATGAAGATGATATGGATTTGGTTCTTTCACAACACCCCATCAACATGCAAGGAGCTGTGCTACTTCGATAATACTAGACACCAAACACGTGCTTTGCGGATTTGAAAATAAACTTTGCAAATTTATGGGTACAAGTGCATCGTATTCCAGATGACTATTTCGATCGACCAAATCTGCAGTGGGTCATCAATGGACTTGGTGATGTGCAAAGTATTGACTTGAATTTTGAATCGGTGTTGAACCATAAATATGTAAGGGTTCTTATTCAAACTCCTTTGTATGAGCCTTTGCTAGTTGGTACCTATATCGAAATTCTTGAGCATACTTCTCACTAGGTGGAGCTCAGATATGAAAAAGTCTTTAGGTTGTGTTATAGATGTGGGAAAATAGGACATACCAACAACATGCACAGTGGAAGAACCTTTCAATCGGTACAGTTATGAAGCACGCATGGACAATACTATTTTTTCTCATAACCTGCCGATTCATATAGCTGTTGATACTCCTTTGTACATTCATCGGACAAGAGCCTTTTCCAACAATGATGGTAACAAAAATCAAAGGATTACTTCCCCCATACACCTCCACCAAAATGCTCCCACACCCACCGAAACAACATGCACAAGCCATTCTAACTCCTCCCACCATCACTCACATTCTTCCCAACAATCCCAAGCATCCCCTCATATACAAACTAGATCCCAGTACTCCTCCTCCACCAATGAATCGGTCCCAGAAAATGACCCCTACATCGCACCACACACCCCTTAATCTAATCAACTAGCCCTTGTTTTGTACACACCAATCATACCTCCTCTCAATCCTAGCCCTAACCGTAACCCTAACCCTAATCCTAACCCTCACAATATCCACCACTTCCCAAATCATTCTACTTCTTCCCTAGACACCATTTCCTCAATGCAGATCCCATCAGCCTAATTTCCCCTCTAGAACTAGGCCACCCAATACCTTTAGCCATATTACCACCAGATCATCCCATTCCAGCACAAGAAACTCTAACTCCTACTACCTCCGAGGACTCTTCTGACTCAGCTTCATCAGCCACGGAAGAATTAACTGATGATTACTTACTGATGTGGCTAGGAGAAGATAGAAGTCAGTGGATCGCAGAAATAGTCAATCTAGCTACTATCCACCTCTTGAGTCTTCAAGAAGTGATCGACATTCACCTTTACAGAACCAGGCATGAGCTAGAGACATATGAGAATGTACCAGAGGTTGTTGCAATTACACTTCCGAACCTCACAAATGTCATCAGGGCAGACTATAATACAAAATGGAGCACTCTGAGAAACCCAATAAGGCAGTTAAACATGGCAAATACTCAGGGGCTGGATGACTATATGAGACAAGCTGGATAGCCATTTGAGCTAATCAATTCTTCATTCTGGAACTCACTTACAGGATTATCGAAGTCACCTTTATTATCAAGCCTATCGAGAACCCCATCTAGCTAAGATCTCCACACATTGACAAATCAATTGGCTGCTATATCCATAATCACAGGGGACAATCAGAAGTGCACCCTCAATATCCACAACCATGGATCTCCCCAGCAACAAATGGCCATTACAATGGATACACAACATGCCAACTCAGCCGTAATCAACATACAAACATTTCACACTTTGGCAGAACTACAATTAGGGATAAGGATAATAATATTTTTGTTAATGATTTTGACATCCATAATCACTACATAAATTTTTTTTCTGACCTTTTCAATCCTCCTTTTTTATATAATAATGATTCTTTCCCTAATCCTATCCACTTAATTATCACTAAGCTTACTAACGACCAAAATCATGGACTTTCTCTACCTTTCACTAAAGAAGAGGTTAAATTTGCTTTACTCCAAATGCACCCCTCTAAATCCCCAGATTCCGATGGCTTCAATGCGGGGTTCTATCAAGATAACTGGGATATATTAGGTAATGATATTAGGCTTAATTTCATGTAGGCACTTCAACTCTCATTATATTTTCAAATAGGCACCTGTAGTATTTTTTTTACCATCTAGGCACCTGAGCCCATTTTTGGCACCTGAACTTTCGGGTTATTTCATTTTTCAGATATTTATTTTTTCATGAAGGGCAAAATAGTCAAACAATAATTAAATCTAACTCAACCTAACTATATACTCACCCAACTCTACTAATATTTATTCAATCAAACTTGAAACTCTTTCATCTTCTTCTTCATCCCAATCTAACCTCATAGTTCTTATTTTTCTTCTCCCTTTTCAACCCAATCCCTAACCCCTCTCCTCTTTTGCAACTCCAGCCCGCCACCATCCCCACCATTCTTTCTCCTCTTCTGTGAGTCGCGAATTTAAGGGGGAAAACTTCACCATCATTGCTTGATGACCGTTGAATGTAACATGAAAATGAAGGCTGAAGGCATCTAATAATATAGTGCAAGTCATCTTCTTATTAGTGAATTGCTTTGGAGGTCTACCACAAAAATGACGGCATTGCTTAATGGCCGTCCACCATGAAAATGACGGCATCTAACAAGTATTATTATAAATTATTTTGTTCACCCATTTTGGCTAAGAATTTGCACAAATTAGTTGGTTGATTTTAGTGGGTTTTGCTAGTTCTTTGAGATTTGGATTTTTTTATGTTTTCTGCGCCGGTGTAATTAAATGTGGCGATGTTAGTGGTTTTTGCACAAATCGATTCATTTGTGGTGATTTTTAATTTTTAATTTTTATAATAATTTTATATTTTCTTAAAGCCCCAATATATTCTAAAAATTCGAATCTGAACATCGAATACATTCGAATATCAAATTTAAATAAGAACGTGAACGCGAGCAATTCGAATACGATATCAAACACGAGTATCGAACCGTATATAACCTAACAAAACTGATTAATCGAATATATTCGCGAATATCGAATCTAAAATGTTGTTAGTCTACTAAACAATGAAAGTTATAATAAGGATGAATGATATTTCGTTGGGCACCCGAACTTTTTCTCCAAACTTGACGCTAAAATGTTTTTCTCTTGACTGGCTATTGTGAAATTTTTCCCTCCAAAAGTCATATTTTTAATATGACTAACTTGCCCCTGAGTTAAGGATTTTAAAAAAATCAAATATCTGGAAAATAAAAAACCCCGAAAGTTTAGGTGCCAAAAATGGCCTTAGGTGCCTAGATGGTAAAAAAAATACTTCAAGTGCTTATTTGAAAAGATAATGAGAATTCAGGTGCCTATATGAAATTAAGCCATGATATTATAATCTCTACTCTTGACTTTCTTAACAATGGTAACTTTCTCACTGAATTAAATAAAAATTACATCACTCTAATCCCTAAAAAACCTACTCCTAATCTTATAGCTGACTATCGTCCTATTAGTCTATGCAATGTTTTATATAAGCTTAATACCAAGATCCTAGTTAATAGACTTAAACCAATCATGTCATCTATAGTTTCTAAGCATCAGAATGGATTTATTTTTGTCGATCAATTAAGGAACATATAATTCTAGCTCAAGAATTAACTAATCACATAAGATTAACTAAATCTTCAAAAATTTCTTTAGCGGCCGTTAAAATAGATACGAGTGAAGCCTTTGATAGAATATCTTGGTCCTTTCTATTACAAAACCTCCAAAAAATGAATTTCCCCCTAACTAGATTAGCATTATATCTACTTGTCTATCCTCAGTTCAATATTCTCTTATTATTAATGGTAACACCACTAAACCCTTTACCCCCTCTGGTGGTCTTCGTCAAAGTGACCCCCTCTCCCCCTCGTTTTCTCTATTTGCACTGAAGCTTTATCCGCAAACTTGCTACATTCTCAAACTAATAATAGTCTAATAGGCATCAAACTTTCGAGAAATAGTCCTCAAATTACTCACTTATTTTTTGTTAATGATAATTATTTTTTTCGTAAACTTAAAAAAGACAATATCATTAATTTCCAGAACATACTTCACAATTATTGTCACCATTCTGGCCAAATTATTAATTACGACAAGTTTCAGATAGTCTTTAGCCCTAATACGTCTTAAACTCAAAAAACAAAAACGCTAACATCTCTGCCTTTTAGGAATCAAGCCATTTTGGTAAATATCTTGGTATCTCTTTGGATATCCAAACTAACAATTCCCAAATCTTTCAAGAATACATAACTAAAATCCATCTTCATGGAATTCTAAATTCCTTAACCAAGCTGGAAAACTTACCCTAATTCAATCTTCCTTAACTATATTCTTGTGTACCCTATGTCAGTTTACTATTTCCCCAAATATATCATCAATAAAATTGAATCAATCCTCTCCAACTTCTTTTAGAACAACAATACACAAACCAAATTACACTAGATAAACTGAATTTTAAAATCTTCCCAAGCAATCTGGCGGTCTTAACATTAAAAGTCTTCATCATTTTAACACTGCCCTCCTAGCTAAAACCTGCTGGAACCTTCTCACTGATAATAGCCCCTTAGCTCACTTCATCCTCAAACCCAAATACTATCCGTATACGTTGTTACCCCTTCCCACAAAATCAACTTATCATTCATCGTTCACCTGGAAATGTCTAACTAAAAGCTTTCCCACCATCAAACCACATATCAATATCACATCTAACAACATTACTAATATCAACCTCAGGAAAGATAATTGGCTCCATCTTCGCCATCCTACACCTCTTCTAAACCTTCAAATTCACCAACAAATATAACTCATTTAAATCATATCATCATCATCAATGGGAAACATTGAAATCAACCTCTCCTCTAGCAATTATTCTCGCCTCATATAATTAAGCATATTCTTAAAACTAATATTTACGCACATAATAATAGCATAAGCTAGTATCACTGTAGTAACCCCTCCAAACTAGCCTAACCTACTACTAAAAATATGTAATCAGAATACACAAATTAAAACTCCTAAAACTTACCCTTTTATCCCAAAACACACCTGGAAACATTTATGGAAAATGAAAATATCACACAAAATTAAAAATTTTCTATGGAAGCTTCTTCTCCACAGACTACCTACTAACCTAAACATCTGTACTAAAACCAAGAAAGATATCAATACAAACTGCATCATGTGCGGACACAGCCAAGAGACGATTGATCACCTCTTTAGATTGTGCTCATCCATCTCTCCGCTATGGAAATCCTTCAAATCCTACCACTTCCTGACCGATCATAATAATATCACACATCTACTATCCAAAGCAATGTTACTTACAAAATCCACCAAACCAACAATAAAACACCCAACATACATGCTAATTTGATAATAGGAACAAGCTTCTCTTTAACAACAACAAATTTCACCTACCCCAATTCTTGGCTCAGAGGAATAATACTTTACATCAGTAGCAAAAAATACAACAAATCAACTCTAAAAATATATTTACTAATAATACAATACAACAAATTGCTTTATCACCTACTACTCCATCACCACACCTTATACAAACAGTTGAGTTCCAAATCAAATATCACCTAAAACTACACATACACATACAAGGTTATGTACACCACAATCAAATGACGTTTCAAAAAACGATCACAACACCAACATTAATGGATACACAAACAATCCATTATCAAGAATATATATTACAATCTATCATATTCAGCCTACTCATAATCACAAAACAACCCCAAAACAAAATAACGGCCTCAATTTATTTGCTTTTTGAGACTTTTCTTTCACAGGTTCTCGTTAGGAATATGCAGCAGTTGTTCACAAATGCGGAATGGAGCAGTTTTTTACAAGCAAATCTCTCACATCCGGTCAATATCTACATCAAAAAACGAAGAAGGCCGCTTTTGATATGCTCCTTACTAATAGCACATTTAGATCAAATTTTGTTACGTAATATGATCTAAATTGGTAGCTTTAGCTTGATAGACTACTAGGATATGTTTGTACTGTACTGACTTTTTGCTTTTGTTTGGTTTGCACTATGTCGTGAACATTTCTTTAATATAATGTTAATTATCTAAAAAAAAAAGGAGTATAAGGGAGAAGCCTATTATCAAGGCACCACCTTTTTGAGCCCAAATCGTTTCCGGTTTTACTTTTAATAAACGCACATTACATGTGTTTCATGCAAGTCGTTTTAACTTATTGTTATGAATTCCATCATTATATAAAATCATTTTAATATAGTGTTGAGAGCGTGAAACACGCGTTCAAAGTGCACACCAAGATGTATCTTTCCTACATCCGCCAAGGACAATATCGAGAAAAATGTTATCTTGGAAAGTGGTGCCTTGGAAATATATATAAGATGCAGACTTAAACAACCACTAAGTTGTACTTTAACAGAGTTAATTGTCGATTTGGTTCCAGATAGTGAGACATAGTTGTACTTTAGTCTTAAATAGTTACAATGTTACAGGTTAATCCCTTTAAACCAAACCTATCAGTTATTTAACTACATGAATCGATTCGGTTAAAAATTAGTTAAGCTTAAATCGTTTGCTTGCCAATAATAGTCACTTTCTAGAACTATATTATAACACTTTGTTCCATTATTTGGATGAAATCGGTAATTATCTCTCCTCGAACAACACCATTCTTACACGAAACACGAAATTTAGTTATGCATATTCCAAGTTGAATGGAATCTCGCTGTGTCCAAACTCTTACGAATCTCACAAAAAAAACAAGAATAAAACATGAGCTAAAGATATATGTGAAATAGACTAAAAAGATGATAACTGTTAGCTTATATGACGACGTAAGGGGGGTGCATTAGGTTATAGCGGAATTATAACCAATTTTCGGATTACTAAGACTATTAATATCGAAACCCCAAATTAACCTCTTTTAATGAATGTGTGAACACTTAAAGTAAATCACGACACAAGCAAATGAATTCAAATATAGGCAAAACACAAAGCTATCATAAGTTACATAATTATCAATATAAGAGCTTATATATATTGAATAAAGGATCTCACGTGATTGATAACAAATTAGTAAATTGATTGAGTCATTAATGTTATTGAATAAAGGATCTCACGTGATTGATAACAAATTAGTAAATTGATTGAGTCATTAATGCTATTGAATAAAGGCTCGTTTTGTGAGCTGATTTAGTGGCTGATTGTAGGTTGTTACAATCAGCAAATTAATATTGCATTAATGGCTGATTGTGAGTCTTAGGCTATATATACTGCAGTTCCAGAATGAATAATCATCGAATTCATATTGAATAAGAGAACAAGTTGCAGTCAACTTTTCTTGTGTGATTTGCTTGAGTGTGCTTGTTATTTCATTTGGTATCAGAGCGATTCGATCGAGGGATCAAACACGAAGCTGCCTGCAAGGAATTCTGAGAAAGATCATGGCCGAAGAGAAAACACTAACAACAATACCTCGTTTCGATGGTCATTATGACCATTGGAGTGAAATGATGGAGAATCTACTAAGGGCAAAAGGGCTCTGGGATATAGTAGAAGAGGGCATTATTGAACCAGCAGAGACAGGAATTGCAGGTGTTGGGAACAAGGAGGCCGTGGATGCAGCAAAAAATAGAGACTATCAAGTGAAGCATTACCTATTTCAGGCTTTGGACAGATCAGTGTTCGAACAGATTTTGGACAGGAGCAGTTCCAAAATTATCTGGGATTCCTTGAAAAGGAAATTTGGAGGAAACCAGAAGGTGAAGAAAGCAAACAGAAATGCTTTAAGGAGGGAATTTGAAGTCATGGAGATGAACAAAACTGAGACAGTTGAAGAATATATTGGAAGGGTGAACCAGGTTGCAAATAAAATGAGAAGTAATGGTGAGATTATAACTGATACAATCATTGTGGAAAAAGTAATGAGAACATTAACAAAGCAGTTCACATATGTGTGTGTGTCAATTGAGGAATCAACCAACCTTGATCAGTTGACAGTAGATGATCTGCAAAGCACCTTAACTCTTCATGAAACAAAATTTAAAAGATTTCAGAAAAATGAAGAGGACCAGGTACTCAAAGTTGAAGGAAGACAGACCTATCATTCAAGAGGCAGAGGAAGGGACTACTCTAGGAGGGGAAGGGGTGGAGGCAGAACAACTCCAAACAAGAGTAATATAGAGTGCTACAAGTGCCACGAGTTAGGGCATTTTCAATATGAATGCCCTACTTGGGGAAAACAAGCAAACTATGCTGAAGTTGAAGAGGAGGATGACATGCTGTTGATGGCTCAAATCAATGAAGAAAAGGAGGAAATGAATGATGTATGGTTTCTGGACTCAGGATGTTCCAACCATATGTGCAGAATTGAGGAAATGTTCACCACTCTCAATAAGGACTTCAATCATACAGTAAAGTTGGGAAATGACAGTACATTGAAGGTGATGGGCAAAGGCATTGTGAAAATCAGATTGAAAAATGTGACTTACTCAATTGGTGATGTGTACTTTGTTCCAGCCTTGAAGAACAACCTACTAAGTATTGGACAATTGCAAGAGAAAGGGCTTAACATTGTCTTTAAGGATGGGAAATGTAGGGTATCACATCCACAAAGAGGAGAGATCATACAAACTAGTATGAAATCTAACAGGATGTTTCTTGTGAAGTCTGAGTCCAGAATTCTTGGAAGAAATGAGGAAGTATGCCTTCAAACAATCACTAAAGACACATCCAAACTTTGGCATGAGAGGCTTGGACACCTAAATTACAGAAGCCTAAGTGACTTGAAGACAAAGAACATGGTACTAGGTCTGCCAGACATCAAGCAACAGGAAAATGTGTGCTCAAACTGCCTGGAAGGGAAACAGACCAGGACACCTATTCCCAAAGAAGCAACATGGAGAGCAACACAACCATTGGAGCTCATTCATGCAGACTTATGTGGACCATTCACTCCCATTTCCAACAGTGGAAAAAGGTACTTCTTGTCCATCATTGATGACTATAGTAGAAAGTGTTGGATTTACTTGCTAGCTAATAAGTCTGAAAGCTTTGAATATTTCAAACACTTTAAAGTTATGATGGAAAATGAGAGTGAAACAAAGATTAAGTGCCTAAGGACTGACAGGGGAGGAGAGTTCAATTCTGATATATTCAATTCTTACTGCATTAATCATGGAATTAAAAGGCACTTAACTACTGCATACACACCCCAGCAGAATGGGGTGGCTGAGAGGAAAAATAGGACATTACTCAACATGGTTAGAGCTATGATTACTACTAAACACATGCCAAAAAGATTCTGGCCTGAAGCTGTGTTATGGGCATGCTATGTATTGAATAGATGCCCTACTACTTCACTAAATGACATGACTCCCCAAGAATCTTGGAGTGGAAGGAAGCCTGATGTAAGTCATCTCAGGATATGGGGGAGCCTAGTACATGTACATGTACCTAAGCAGGGCAGAAACAAGTTAGACAACAGAAGTAGAATTGGAATATTCATAGGAATAAATGAAGGAACTAAAGGTTACAGGGTGTTTGATGTAATGTCTGGAAGGGTGATCATTAGTAGGGATGTGCTATTTGAAGAAGAAAAGGAGTGGGACTGGAGCCAACAGGAACCTGAAAATGAAGATGTCAGTATAATGTGGTAGGACTTTGAAGAACATCAGCCAAATGATCAACAATCAGATGATCATTCTGATCAAACAGAAGATCATTCTGATCAGACAGAAGAACAACCACTACAGCACGACACCTCTTTTGATGACAATGGGCAAGATGCTTCTGATCAAGGGAGAGCAGACATACCACAAGGAAGAGTGAGGCAACAACCTGATTGGATGAGGGATTACATAACTGGGGAAGAACTCAGTGAAGATGAAGTCAATATGGTGTTGGATCATGCCATAGAAGATCCTGGATGCTATGAAGTTGCTTGCCTGTCTGAAAAATGGAATGCAGCCATGAACACAGAATTTGAGTCCATAGAGAAAAATCACACTTGGAGCCTTGTTAATTTACCTCCTGGATGCAAAAGAATAGGTGTGAAGTGGATCTACAAGACTAAAACAGATGAAGAAGGAAAGGTCACTAAACACAAGGCAAGGTTAGTGGCAAAGGGGTATTCACAAAGACAAGGAGTAGACTTTTCCGAGGTATATGCACCAGTAGCAAGGATGGATACTGTGAGAATGATCCTTAGCACTGCAGCATTCAAAGGATGGAAAGTGTACCAGCTTGATGTAAAATCTGCTTTCCTACAAGGTGAGATAAAGGAGGAGGTATATGTTGATCAACCTTGTGGCTTCAAAGTGGAAGGAAAAGAACACATGGTCTATAAGCTCCACAAAGCTTTATACGGATTAAAGCAGGCTCCCAAGGCGTGGTTCAGCAAGATTGAGGCCTACTTCATCAAGGATGGATTTCAGAATAGTGAATGTGAACATACCCTATTCACTAAGAAAAATTCAGATGGCAATATCATCATTGTAAGTGTTTATGTTGATGACTTGATCTTTACAGGAGACAACTATAAAATGATGATGGAGTTCAAGAACAGAATGATAAAAGCATTTGAAATGAGTGATCTGGGAAGTATGACATACTTCTTAGGCATTGAGATCAAACAGCTAGACAAGGGCATTTTCATGAGCCAGAAGAAATATGCAGAAGAAGTGTTGAAGAGGTTCGGAATGGGAGAATGCAAAGCAGTACATACTCCTATGGCTCCAGGGACTATTCTTGAGGATGGAAATGAAGACAAGCTTGTAGATGAGACTTATTACAAGCAAATAATAGGTAGTCTCATGTACCTAACCACCACTAGGCCTGATATAATGTACTCGGTGTGTATTCTCAGCAGATCAATGGCCAGGCCATCCATGGATCACCTCATACAAGCCAAGAGAGTACTGAGGTACCTAAAAGGAACTTCAAACTATGGAATCCTCTACAAGAAGACTGCTGGAGGAGGGGAATTACTATCTTATACAGATAGTGATTTTGCAGGAGACAAAGTCGACAGGAAAAGCACAGGGGGATATGTCTTTATGATTAGTGAAGGAGCTGTTGCTTGGAGCTCCAAGAAGCAACCTATAGTGAGCCTCTCAACAACAGAAGCTGAGTTCATAGCAGCTGCTATGTGTGCTTGCCAATCAGTGTGGATGAAAAGGGTATTGGCAGAGATAGATCATCAAGTGAACAGTTGTACTAAGATTCTGTGTGATAACAGCTCTACTATCAAGGTGTCAAAGAACCCTGTGATGCATGGGAGAACCAAACACATTGATGTGAGGTTCCACTTCCTAAAGCAGCTGAGCAAGAAGCAAGAAATTGAATTGGTGTTCTGTGGAACTCAAGATCAATTGGCAGATATTATGACTAAACCATTGAAGAAAGATTTGTTTCTAAAATTCAGGAAAAGGCTTGGTGTTTGCTGTGAAGGAGAAGTAATCTGATTCAGCATGATGAATCAGATTAAGGGAGAGTATTGAATAAAGGATCTCACGTGATTGATAACAAATTAGTAAATTGATTGAGTCATTAATGTTATTGAATAAAGGATCTCACGTGATTGATAACAAATTAGTAAATTGATTGAGTCATTAATGCTATTGAATAAAGGCTCGTTTTGTGAGCTGATTTAGTGGCTGATTGTAGGTTGTTACAATCAGCAAATTAATATTGCATTAATGGCTGATTGTGAGTCTTAGGCTATATATACTGCAGTTCCAGAATGAATAATCATCGAATTCATATTGAATAAGAGAACAAGTTGCAGTCAACTTTTCTTGTGTGATTTGCTTGAGTGTGCTTGTTATTTCAATATATAGTGAAATCTTAGCAATTCTAGCATATAAACAAATATAGACGAGAAATAAAAGAGTAGGGAAAAAGATGCAAACGCGATTTAACGAGCTTCGGTTTCCCTACGTGCTCGACCCTCGGCTTTCCAACCTCGGGATTTGGAAACGGCTAACTATGAACTTGAAGAACCGATACACGCAATCAACTTCAATTCCTAGCTACCACCCGATGGTTAAACTCCACAAGGATTTCACTACTAACCTATTCAAGCTAGTAACCCGAACCTAAGTTGAGGATTTCAAACTCTTAGTATCCCAACTAAGAACCCAAGGAATCACCCTAGGATTTCGTCCCTATCAAGTCGGAGATGCAACTCCATTACCTCGAGCACGATATCTCCTATTGCTTGAGCTCTAGCCTCAACACTACGACAATCTACCTGATTCCTAGCTTGAGTAAGACTCACAACACCTTGGATCCTCAAGCCTCTAGTTTGAAGATAAAATCCTAACTTATTGGAAATCTCTTTATATTGTAGAGATGATTGTTTTTATCCCAATCTAAAATGCTCCTCAATGAGCTACAATGGAATTATACTTTATAGCACAAATAAAAACTCCTAAAATGAGTAGATATAAAGTTTGAATCTTTATGGACTCCTTGATGAGTAGATATCAACTTTGAAGCTTGCTTTTCTCTCTTGAGCAATTCAACAAACACTTTAAATGCTCCTTCTTTAACACAATCTCTATATATAAAACTTAACCACAATTCTATATTAAAGTATATAATGATAATCAAACTTGAAGCTTAATCTAGGAGAGAATTTGTGTTTGAATGAGTGATTTTAATCTTGGATTGATGTTTAAACGTGTGTAAGACCCCTCAATTGTTATTATGGGGTTGAATGGGGATGAAATAGGCTTGATTTGGAGCTTTAACGGTCATAAAACGGTCATATTTTAAGTCCATCGTGACCCCATCGTGACCGGTTCTCTCACGATGAACACACGACAGAAGAATTACAATTTTCAGCTTCCCGTCGTGACCTGTCAATCGTGACCAATTGACTCACGATGACGAACACGATGCTCACTTTGGACAAACTTAAAACTTCATTTCTCGCTTCATTGAAACTCCGATTTTAACGATTCAAAATGCGTTGGAAAGATCTTTTCATCATCTTTAAGAATATGAGTTCAAACCCCAATTTTATAAATAATAAGATTTTTAAAACATTTCATTTGACAAAACATACATAAAATCGTTGAAACACTTATCATCTTTTTGTCAAAAATGATTTGAAAAATGTCTCTCATATATAAGCTTCAACTAAGATTATTCAAGAGACTTTAAGCTATGATTAAAGGCTAAGTTTTACATTTGTATATGCATTGCATCCATATCTCCTTCGGTTGATATCTTGAACGCTCTTGAATATCGTTGAGCTTGTGTTTGTTTGTTGTCCTTCGTGACCGGTGAACGAGTGTGACTTAGGGTACCAAACATTTTTTGGTACTACTAATACCAAATGGTATTTTAGTCAATTTGCCATCACTTAATCCTAATTATATTATTTTACAGTTTTGTAGCTTAATCTTATTTTGTTACTAAATCTGTTAACAACTAAATTATAGGCTACAATTAATAATGGATTGATTGTAACAAATCTTTTCCATATTTTCAATGTAAATCACCAAATAGCATTACAAGTTCTTTTTTATGTCTCGCCTGAAAACTAAAAAAAATAATTTACACTATCTTCAAGATTTAGTTTGCAGGGTTTAGTACCATGAGAAAACACAAAATTTGTGGCCACAGAGTGTAAACATAAAAATTTGTATAGTTACTTGTAATCAATTGTTTAAAACATTCTTGGTCGAACTTTTTGCTAACTTTTGGAATTAGTTCTACGTTAAATTTAAAGATAAATATTATTTTACTCCATGATTTTGTTTGGTGAATTTGTCAAATGTTGTTTTTCTCTTTTTATTTTTTTGGTGAGTTTCCAGTTGGAAAATATTAATTTACAATCTAGATATATTTATGTGGAAAATTAATATTTATCGACAATCTAGTATTATCCATTGTATGCGGTTACATGGCAAATTAATATTATCCATGTAGATATATTTATGTGACAAATTAATATTATCCATTAAAACACGTTTAATTGACAAAATATTATTTTCCATATAAATGCACATACTTGCAAACTAGAATTAATCAAATAAAAATTACTCATCAAAAACGTTATGGTGTGGAAAATAAAAATTACCCATCAAAACGTTATGGTGTGGCAAATAAAAATGACCTATCAAAATGTTATATCAAATAAAAATTACCCATCAAAACGTTATGGTGTGGCAAATAAAAATTACCCATCAAAACGTTATCGTGTGGCAAATAAAAATGACCTATCAAAACGTTACATCAAATAAAAATTACCCATCAAAACGTTATGGAGTTGCAAATTGAAATAAACCAAAAGAACGTTATATATATTTATTGAACAACCATTACAAATATAAAGATGTTGTAAAAAAATTATATGGAGGGATTGAGCTGAATAAACTACAAACAATAATAAAAATAGTCATACAAATAAAGAAATCGATCAACTGAACCAAACAAAATATCGAAACAATAAACCTGAAGTGGTAGCAATTGAATTTTGTATTGGGATCAGCAAAAACAAAAAGAATCGAGTAAATTATGAATGTTAAAATAAATAAATAACAAAAATGGAGAAAAAATAGGATATCAACTGGCTGTGAAAAGAGAAACTAATTGATAAAATAATTTATATTGCAATCACGTAATTATTATTTGAAGAAGGATGATTAGTAGAAGTGATTGGTGACATTATCGTCATACTATTGTTGTTGTCTCCAAAAGCCATCATCAAACATGAGCAACACTACTAACATTAGACATGAACAATCGAAACAATAGAAACACCCATCAACCAATCAGAGATATATAAAATCATAATTGCTGATTGGAAGTATTGAGATGTTCATGACTTGAAACTCTTGAAATTTGATAAAGGAAGCCACCCAATCGAAAAGTATGCATAGTACGTTTCTTATATATATACAACCTTAAAATATCATTTGAGCAAATGTGATGGAGTAATTGCATGATAAATGCACCAAAAAAGAAGGAAATATAATGGTAGAGATCCCATAAATTTTGGAAAAAAATAGCTAAAAAATAGGAATGTTCTAATGTTAATTGATTACGTTTTTTTGAATAATTTTATGGGTTTTTCTAAAATGTGCCCTTAGGGCACAGGTTAAGAAACTAATAAGGGAACAAAATTGCTAATTAATTGCATTTTAAATTTGAATGTTGCCTTATATGCTTATAAATGTTAAATTGTATTACCATATTTAGTGCTTAACGTGCCCTTAGGGCACATTTTAGAAAGACCCTAATTTTATTTGCCTTTTTCTTAATTATTTCAAAAACAAAAAACAAGCCACATTTGCCCTTCTTTAGTTTTGACCATTGGATCACAAATTATAAGAAATTAGAGCATCCAATGGTTCTGCTTAATTTAGTACCAAATACCAAAGAAAAAGTTTGGTACCGATAAGTCCAAACTCCCGGTGAACGATTGACTCTTAGTTTGGTCTTTATTCTTTTCTTTTAGCTTCTCGAAGTCCTCAATGACTTATTGTATGGTTGAATTTATTTCTTCATCACCACACTTTAGAAATCGTTAGTCCAAGTTGTATTTTGTTATTATCAAAATATAAAAGACGGATAAACACATATCGACTAACTCTTCATTTTGACAATAACAAAATAGCTTATGCATGAGAGGTATGAGAATAATAGCAAAGTTAAAACATCCCTCATCATAAGCATCAACATATTCATGTATAAATGATAACTTAAGTACAAAACATGAAACGTGAATGAGAAACATACCGACCATATAATTAGAACAATATATGTTTGGTCCGGTTGATTCTCATTTTCTTTTCTTTAATGAAGCTTGGTCCTCTTGACCGGTATGTGATTGAACTTTCATCATTGTCACCACATCTAATCCTTCAGTAGCTTTATAGAAATATCACGGCAACCATTCGTTGCATATGGAATGACATTAGTCTTGTGCTTGCTAGATGTGGTTCTAACATGACTAAGAAATAAATCATTTAACCAATCATGTTAGATAGTAAATCAATATTTAAGTCATCATTAAAACAAGGTGTACGGACTCGTAGTCCAACAATAACTACATAAACTTATCCCCCTTTTCCCTTTCATTGCTTTTAAAAAAAAAGAGCATATTAAATTTAGCAACATAAAGTTTATAATTAAACATATCCGTGAAAAAAGGTGTGAAAATAGGTTACCAATGATGTTCCTTGTTTCCTATTGTTGCACCAAAAATCTTTCCAAGCCTCCGAGGTGGTTACACTAGCCAGTCTCCTAGTGAGTACCTGCGATGAAAAGACATCAGTGAAGAAATGAATAGAGTTTGAATTTCTATTCAAGGCCAAAACAATTCTGATGAGGAAAACTTCCTCAATTGTGCGAGTTAAATTGAGGAACGGGTAGTCTGGCTTTGTTAAATACACAACAAATCAATGTTGCATATCGTTTTTGTCTTGTTTTGTTGATGTTGTGAAAAAAGGGAGGGGTAGTCTTCATGGGCACGCATCTGGTGCCAACAATGCAAACAGTGCCACTTCATCACACACTACACCTAGAAAACACATCTCTTCAATTAAACAATTACTCCTCCACACAATACACCTAAAACACACAACACACACACACACTCCACTCTCCACTCTCGATCTTCTCTACACTCTCGCTCCTCTCAATCTTCTTTCGATCGCGCGTTTCACCAAAACAACATAAAATCATTGCAAATCTTTGATTTAGAAGAACCTTGAACAAGGTATGCCCTTTAAAAAAATTTAGTTTTCACATAATTTTGGCAAATTTTAGGTATTCGATTTTCGAATTTATGTGTTGATTTGCAATTCAATTTTGGCTAATTTTATGTTGATTTTAGACTTTTAATTTTGTATGTTTATTTTAGGGTTTCGATTTGATGTCGATTTTCTATATTCAATTTTCATAATATATGTTTCGATTTAGGTGAATTTGTGTACATATATACTCAATAATATATGTTCCCGGTTGGATTTAGGTAAATTTTCATAATATATGTTTCGATTAGGTGAATTTGTGTACACATATACTCAATTTTCATAACATATGCAAAATTGTATAATTTATGTTTCATTTTAACAATATATGCTTTGATTTTGTCTGTTTCTCGATTGTTCTTGTAGTTGGAGTACATATAAACTCAGTAAAGTTTATATATGAGTACATATATACTCATTAAACTTACAAAGTATACTTTGTTAGTTCTATATGCTAGTTGGAGTACATATATACTCAGTTTAGTTAATATATGAGTACATATATACCTTGTTAGTTATATATGCTAGTTGGAGTACATATATACTCAGTGTAGTTATCATATGAGTACATATATACTCTATTAGTTCTATATGATAGTTGGAGTACATATATACCCAGTTTAGTTGACATATGAGTACATATATACTCTGTTAGTTCTATATGCTAGTTGGAGTACATATATACTCAGTTTAGTCAACATATGAGTACATATTGTTGGAATATCCCGGGGTTGCAAGACACAATGAACTACGATAGTTCATATGTCTAGAAAACCCTAATTCGTTGATCGTTAGAACTTACACAATAGAACTAGCTCATAGAAGTATATGTTTAAAGATAGTGTGAATATGCTACAACTAACATAATCAAAGAGTGTGGCTACAAAGATATACCTTTGAAGCGTGAGCGGAAGCGATATGATCTTCAAGTGCTTATCCCCACACCTTGCTCCTTGCTTTCTTCTTGAAGAAATTTCTATCACCAAGGTGATATGGAACTACTATGAAATAGTCCACACCAATACCTTAGATAGCAATAAGACACACTTGGACTAGTGTGTGTTATTGAGAAGTGTGTAGTCTAACTACTATAGCAAACTATAGAACAATTTCTATACTCTAACACTTAGAGTTTTGCTAGAGGGTTTGAAGATGAAGTGTGTGTGTTTGTTTTTGTTCTCTAACAAGAGTTGTGTGATACTTAGCTTGATTCTCTACCCATTCTATATCATCTTATGATATAGAATGGATGATGAAACACATTATACACTAAACAAACACATTAACCATCCATATGGTTAATGCCTCTTGGTCCATGGAAGATTCTCTTACAAGAGTTCTTCCCAAGACTTACAAAGCCTTCCCAAGGCATAAAGTAGCCACCAAGATGTCAACCATTCATGATGATGGAATTAATTAATCTTAATTAATTAATTAAATCATATCTTATTTAATTAATTCATTAATTAATTAAATCATTTCAATAAATGATAATATATATATATATACCTCACATATATATATACATAAACCCCAAATGGTGTGTCCGGAACCAATTCCGGGCGCACCATCGGTTCGGTCGGGACACGATCTCGATCGAACCGAAATTCCTCAATATGGATCAAATCCCTTATTCACTTTCGGGTCACTACTCGAAAGTATCTTCGGTAATTGTTACGTGTGTGACCTCATAGCCCGAGTAACGAAGGCATCGGGATTCAACGTATAAGACCGTATACACGAATCCCGAAGATCATCGTGAGAGCCTAGTCTACCATTCGATGACCCCCGGCATTATCTCGGGTGAGACTACTGATAGTTCAGATAACTATCGGTTGTTGAACCGTATATATAGATGATATAGTTCACGGGCACTAATTGAGGAAATTGACACATCAATTTCCAACACTCCCACTTGCCCTTGGACTATTACCAATGTCTTGGATGTACACTTGCATCCTTGTCACATGATTCCCTTTGTCCTCGGTTTTCGTCATAGGCTAAAGCAAGAAAGCGTGTCGCCAACTCCTATGACATAATTTCTCGGAACACGAGATAGTCTCACTCCCGTTCATAACGGGTGAATTCATAAGTAAGACTCACTCTCCGAGTGGCCAGAAAAAACCTTCCCTGTATACCAGGGTGGACAAAGACCCTACCAATGCATCACCGATCATCTCACCACTACATTCACATAAGACCCAACGTACCCCATTACCACCAGTAACGGATGGGTCCGGAAGTAGTCAAAGCCTCATGCTCACGTAGCATGAGAATGATATGCATGTAGGTCTCAGAACCTCTATCATATGGCTCGTGTGAAATATAGGACACAAGATCTCTTCTATAATTTCACAACGGTCACTGTCCAGTACCATGTCAAGACTCTCTTGACAATGAACCCATGTAATGATTTGGACCATCCTTTTGACTTAAGAAACAAAGTCAAACGAATCATTACACACTAGTTTGGTTGTGTCCGTTCCCAAAACGCTGGGACACACCACTAGGGACAATGTAATCACCACAGTTCTTGTCTTGAAAAGGGGTTCCTTAGCCAATAGACTTATTGGCTCCTCTTCAAGAACTCGTGATTACATGGGAATTAAAATATTTATCATACAACTATGATTAAATATTCAATTGTTTATTCAAGTGCTATAAAAGAATAGGCAATCAATTAAACAAGAAGTAATACTTTTATTCAACAATAAGAGTTTTACGAAAGTATACTTCATACATATAAATCAAATAAACTGAAATAAAGCTCCCACTAAGACTAAGACCACTCGGACCTAAGTCTAACTCCAATAGCTGAAGTATGGAACTCATGTTTGGTCTGAGGCAATGGTTTAGTCAAGGGATCAGCTGCGTTGTCGTCTGTATCTACTTTGGATACTTTGATGTCACCTCTCTGGAACATTTCACGGACGAGGTGATACTTCCTGAGGACATGCTTGGACTTATGATGAGCCCTGGGTTCCTTAGCCTGTGCTATGGCTCCAGTGTTATCACATAACAACTCAATTGGACCATCAGCGCTAGGAACTACCCCAAGCTCAGTCATAAACTTCTTAAGCCAACATGCCTCCTTGGCTGCTTCAGAAGCTGCAATGTACTCGGCCTCCGTAGTAGAATCTGCAACTGTGTCCTGCTTGGAACTCTTCCAACAGATGGCTCCACCGTTCAGGCAGAATACAAACCCGGTTTGAGAACGAAAATCGTCTCGATCGGTTTGGAAACTGGCATCGGTGAAACCTTTTGCAATCAACTCCTCATCTCCGCCATATACCAGAAACATATCCTTAGTCCTTCTCAAGTACTTAAGGATAGATTTCACAGCGGTCCAATGGCTGTTGCCTGGATTCGCTTGATATCGGCTGGTCAGACTCAGAGCGTACGATACGTCTGGTCTAGTGCACAACATGGCATACATGATAGATCCTATGGCTGAAGCATACGGGACTCTACTCATGTTCTCCTTCTCGACGTCAGTGGTGGGGCACTGACTTTTGCCGAGAATAGTGCCAGTTGTCATAGGCAGTATTCCCTTTTTGGAATCGATCATATCGAATCGTCTCAGAACCTTATCAATATAAGTGTCCTGTCTCAGGCCAATCAACCTATTGGCTCGATCCCGATATATCTTGATTCCAAGGATATACTGCGCCTCTCCTAAGTCCTTCATCGAGAAACACTTACACAACCATCTCTTGACTGACTCAAGGAGTGGTTTGTTGTTTCCAATGATCAGTATGTCATCTACATACAGGACTATAAATGCAATGTGGCTCCCACTTACCTTCTTGTATACACAAGCATCCTCCTCATTCTGAATGAAGCCAAATTCTTTAATTGCTTCATTGAATCGGAGGTTCCAACTGCGAGAAGCTTGCTTGAGTCCATAAATGGATCTCTGAAGCTTACATACCTTCTTAGGTCCTTTTGGACATGTAAAGCCTGGAGGTTGTGTCATGTACACATCCTCCTCAAGGTTTCCATTAAGGAAAGCGGTCTTTACATCCATTTGCCATATCTCATAGTCATAATATGCGGCAATGGCTAAGAGGATCCGAATAGACTTGAACATGACTACCGGTGAGTAGGTTTCATCATAGTCAATACCATGAATTTGTTTGAAACCCTTCGCCACTAGTCTAGCCTTATAAACATGGACATTTCCATCTTTATCAAGCTTTTTCTTAAAGACCCACTTACACTCGATAGGTCTAGCACCTTCGGGTAAGTGAACCAATGTCCAGACATCATTCTGGTACATAGAGTCTATCTCGGATTTCATGGCTTCAAGCCATGACTCGCTATCTGGCCCTTTCATTGCGGCTCAATAAGTATAAGGCTCGTCGTCTTCTATCAAGAAGGATTCCCCATACCATCTATCGGGAACATGACGAGTCCTACTGGATTTCCTAAGGGTCGGTACTTCTTCAGGAGTTTCATCTACCGTGGATCTAGGGTCCAAGATAGGATCCATCATGAATGGAGGATCTACTTCCTGAAGTGAGCCTGCCGAGTTCGTTAACTCGACTTGCTCATTTGATGAGACACTTGGGTTCAATAACCCATCTCTCTCATTCAATGAGTTTCTTGAGTTCGACAACTCAACTTGCTCATTAAACGTGTCGAATGAGTTCATTAACTCATTCGGCTCATCATCTTGAACTTCTTCAAGTTGTACCGTATTTCTGACATTTCCTGATAAGAACTCTTTCTCAAGGAAATGTGCTGTCCTAGCCACGAAAATCTTATTTTCTGGCTTAAGGTAGAAATAATACCCTTTGGTTTCCTTTGGATAACCAATGAAATGGCACAAGTCAGCCTTTGGGCCTAGCTTGTCTACGTTCAATTTCTTGACGTAGGCCAAGCAACCCCAAACCCTGAGAAAGCTAATCTTGGGACGTTTCCCAAACCACATCTCATATGGTACTTTCTCAGCTGACTTGGTTGGACAATTATTTAAGGTAAGTGCGGCAGTTTGCAACGCGTAACCCCAGAAGCTGACATGTAGGTCGGTTCGACTCATCATAGATCGCAAACTGTCTAACAGAGTGCGATTCCTCCTTTCGGACACACCATTATGCTGTGGTGTTCCGGCCGGTGTGAGTTGTGAAACAATTCCACAATCTCTAAGATGAGCGTCAAACTCGTGGCTCATATATTCGCCTCCTCGATCGGATCGAAGAGTCTTAATAGTCTTGCCGAGTTGATTCTCTACTTCATTTTGGAATTCTTTGAACTTTTCAAAGGCTTCACTCTTGTGCTTCATTAGATAGACATAGCCATAACGGCTAAAGTCATCCGTGAAGGTAATGAAGTAGGGAAAACCACCTCTTGCAGGAGTGTTCATTGGACCACATACATCGGTATGTATTATCCCCAATAAATCACTTGCCCTTTCACTCGTTCCAGTGAAAGGTGATTTGGTCATCTTGCCCAAAAGGCATGATTCGCATTGGTCATATGATTCAAAATCAAGTGACTCAATAATTCCACTTTCGTGGAGTTTCTTGATGCGATTTTCATTTATATGACCAAGTCTGCAATGCCATAGGTAGGTAGGATTCAAGTCGTTAGGCTTGTTCCTTTTAATATTTACGTTATATACCTCATGGTCCTCATCTAGTATGAAAAGACCATTTTGGTTTGAAGCTTTTGCATAAAGTAAACCATCACGATTAATAGAACATATATTCATTTCCATAAGGATGGTAAAACCATCATTGTTCAAAACAGATATGGAAATAATATTTCTAGAAATAGTAGGAATACAATATACATTATTTAAAACTAAGACCATCCCGGATGGTAGTTTTAAATCTATCTTGCCCACGGCAACTGCAGCAACCTTTGCTCCATTGCCTACCCGCAAGTCCACCTCTCCCTTCCGAAGGGCTCTACTGTCATGTAGTACCTGCATATTTCGACAAATATGAGAACCACATCCTGAGTCAAGTACCCAAGTAGAGTTATTGGAGGTGATGAAAGCTTCAATAACGAATAAACCTGTCGGAAGAGTCCCACTCTTCTTATCTTCGAGGTACTTCTTGCAGTTCCTCTTCCAGTGACCAGGGGTATTACAATAATGACACTGGTCAGTCCCCTTAGGACCTTTACCCGGAGTTTTGGAAGTCTGGGCCTTGACTGTTCCAGTCTTGGCCTTTCCCTTCCATTTCCCCTTGCCTTTCTTAAAGGCCTTCTTGTTCTGAATCATCAGAACAGAGGGAGTAGGGGTAGAGCTCTTCCCACCCTTCAACGCAGTATCAGCCGTGCTGATCATGTTATGCAACTCCGACAACGACTTATCGAAGTCATGCATGTTGAAGTTCATGACAAAGTTACCAAACTTGTCAGGAAGGGAACGGAGGATTATGTCAACAGCCAAATCCTTGGAAAACTGAGTTCCCAAAGACTCAAGTCTCTCGATGATCCCAATCATCTTGAGAACATGAGGACTGGCCTGTTGACCATTGGATAGTTTGCAATCCATGAGGGCACAAACAGCTTCGTACCGCTCATTTCTTGCCCGCTTCTGGAACATCTGTTCCAGTCTGCAGTACATGTCATATGCTGCCACATTTTCGAACTGAATCTGAAGATTCGGTTCCATGTTGGCCAGCATGAGACATTGGACATCCAATGCATCGTCCACGTGTACATCATATGCACCACGTTCTAGCTCATCGGCATCCTCATGGGGTGGAGGAGGAAGTTCTTCCTTAAGAACATATTCGACTCTCTCGTGCTTGAGAACGATTCTCAAGTTACGAGACCAGTCGTTGAAGTTATTGCCATTGAGTTTACACTTCTCAAGTGTAGATCGGAGTGAGTTTGAAGTTGATTTCTTAGCAGTTGCCATCTAAAACATGCGAGTATGAAACGACTTTCAGTTTAATTTACATGTAAAACATACGATACAAGTAAAGCATGCTTGAAACAATAACACGAGTACCAACAACCCCTCGAAGTGTACAAGTATACCAAGACCCCACGGACTTGGGTATGAGCGGCACACGCAATCATCCTCATAGTCCAATCCATGGGTAAGTTCTACTAGACTATCATATATCAATCATCCAATGATTATATATGACTCTTGGCGTCTATCACTAGTCGTTTTAAGACACTATAGACTTCCTTTGCCAAACGGGCCGGTTCGATGGGCTAACCTGTAGCCACGTTTTAAGCAACCTTAGTTCACCATAAAGGGATGGATTACATTTGCCGGTTCGATGGGCTAACCTGTAGCGCATGTAATCTCATTGCCTCCTTTTCCTATGAATCAAAGTGCCCATCTAGGGATGATCCACCCGAAACGTAGGAAAGTTTGACAACTTTGAACTTAGGTTTGGCAAACACTTAATTATTACGTGGAGGGGTTTAGATCAAACATGTAATCCACATTTCATGCATATCACATAAGGTATACATATACTTCAAGAAAATATATGTAAGCATGAAACATGGCATGAATAATAAACACTTTAAAGGGACGTGATATGGCCTAAAAGACATTAAATAAAACTAGTCTAACTAGTTCTAAACTAAGTCCTTGGTCTCCGTCTTCTTGGACATCGCCATGCTCCAAGTCCATCTCTTCATGTCTTGTTACATAATCAACTTTCGCATTAAATGGCACATGCGCCGTGAAAAAGAAATAACAATACAATAATTTAAAACGACACATGCGTCGTATTTCAATATCAAGGACAGTACGCAGACTGTATTTCGAATAAATACTAGGCCATATCAAATCCCCATTCCATTCAGACTACAGTTTATATATGTATAACACATTATACATAAAACACATAAACATGCTAGGAATGGAATAAAACACACAAGCAACACACAACTCACACACATACTCACATTCAAATAATGTGAATCATAGTCATATATGCATATCATAACCTTTAGTTGTCCAACAACTAACATAGCCAATTATCGGAAGTTTTACCATAAGTTCAACATTTTGAACTAATAACCCAATTACATTCAAAGAGACTTAGCATAAGTTTAAGGTTTGAAATTCATAATAACTCAAACCACAAACTTCCTTTCGATACTCAATTAAACAATTTAATTAGTACCGATAGGATAAAATCAATACTTTGACATACATGCTAATTTTAAACTATTTTAAACTTCTCAAAGAATGTTTTGGACTTATAAGATTATTTCCAAAACAATCTCTAAATCACCCATAACAAACCGAAAACGTCCATAATCATCAAATGACTTTGGACTTAATCGATTTGTTTTGTTTCGAAATCATCAAATGACTTTAGACGTGCATGGACGCGTCCAGGGGGGCCTCAATAGGCTTCGGGCCAAGGCGTTCCATATTCATGGAAAGCCGAGGGTGCGCGTTCCAGTGGAGCCGTGTCTTTGGCTTGCCTGGAATCACGCGGAACATGGTTTTGTCGGGGAGGGTTTTCCGAATACGAAAATCGGCTACGGTTCATATATCGACATATATACTATATGGTACTACTTTAAACACTTCTAGAACATGTTAAACGTGTAATATAGCTCATGATACCATGTTGGAATATCCCGGGGTTGCAAGACACAATGAACTACGATAGTTCATATGTCTAGAAAACCCTAATTCGTTGATCGTTAGAACTTACACAATAGAACTAGCTCATAGAAGTATATGTTTAAAGATAGTGTGAATATGCTACAACTAACATAATCAAAGAGTGTGGCTACAAAGATATACCTTTGAAGCGTGAGCGGAAGCGATATGATCTTCAAGTGCTTATCCCCACACCTTGCTCCTTGCTTTCTTCTTGAAGAAATTTCTATCACCAAGGTGATATGGAACTACTATGAAATAGTCCACACCAATACCTTAGATAGCAATAAGACACACTTGGACTAGTGTGTGTTATTGAGAAGTGTGTAGTCTAACTACTATAGCAAACTATAGAACAATTTCTATACTCTAACACTTAGAGTTTTGCTAGAGGGTTTGAAGATGAAGTGTGTGTGTTTGTTTTTGTTCTCTAACAAGAGTTGTGTGATACTTAGCTTGATTCTCTACCCATTCTATATCATCTTATGATATAGAATGGATGATGAAACACATTATACACTAAACAAACACATTAACCATCCATATGGTTAATGCCTCTTGGTCCATGGAAGATTCTCTTACAAGAGTTCTTCCCAAGACTTACAAAGCCTTCCCAAGGCATAAAGTAGCCACCAAGATGTCAACCATTCATGATGATGGAATTAATTAATCTTAATTAATTAATTAAATCATATCTTATTTAATTAATTCATTAATTAATTAAATCATTTCAATAAATGATAATATATATATATACCTCACATATATATATATATATACATAAACCCCAAATGGTGTGTCCGGAACCAATTCCGGGCGCACCATCGGTTCGGTCGGGACACGATCTCGATCGAACCGAAATTCCTCAATATGGATCAAATCCCTTATTCACTTTCGGGTCACTACTCGAAAGTATCTTCGGTAATTGTTACGTGTGTGACCTCATAGCCCGAGTAACGAAGGCATCGGGATTCAACGTATAAGACCGTATACACGAATCCCGAAGATCATCGTGAGAGCCTAGTCTACCATTCGATGACCCCCGGCATTATCTCGGGTGAGACTACTGATAGTTCAGATAACTATCGGTTGTTGAACCGTATATATAGATGATATAGTTCACGGGCACTAATTGAGGAAATTGACACATCAATTTCCAACACATATATACTCTGTTAGTTTTATATGCTAGTTGGAGTACATTCATACTCAGTTTAGTTAACATACGAGTACATATATACTCTATTAGACTATCCACAACAGGAGTTCAATTGAACTCACTTTATTCAGTGCCACTTCAGCTTTAAACCCACTTACACCCTCAATTAAACTCAGTTTCCACAACAAAGTTTTATTCATGATTTTATTCACTTTCTCTCCCTTCCACATCACCTTATCCTATACACTACCATATATTTACTTATCTCATTACTTATGCATATGTTATTATTAAAATTATAATCTTTATATTAATTAATTTTTATAATATAACAAATAATATTTAATTTATTTGTAAAAAAAACCTGTTTTTTTTTTCCAAATGAAGCAAACCTATACTCTTTTTACAAATCTCGAAAAATAAAAAATATTGATATATTTTTTATATTTTTATTTTGATGAATTATGGGTCAAATAATAGTTTTAGTAAATAAGGGGAAAGAAAAAAAGAAAGTGAAATGCATGGGGCTGCGTGGCAACTTCCTATTGGCTACTTTTCAGCACGGGCCCCATATTAACCCCAAAAATCTGAGCATCAAAAGATGATACCCAACTTAAACCCCATCTACTTTAATTTTTGTTGCCTTTGATTGATTTTGCTTTAACTCCACTTTGACCCCTACATTAACCTTTGTTGTGGGTGGTCTTAGTTCTATATGATAGTTCGAGTATATATATACTCAGTGTACTTGACATATGAGTACATATATACTTTGTTTCTTACTCCCTCCAATCCAAAAAGAGTGTAGTTTTAGACATCTCCAAAATATCCAAAAATAGTGTAGTTTTACATAAATCAATGTAAAATATCCCAATTTTTCCCTTAATACCCTTATGTGCATAAAACAACTCAAAACACATTAATGATTACTCATAACTCAGTTTAACTCTTCATATTCCAACTCATTTTCTATAATAGTGTTGAGTTTTTCTTTTGTTTTTTCTCGACAAAACACTAATAGATTAGTTTCTTATTAGCCCAGTGATTGAAAGGCAAGGAATTGAGCTTTTCTTTTGTTTTTTCTTGACAAAATATTAATAGATTAGTTACTTATTTATATATCTTCCAAATTTGTATTATATTATTTTGTTTGATGTTGTTGTGATATAGGATGGAAGAATGTTGCATAGATAAAACAAACGCATACTACGAACGTTCATTATTTTTACCGAACATCCATATAATTTAATCAAACATTTCGTTTGTATGAAAAGGATTTTGGCTCCAAGTACAAAAAAAAATTAAATTTTTTGTTTGTTTGAAAAGAATTTTGGCTCCAACTAATTTGTAGTGTGAAGAAGTTGAAGAGTTGCAGTAAGAATCTGGAACACTAATGATTGGTGCATGTTTTTTAAGTGAATAATTAAATTACTAATCATTGGTTTTCAAAGGGTATGACTGGAATATTTAAAAGTATAATAAATTTCTTAATCTATGTGAAATTTCTAAAACTACACTATTTTTTTATTGGAGGTAGTATTTGTTTCTTATTTGTTAGTACATATATACTCTAAAGTTAATTGCGGAATGTCTTGACTATATCTAAACTCTATATTATTTGTAGGCAATGGAGACTGAAAGAACTATCGGGGGTACACAAACTTTCGAATTATTATCGCAAGAGAGAAAAGAAAAAATGGAGAAAACATTAGAGAAGGAGGTTGGAACCAAAAAAGGTGAAAAGAAAAAGTCCACTCGAACATTTTATAATAGGTGTTATCCTAATGTCTTAGTTCAATACTTTGAACAAATGAAAAAGGATAAGGACATTGATAAAATGAACAAGTTAAAGACTCTATTAAGAGTCTATGGGTTCCACTCTAAAACCAATTGGTAATAGAGGGAGTAGCCCAAAGAGTCTATGGGGTTCCACTCTAAAACCAATTGGTAATAGAGGGAGTAGCCCAAGATCTTATATATTGACCCGGGAGGACATCGACTTTCGATGTGGTAGTGCATCTTAACACTCCCCCTCACGTGTAACCCGATCGTCGGCGGAATTTTCCTCGCCGGTAATATTTTCCGGAAACAACATTGGCGGCGTTATATGCCGGAAACAACATTGGCGGCGGGGTTACACGTGCCTCATTAATTCGGGCTTGGCTCATGATACCATATTAAGAGTCTATGGGGTTCCACTCTAAAACCAATTGGTAATAGAGGGAGTAGCCCAAGATCTTATATATTGACCCGGGAGGACATCGACTTTCGATGTGGTAGTGCATCTTAACAGAGTCTAGGTTTTTTTGCAATGACACAGTTGAAGATAACTAAGACACATCATAAGTTCATTACATGGGTTTGTGAGAATTTTATTTCATCACAATTGAAGATAAGATTAGAGGGTGATTTTACCTTGAGTATAAGTGAGAATGATGTATATAGACTGTACAAATTACCTCGAGGGCCTAGAAGAATTGATCGGTGTAGTAAAGAAGAGATGGATGCCTTAAAAAGAGAGTTGAGATTCGAGATTGGTACTAAAAGGAGTGAGTTGGTTCACTTGATTGAGATTCAATCTAGGCTGCCATCCTATGAAAATGATGAAACATGGCAGAAGGCCATCTTGTTGCTTAGTATAGGATATGTGTTGTGCCCATCAAAGAATTTAATGGTCAGTCTTAAATATGCTCATTGTCTGAGCAAGCTCGATGAGGTGTGTGAATATAATTGGTGCGAGCATCTACAACAATACCTACAACGAAACATTGAGCCTAGAACATTGTACCCAAATGGTGATATTCACTTTTTAATGGTAAGCCAATTTTGTTTTTAATAATTGAATAAGTAGTTGTCTTATTGACCAAATATTTGATTATTTCGTTATTTTTGTAGGTACATGTAATGGATATACTGAAACAAGGTGACTTGTCCACTTCGGAACCAACTTGTATGAAGTGGAGCAATGACCAATTGTTTCATTGTTTCGACAAGATAGCCAACGGAGAAGGCTTTGGTAATGCTATTGCAAAGAGGACCACAAAAAAAGTTGAAGGTTCTAATCAAAATATGCACTCGGATTACAATGTCGGAGTTGGAAATCCAGAGCAAATGCCTTCAGCTAGATCATGCATCAGTTTGAAACAGTATATATGTACTCCGTTAAGTTTATTGAGTAAATTTTTATTGAGTATAGGCGTACTCATATATTAAGTTTACTGAGTATATATGTACTTTGTTAAGTTTATTGAGTATATATGTACTTATATATTAAGGTTACTGAGTATATAGTTACTCTCTTAAGTTTATTGAGTAAATTTTTAATGAGTATAAACGTACTCTGGAAGTTTAATGATTATATTTTTAGTTCATATGTACTCACATATTAAGTTGACTGAGTATATATGTACTCTGAACAGCTTTTCAGCAAACGATACCGAGGAAGAGAAGTTTACTAACACTGATGGAAATTTGATGGAAGGTACTTCCATCCCTAAGAAGCCCGATCTAGATATGGAGAAGCTTGATAAACTGCTGAATGATTGTGAAATTTTGCAAGACAAAATTTCTAATCAAGATCACGCAAGAGAAAAGAAGCAAATGGTTGTGGTTTTCAAAAATGACTCCGAAGATTCGTGTGAAGGCAAAAGACGGCCAAAAAGGGAGACTAAAGAATCAAAGTTCAAAAGGACACCATTTCGAGAAAAAATCAAAATCACTGTGCCACAATTTGCTGAAAACGAAAAGGAGTTATTAAGTTATGCATTTGATAAAAAGAAAAATCAGTAAGTAGTACTAAACTACTACATTTTTGCTTTGTACAGTAAGTAATACATAAATGTATGTATTTTTTAAAACTAATACATATTTCTGCTTTATGCAGTCATGAAGTATTGTTCCAGATGAACATGGAAAAGAGATTTAATTTGGATAGGGAGGCTATCCTAACTCTGGAAAATAAAAACTTCATCGTTTCAGCAATTATAGACAATTGCACTCGTGCAATGAATGTTTATAATTTGAAGAAAGGAGAATGCAAAAGGTTGGCTCTCACGATAGCTGCAACAGTAAGTTTATTAATGTACTTTTATATTAATATTCATTCAATTGTTATTAGAAATTTCTGATACTTGTTTCCATGCTTTTAAATTTGTAGAAATCGATGATCACAGTTACTAAAAAGGATAAATTTGTTGACAAGCATACCGCGGAAGAGTGTATTGCTTGGTTTGTGAAAGCCATTGAGAGTTCTCCATTTTGGAGTTTGGATGACTTCAAAAGTGAGACCTGGAATATGTAAGTTTAACAATTAAATTCACATATCTCAATCCTCAAAACTAAAAACTAACTATTTTCTATCCTACTTAGGTATTCTTACCAATTTACTTCCAAAGTCACTTCACGGTGTTTGTTGTCAATTTGAAAGAAGGAAAAGGCCAATATTTAAACAGCCTAGCTGAAGTTCAAATGTCAAATGTCATGAAGGATGCGGCCAATTGTGTTGCAAGATCTCTAATTTGTTTCCTTAAAAAAGCTGGAGTTGGCAACTTTATAGATTGGAATGGCTCCTGGGAAATAGTAACAGTGCCTCAACAAACTCCTCGTTCTAATGCCTGTGGATGGTTTGTGCTGAAATTCATTGAAGAATGGAATGGTGAGCAATCAACGATGACTACATTCAAAAGCTAGAATAACCTGGACACAACTCAAAGGAACCAAATAATAACACATGGACGTCAAAAGATTTATTTATCAATACTCAAAATTGAGTATAATGATATTAACTTCAATGATTTACAAATAAAGAAGAAGAGAACAAAACAAAGCGTTCTTATAGAACTGAAAGAAGAAAAGAAGTCAAGACAAAGCTTTCGCATATAACTGGAACAAGAAAAGAAGTCGTTGTAGTTGAACTATTAAGATTGTTATTTCTTAATGAAAAGTATAGGATGTGTTTGCTTTTAATTTTGGAGTATATATAGTTGTTGAAGTAATATTCGTGCACAAAATCGAATGATGTTCTTTGTCGAAGATGGAATCTCTAATTGAGAAGATTGGGAAGATGGACTTTGGATGGGGGGGAGGGGGTGAAATGGGCTGAGGAACTTGGGATTGGGCTGAGGCAATCGTGGCCCGCATTAATTAGTCCAGCAGCCCAATTTTTATTGGCATGTTGGGGTGGGCAATCAAGGCCCACATTAATTAGTCCAGCAGCCCAACTTTTGTTGGCATGTTGGCACACTAAGGGTGTTGGCACCAGATCCAGTGTCAGTCTTCATAGTCCGGTTACTGTCTTGTATATCTATTTACATAGATATATCTGTGTAAAGAGTATAAGTATATATATACCCCCTCCGTCTCTTTTTTTGTAAGAATCGTTTGACTTTTCACGGTCATCGAGACATAATTTAAAACATAAATATCCCTAATTTACTCGTATAAAAAGTTCATATTATAAAAATATAGATTGAAACGACTTTAACAAGATCTCATATGATTATTTTATTTCTTATCAACTAATGATAATTCATGGTCAAACTTTTCAAACTTTGACTCCAAAAATAGAAATGGTCTTAAAATAAGGGATGAATGTAGTATTAATATGGGTGAAAAGTAGAAAAATAAGATATCATATTTATAGAAAGTACAAATACATACTTCTATTACTATTAGATCGTGTTTTAAAAATTAATTCAAAAATTTTGTGCAAAATATAAAAGTATAACAATGGATTTATGAACAGTACAACAATTTTCATCAAATTTGTTTGAAGTACAAATTTAGTGCACTTACTGAAATACACAGATAAAAATCTACACGACCATAACTTTTTACCTTTATGAGTTCTTCAAGTTTTTCATCTTATCTTGAGAAAACACACTTTATAACTAGTTAATTGGATATCTTCTTTAGCTTTTATTTTCTTTATCACATTTATAAGAGAATCTTGAGAATGCATTGTATTTAAAATTTTATGGAATTTATATAATCGCCATGAATTTTCACTTGATTTCCTAATACCAAGAATTTTACTAAGTATCATATGCTTAATTATGTATCTCATTTTGATGCTAAGTTTAGATGATGAATTTTATTTATTTCCTATAGGCAATATTTGACAATTTTATTAGAATTACAACTGCAATTTGTATCACAAAAATGAACGGAAACTATGAAATAACTTAAAGATCATATATAATTTACGGTGAAAAATATACTGATTACTAATCTTTAATAGACATGTATCATCTGATTTTTCAAAATATCTAAATAGTATAGCAACAGTATTAATATATATATATATAATATAGATATTAAAGTTTCTCCATAGAGAAAAAAGAGCAGCAGCTCTTGTAATTATATTTTTGCCTTCTTATTACTCTTATATATAAATATATATTGTTTCATTTTTCGAGCATATATATTGTATAAACCTATCAAGTTTCCAACAAGTGGTATCGGAGCCAAGGTTTTGTTTGAGGAAATTTAAAAATGGTGAATCTGATTCAACCTCAAATTCCAAAGTTGACGGCAACAAATTATGGGAACTGGAGTATACAAATTAAAGTTCTACGAGGTTATCAAGATTCATGAGACGTAGTTGAAGATGGGTTACCGAGCCTAAAAATGCAGTTGTTGAAGCAGCTCTTTCAAACGCCGCAAAATAGTAGTAAAAGATTCTCGCAAAAATGATAATAAGCAATTGTTTACAATTTTCAAGCAGTAGTTGACGAATCAACCTTTGGAAAGATATCGGAAGTAGGAACATCTAAGGAAGAATGAGAAATTTTACAAAGATTCTTTCAAGGAGTAGATAAAGTGAAGAAGGTACAACTGCAAGTACATCGAGGCGGGTTGGAAAATCTAAAGATGAAAAGCTCAGAGAACATTGGTGAATATGTGACTCATTTGAAAACGGTATCAAATGAGATGAAAAGAAATGGTGAAACTCTTGATGACATCAGGGTCATGGAAAAGCTTCTTCGGTCATTAACAAGAAAGTTTGATTATGTGGTTACCTCGATTGAAGAATCAAAATATCTGTCTACAATTTCAATTGCTGAGCTTGTGGGTTCTATCCAAGCCCACGAACAACGAATAAATCAGTAGGATGATACAAGTTATATAGAAAAGGCTTTGCAAAACAAGATGTCCTTTAATGAAACAAGGCAGTAGCAGCTTCTCATGAAGAAGAGGTGGTTTTAGAGGTGGCTATCGAAGCGGACGAGGACGTGGAAGGCAACCAGTCAACAAAGGCCAGAGATATGATGACTATCAACCATCTTATCGTAGTCAAAATTAGAGGTCAAGGAAGAGGCGGATATCAACAACGTAGTGATAAGTCGTAACCTCAATGTTATAATTGTAACAAATATGTTCATCTCAGTTATGAATGTCAACCAACACTTGTAGTGAAGGAAAGAAATACTTTTACAACACTAGATGAAGAAAAATAAGTTGGATCTGCCATATTTCTAACATATGATGGAAATGAAGAATGCCACAAAAATATTTGGTGTCTTGATACCGGCGCAAATAATCACAACATTAAATGATGTTTATTATATACCGCATTAAAAAGAAACATTATTAGTCTTGGGCAACTTCTAGAGAAAGGGTACACCATAAATATGAAGGAGAACTCTCTATCAATAAGAAATCAAGTACATGAACTGATTGCAAAAGTTAATATGACCAGGAATCGACTTTTCACTTTGGACATGAAGACTGAGACATAACATTGCTTGAAGTCGGTCATAAAAAATGACTCATGGTTATGACATATAAGATTTGGTCATCTAGCTTTCAGTGGACTCAAATTACTATGAAAGACAAACATGGTGAGTGGACTTCCAATGATAAATGAATCGGAAAATTTATTTGATGCATGTGTTAAAGGAAAGCAACATCATCGAAGCTTTCCTGTTAGGAAATCTTGGAGAGCTAGAAGGCCATTGGAAATAGTTCATACAGATATAGTTGGTACATTCGATATTCCGTCACTTGGAGGAAATAGGTATTACTTAACTTGTATTGATGATTATAGTCGAAAAAAAGTTGGCTATATATATTGAAATAAAAAGGAGAAGCTCTTGAAAAATTCGAAGTGTTCAAAGCACTATCTGAAAAACAAAGTGGAAAAAATACCAAGATATTTAGATCTAATAGAGGAGGAGAATACAATTCAAATTTATTTAATAACTTCTGCAAAGAACATGGAATTATTCATAAGTTGACAACGACATATACTACACAACAAAATGGTGTTGCAGAAAGAAAGAATCGAACAAAATGGTTACTCAATGCTAGCATCCTTTATAGAACAATTTCCGAGCTCTCTGTGGAGCTCTCGATGAAGATTTGAGAAGAAAACTACGCATGTCATCGACACCTATCATTAAGGCTTGTCGATGGAGATCTCGTTGCAGTGTTGTTTTTTCACAATGATTCACAATTTGAGTGGCTTCATCGACATAATGGAATCGAGAAATAATAAGATCTGTTAGAGATTGAATTCGGTGCATCAAGGGGCGTTTTGTAATTAGTGAAAATAGGAGTATTTACAACTTAAGCCCCTCATAATTTCACCTTGCAACTACCATTCTCACCCAATTCTCACCTTTCACAATTCTTCCAAAACTTCATTTCACATTTTCTCTCACGCGATTTTCGCGATTTTTCCGATTTTCTCTCCAACAATTTTCTCTCCAGCGAATTTCTCTCCAGCGATTTTCTTCCAACCATGGTGGATGAAGTTGAATTTCGAAGCTCAAATGAAGAACCAAACCCCAAAAATAAAGGTAACTTGATTAATTTTGTAACCCTATTTTATAATTTGTTGACTTTAGCCCTAATTTATTGTCGAATTACACAATCTTTTAGCCCTAAATTGTAGTAGTACGTTCTTCTTTTATTGCTTGATTTTGATTCGAAAATCTAGAGCCCTAATTTGTCGAATTACACAATGTTGCGAATTGCACAACGTTATTGCTACTGAAGTTTATGTTCTCATTGTGGTAGTGTACCATTATTGTGATATTAGATAACAATTGAACACGAATTTGATATCCAATTGAACAAGATGCTTTAATCATACACTGGGTAATAATTGAACAATGTTATTGTTATTGCTTCTAAAGTTTTTGTTTTAATTGTGTTGGTGCACCATTGTTTTGTTGCTCATACATTGGGTACTGTATGTATCATTAATTTTTCAAGCATTGGGTACTTTTATTGCTTTTATATGCTCGTGTTTTGACTTTTCATTGTGGTAGTGTACCATTATTGTGATATTAGATAACAATTGAACACGAATTTAGTTATTGCTTATAAAACATAATGTTTCACCTTTCATTTTCTTGAAATACTGCTAATCTAGTCTGTTAGTTATCGAGTGTTGAATTAGATAGTGATTAATGAAGTAATCCGCTTGTTAATGATTGAGTTGGTTTAGTGATGTCCATGAGTTACATTCTGATTAGCTTCGATTCGTTTTGGAGGTTGATTAGCTCGGGTCTTTACTGTGTCTATATGATTTGTACATACAGTACATTGGGTACTGTATGTACCATTAATTTTTCAAGCATTGGGTACTGTTATTTGCTTCTGTTATTGCATCAGTGATTTGTGTAAACTTGGGTACTGTATGTACCATTAATTTTTCAAGCATTGGGTACTGTTATTTGCTTCTGTTATTGCATCAGTGATTTGTGTAAACTTGGGTACTGTATGTACCATTTCTTTATCATGCATTGGGTACTGTTATTTGCTTCTGTTATTGCATAATTGATTTGGGTAAACTTGGGTACTGTATGTACCATTTCTTTATCATGAATTGGGTACTGTATGTACCATCTAATGATTAAGACTAACAATTAAGCCAAAGTTTCCACGCATCAGTAAACTTGGATTGGGTACAGTATATACCAATTTTTTGTTGTCTTTTATATCCTGTACTACCTATTTAATGTTTCTTCTCAAGCTAGAAATGTATAAACTAATTTGATGTTTCACTTTGCATATTGAAAACAGATGAGGAAAGAATTAGGCATAGATGCGCCACTAAAAGAATAGTGGGACTCCAGAAAAAATTAAGCCTGCACAGAAATAAGGAGGCGAGGGAGCATAAATTGATAGATGCTGGTTTTGAAGCGATTTTGAAGCTGACGGAAGTGAAGACTATACCAAAATATTTCACACAGTGGATAATGCACAATTTTGAGCGCAATGGTATACAGCTTAGATTGTTCGACAACAAAGTTTTGAAGATTACGAAGTTAGATATTCAAAGGGTCTACAATTTACCGAAAGGTAAAAACAAAGTTGATTTGAAGACTGGGAAACAAGAAGATTATGATAAATTATGCATTCAGTTTGGCCTACAAATATCAGCCAATTCTACTAAAATCCAATTGAAGGATTTTGAAGTAGCTATGGACAGTTTGGAAGACGATGACTTATGGGTGAAGGCTGCCATTTTATACTTCATTTCTTCAGTTTTATGTCCGCAAGGACATGATGTCATATCCTTGAAGTACGCTCATGTTCTTGAAGACATGAGCGTTATCAAAGAATACGATTGGTGTGGACATGTTTTGCATCATTTACCGAAGGGAATCAAACATAGAGACAATCAAACAACGAATTGTTACTGACCAATTTTGACTCCATCGCAGATTAATTACTGGGATCGCATGGGGAAAAAGTGTCCGTTGGTGGAAGGAAACTTCACGCCACCAACTTGCTATGGATGGGACACGACAAAAGCTAGAAAAATGATGGGCGGATTTCAAACAGTTGGCCTCCAATGGGGAGTTAAAGCTGGGGTTACCATGACAACAAATGATGAAGGCGCTCATGCTAATGCTTCCAACTATGAAAAATGTGATTTCAAGTCACTCAAGCCGGCCATACCATTGAATCCAGAAACATGTCATCCATCAATGGTAACCTCAAACATCTTGAAATGATTAGTTCATGTTATTAGTTATTTTAATATGTGTGTGCCAATTTGAAACAAATAGAAGTGTCTGAAAATAAATAATCTGTTGCTATTGTACCATTATGTGAAATTTCAATTGGTATATAAAGTTTCTCCTCTCAGCAATTCTATCATTCTATTAGCACTGTGATTCACTCAGAATTTCTGTTAGTACGATATATATCCTTTTGTCTTGTGCATTCTACTATATTTTTGGTACCCAAGTCAAACATATGCAGTGGTACAATACCAGAAAAATTACTATGATTCCTACTGTGTTGAGTTTGTAACATTCCTCTTAATTTGGTTTAGTCTCATCATTCTCATATTCTACTTGCAGATTCAGGAGTATGCAAGTTTCTGTCGTTCACAAATAGAAATCTTCACATACAACTTGAACATTTTAAATAAACGGATGGAAGAAGAAGGCATAGTTGATGAACATTCAAAAGAACGAGCAACAAAAATGTATGAGAAGAATCAGAAAAATCAAAAAAGGAAAAAAAGTGAAATAGAAACTGCTCAAGTTCAAAGCAAACAACAAAATTCTCCATGGGAAGGAAGAACTCGAAGAACATCGGTACATGATGAAACATGCGAGCAGGATGTCACCTGTCACTCGTCATTTGAAAAGGGACCAAAAAGGAAAAAGTCTTCGATTAAGAGACCAAGGTTACAATGCAATCTAGAAGATAAATTCCAAGAAGTAAACGATAGTATGGAGATTGATGATAATACAAAATTGCAATCTGTGATAGACATTGCGACTGCCTGGGCAGGTGAATTGTGATTTTTTGTTTAGTATTTTTAGTGTTCAACTTACATGTGATACAAAATTATTGATTGTTTTTTCTTTTGAATGTTCGATAAAAACAGAAAAAGAATGTGAAGTGCCCAAACAATCGAGCGAGTGCAAAGTTTCAGAGGCCGAAGATGATTGTGAAGCTCCTGAAAAAGATTGTGAAGTGCCCAAACAATCGAGTGAGTGCAAAGTTTCAGAGGCCGAAGATGATTGCGAAGTTCCTGAAAAAGATTGTGAAGTGCCCAAACAATCCAGGGAGTCCAAAGATCCAGAGGCTGAAAATGATTGTGACGTTGCTGAAAAAGAATGTGAAGTGCCCAAACAATCCAGGGAGTGCAAAGTTTCTGAGGCCGGGGACGAAAAATGTTGTGATATTGTTGAATATGATCAAAGAAAAGAAGATGAATGCATATTAAAGTGGCTGGATGAAAACAGTCATTTGTGGGAAAAGCCAAATGAAAGTCAATATAATGCAAATGAAGAAGTACCCCCAATTGATCCAGAAGATCAAGAGTTTTTGGAGAAAAACATCCATCTATTCAGTACGCCAACAGACATGAGGTAATATATTCGCGTATTAGAGATTAGTACATTACTAAATTCGGTACCATTTGTTTATCATACACTGGTACTGTATGTACCATTTGTTTTAACTCTTTGGGATGTTTTATTTTTCATATTACTACAGCGCTACTCCTTTGAAGATGATTTGCGTGGATTCTCCTGAAGTTGTTGAGATATTTGATGACAACAAGACTTCAAAGAAAAAAGGAAAGCACATTTCAACCTCTGCAGATGAATACAAAGCAAGAAGATTGGCGAAGAAATCAAAATATTATCAATCTCCTTATGATGACCATGTTGAAGGTGCACCGATACATGACAACGAAAAGAACTTGTTGTCATATGTATGGTCTCATAAGCTCCCATGGTAAGAATGAAGAACTCAAAGTAATTCAACATTTAGTATATGAATTGACATTAACACATGTAATAATTGATTTAATTTTAGGGATGAAAGTTTGTTTATCGACAAAGCAATGAGTAGCAGCTTCCCTTTAACAAGGCAAGAAATATCTAGTCTACAAGAAAGTGAATGGGTGTGTACTTTATTGATTGACAACTGGACAAGTTTCTTAAACTTGAAGCAATTCAACAATACACCAAAAGTATACTACAGATTAGCGACAACTGTAGGATCATCGGTAAACATTCACAACTATATACACATATATTCTTTGTCAAATTTCATTAAGTTCTATAACTAATATTGTTGTTATAAATTCAGTTGTCCAGTTTGGCTAAAATTTTTAAAGGTGAACATCCAAGGACAGAAGAAGAAGCAAAAGCAGATTTCATTAAAAAGGTAACAGTGTATCCATTCTATAGAGAACATCATATGGATATCAGAACTCTAGAATATGTGAGTTTCTATTTAATATTCAAATATCATTGAATTTTAAACGACTAAGGCGCTTCTTTCGTCTAACTTTACCTTACTGTTACAGATCCTCATGCCCGCTGCAGTACAAGGACACTTTATCTTGTATGTGATGAACTTGAAGATTGGGAGATATGAATACCTTTCAAGCAAAAAAGGGTATGCATTTGAGGATATCATAAAAGAGTTGGGAGAGAAACTAATGAAGGAGGCAAGAGCATATGTGAACTACATGTACCACAAGTTGCAAGAAGACTGCCCTTACAATTGGGAGGAATGGAATTGGTACGAAGCAAAAGTTCATTACCAACATGATTCAAGTAGTTGTGGGGTGTTCACAATGAAATTCTTGGAAGAGTGGGATGGAGATGAAGATTCAATGCCATCATTTAAAGATTGGACAAACAAAAGCAGGTTCTTGAGGACAAAATCTATCAATCATTTCAGGATGGACATGTGCATACGCATATTAAGACTATTCACAAATAAACTAAGAGATGATGTCCAAAAAATGGCAAATGATTTCTTTGAAGAAGAGGCAAAGCTTTTGCTTGAAAAAAATATAGCAAAACCAAGGAAGCAAGGAGGAAAAACAAAAGGGAAAAGTGCTCCTCAAAAGGCAAATGCGTAGGGAAAAGAAGGGAAGAAACGAAGATAAAGCTGTAAGCAAGGGGTAAAAAAAGTAAAAGGATGTAATGAAAGAGAATTTATTCAGTTTGATTAATGTTAGTTGCTGACAATTGTAAAGTCATTTTCTGGAAATGTGGGTACTGTACCCACATTAAACTTCATCATTGATGAACCGAATTCAATCTCTTTTGATCAAGGTTGACCCCTTAAGCTGTTAATCTTTTGGTAGTGAAAGATTTATACCTTTGATAATGATCTTCGATAATTACTAAACTCCAGGCCCCTCATTTGATTAGTAGTGCGTCTTTATCTAAACATCGGCAAAAATTTTAAAAATTAATTCGCCCAAATGTACCCATATGAAGGCTAAAAGTGGGTATTGTACCCACCTGGAAAGATAACATTGGTACTTATTTTCAAACATACTGATTTGATTAGTAGTGTGTAAGGTTAAGATTTGTAATGTGAGGGATTCTAAACCCTATCTTGGGAGAGGTGAACCCATATGAAGGCTAGAAGTGGGTATAGTACCCATATGAACGCTATAAGTGGGTACAGTACCCACTTCACACACAAAATGTACCCATATCAAGGCTAGAAGTGGGTATAGTACCCATATGAAGGCTATAAGTGGGTACAGTACCCACTTCACACACAAAATGTACCCATATCAAGGGTTAAAGTGGGTACAGTACCCATATGAAGGATAGAAGTGGGTACTGTACCCATATGAAGGATAGAAGTGGGTACTGTACCCACTTTACATGTCATCTCTAGTGTAACATCATTCACGCACAAATGCATCTCTAGTGTACCCATATTAAGGATAGAAGTGGGTATTGTACCCAGATGAAGGCTAGAAGTGGGTACTGTACCCATATGAAGGCTAGAACTGGGGTACACTATGAGCTCCTGTTATTAGAAGCCTTATCTAAGTTAACACTTTTCACAAGTAATGTCATCTAAAAAAGAAATATATAAATGTAAAGATGTAATAATATATATAAAATCGTCAATATCATTTTCGAATACTCGTAAATCTCATAATAGTGATGAGAAAATATTAAATTCAAATACTCCTAGAATGACTCGAATGCCGTAGCTTGATCATCTCCATCAACACCTGCAAAAACATAACAAAAATTTAGACATTCACAATGTTGATGATGGATTGAAAAAGATTACAACTGATGTTTAGTACTTGATGAGGGCGAAGACAACAATGGCAAATCTGAGGCAGGCTGCGTAGAGTCTTTATTTGCAATAGATTTGATGAACTTCTTCTTCCGTGATGCTCTTTTTTTGAGGCGTCGTGTCTCGGTTAGAGATTTGAACCTCTTGTTGCCCCTTTTCTTGTTTGAAGCAGGTTTGACACCAATTGCAAGGGCATCAAGTGTACTGAGAAAACAAAGTAAAAGTTCAAACTATAAAGATATTGAACTGCAAGTAATACAAAATATAAAGCACACAGAAGTTATGAAGTTTACCTTTTAGATGTGGAAGGATTTAAAGATTGTATAGAACTTTCTGCACGCTTTCCCGCTTCCATAACATCTTGTACAAACACTTCATATGGCTCTTCAAACATGCAAATACGAGTAGCGATCTGATTTACATACAAACATACTCTTTGATACCTTTCTTCATAACTAGACACATGAGTTGTAGTAGGTGCAAGATCAGCATACATATCCAAGCCTCCTTTAGCCATACGTGTCCAACGCTTTAGAATATACTCGTCAGGAATCGTCCTCAATCGAGGACTATGCCCGCAAGAAGCTGCCATATCCATAACCTTAAAGATGTGCCGACAAAAGAACCCCCAATTTGTGAACATCCGACAAGTGCAAGAAAGGTTTATCTTATCAAAATCGACAATCACACTCCTTTCATCAATTCTCGACGTATTGTCTTCAATATCAGTCAACTTATAAACTGAGAACTTCTTCACAAAACCTACATCTTCTGATCTAATATGGTCTACGTAATATGCACATGTAACTTCGTACTCTTGGTGAACTTTTGTGAATATTGTAGCTGTGTAAACCTTTGCTGCATGTTGCATGAGAGTAGATTGGGGAAAATGATTTTTTGGGAAGAACTTAAGACCATTGAAGTCGCTCTCTATCTCAATAGCACGCAACCTACTCAACATAGAACTAAAACTTTCAAAGAATTGAGGAAGTGTGCTACTATACTGAACATATTTTCTAACAAGAGAATTAAAGGACTCACTTAATTGAGTACTTTTTAACCCAGCAGTAAAATGATCCTTCAACCAAGATGAACACCATTGCTCTTTATATCCCTTGATAAAATGCAACCAATTGAGTTGGTCTATGTCCTTACCCGCAAAACACTTTTTAACCATGATGTCCCAACTAAACTCAAACTCTTCAGGACTATCAACTTCTTCTATCAAAACATGTAATTCTTCCATAAATTTTGCATTTGCATAAGCACCTAACTTCTTCTTGGCATTTTCGCAAATGTGCCAAGAGCACAATCCATGATAAACCGAAGAAGGAATAACACTCTTAACGGCAGAACGAATGGGTGCACATTGGTCGGTCATGAAACTCACAGGATATTTACCCGACATACACTCAAAAAATATATTGAATAACCAAGAAAATGTGTCTGCGGTCTCATTAAATAACAACGCACAACCGAACAAACACATTTGCCTATGATGATTGAACCCAATAAAACACCCTTTTAAAAAACAAAACATAACAGTAAATTAGATTGGATGAATGATAAAACACAAATGTACCATATGTATGTTAAATGTGAGTACTGTACCCTAATCACAAATCATTACTGGTATAAAAAGGTCACACTACGAAGTTAGACAATTATATCATTACCAACTTAAACTAAATCAGTGTAACATGTTATGTACCCATATCAAAACTAAATGCACCCAAGTTAAACTGAATCAGTGGTACAAAGAGAACTTTGTTATATTTCAGTCACACAAATGTACCCATATCTATGTTTTGAATATCACGCTACCAAATTATAACTACTAGATTAAGTAAAATGAATATCACTTTTACATAACAACATATAAAACTAACCTAGTGGCCGATAGAGATTGTTTGTCCGGAATGTTGTATCAAATGGCAGCACATCCCCAAAAGCAGCATAATCCGCTCTCATAATCCCGTCAGCCCAAAAAATACTCGCAATCTGTTCCTCTGAGTCAACTTGAACGGAGTAAAAATAATTGGGCTTTTTAATGGTTTCTTCTCTAAAATACTCAAGTAACGAGGTGCCTTCTCCATGTTGCAAACGCAACTGCCTCTTACTAGACAAGTAATTCTTTAAATCTCTAGGCCGAAACCCTACATTCACATCACCACCCGCAACACGACTAAACAGTTGGTAAGACTGACGAATTGGAATTCCGACTTGAGCATGTCTTTCCGCTAATGTTGCTTGGGCATCACTAATTGAAAATCCAATAAATGCACTTGATTTTCTGGATGAAGGGGATGGTTGTGACCCGAAATCCACTAAGATATTCGATAACAATCAACATCGGGGACTCTATGGAATCTTATTTCAGCAAGGCAACCACAACGGGTTTCAGACCTCTCCTTCACCTTCCAAATTTGGGGACTATTCACACTATCAACAGAATGTGGATTTGTTGGATTTAATGCACTATGTTTCCTATAACCCCTCTTGTTGCACACATACCGTAAGTAAGTATAAGATTCAATAGCTTCCCCCTTTGTATTCAATTTACCTCGCCTATGTATCCTAGTTTGAAAACCAAGTCTTTTTGCATAAGACTTATAAAATTCCTGACACGATTCATGATCTGGAAACATGCAACTCTTCCAACTCGATTCGTCGTCCGGAATACATGATTCATAAGTTAACAATTGCGTAAATGATGCCATAGATTCACTAGCAAACCTTCAAAGCAGAAAAAAAAAGTTTACTAAATTCATGTATTAAAGATTAGAACAGTACTAAATTCTGTACCATTTGTTTATCATACACTGGGTACTGTATGTACCATTTCTTCAGCAAGCATTGGGTACTGTATATACCATTTCTTTATCATGCATTGGGTACTGTACCATTTCTTTATGAAATCAAATGAATTGATGAGAAAATTCGAATAATTCAGCCTAACAATTAATCCAAAGTTTCCTCGCATCAGTACAATTATGAAATCGAAAATCGCATCATGATAAACCACAATTACAAAATTCGCAAATCGCATCATAAAATCAAAACAAATTATGAACCCCTAATACATTAAAGTAAATAAACCGATTACAATTTCAAATTTCGAAAATCGCATTATGAAATCGAAAACCACTAATACAACATTAACAAATTTTGAAACCAAATATGATAAACATTAAGAATAAATTTAGAAACCTAATTTGAAGTTAATAAAGAAAATTAAACCCAAAATTGAAGAATATGCAAATTCGAATGTACAATTGATTGCTTGGAAGATAGTTGTACTTACTGAAGCCAAATTGCATAATCGATTTTCACCACGTCAAAAGCGCCGCCGCCGATCGGTGGAGATAGCGGATGGGAGTGTGAAAGACTAAATTGGCCGGAGCCGATAATGGAGATGGACTCTGTCCAACCACACCCCAAAACGTGAAAATTTTCCGCCGTCAAAATCGCCGCCGCCGATCGTTGGACATGGGGGATGGGAGTGTGGAAGACTAAATTGGCCGGAGCCGATAATTTGGAAGACCAAACCCTGAGTAAACGTGTTTCAATGGCTTAACATATTCGATTTTACAAATTGACCCCTCCAGATATAAAAAATTACAGCGTGGCCTTTGTATTGTATTGATATTATAATATTGACCCTTTGATGCACCTGATGCACCGAAACTTTGATGCACCCAATCTTTTCACGATCTGTTAAGCCTTTGTGCGACATAATCTGTGTGAACAGAGATGAAACTATCTTCACTACTTCTCACATTCCTTGGGCGAGAGCGACGAGAACGCAACTAAAGTGATTGAGAATTGTGGAATATTTTCATTGTATTGCTTATTAGTATATGCTTTACATATTTATACACACTACCATGCTATACATGGATGCTTCAAAAGGGAACAAATATTTACTATAATATCTCTAGAATCAATTACTAACGGCCATAAAATCAATCTAATTAGTTAAACCTAACGACTATATTCTCCAATATTTGCCAATTGCTTTTCTGTGGGTATATGTTTGATGGAAACGATATTTTCGTTAATTTTTTTTCTTATGAAATATCTATACACCTCCACATATTTCGTTCGATCATGATAGACTAGATTGTGTGAAATATTGATTTTGATTGATTATCACAATAGAAGTGGATTGGTCCATCAAATGGTACTTCACATACTCCATGAGTCATAGCTCGGTGTTCGGCTTCTGCACTGCTTCGGGCTACTACTTTCTATTTCTTGATTATCCACGTGATAAAATTTCTCCACACTAAACTAAAATATTCGAATGTTGATCTAGATCATCCACTGTTGATATGATGATATGTCCACTGGTCCCCCTTCGAATATACGATCTTTGTTTCTCAATTCCACTAGAGTATTATTTGATCTGCAATCTAACATCCTTGTCTTCTTCAGAAGATTCAATGTGTACTTTCTTTGTGAAATACGTATTCCTTGTTTACTTGGTGCAATTTACCATTCCCGGAAAGTATCTCATAATTCCCAGATCTATTGGCTAATAATATTTTCATATTCTTTATTTCAGATATATCATTCCCTGTAACAATAATATCGTTAACATAAACAATCAATATAATCATGTTACCATTACATGTATGTCTAATGAACATGGTGTGATGTCCCTGACTTTGTTTGTATTCGTGAGCTTTCACTTCTTTTGAGAACTTATTGAAACATGCTTTGGGAGATTGTTTCAAGCCATAGAGAGATTTGTTGAGTTTATAAACTTGGTTGTTTCCTTTCTCAAATCTTGAGGTTGTGTCATGTAACAACTTCTTCTTCTAACTCACCGTTTAGAAGAGCATTTTTTATGTCCAATTAATGAAGTTCCCAGTCAAGGTTAGTTCCTAGAGAGAGGAGAATTCGAACAGTGTTTAATTTAGCAACTGGTGCAAACGTTTCACTAAAATCGATTCCATATGTTTGGGTGTATTCTTTTGCTACTAGTCGGGCTTTATATCTTTCAATATGTCCTTTCTCATTCCACTTGGTAGTGAACACCCATTTGCAGCCAACAGTCTTTTTACCTTGATGCAGATCAGTTAGGGTCTAGGTGTAATTCTTTTTAAGGCATCCATTTCTTCCATGACTGCACTCCTCCATTCTCGGACATTTAGTGTTTCCTTTACGTTGTTTGTATACATAATCGTAGAGATATTAGCTGTAAAACCTCGAAAAGAAGATGAAAGATAAGTATATGTCACAAATCTATTAATAGGATATATAGTCATGTTACCTTTCGAACAACAATATGGACGCCAAAATCATTGTTATTACTTGACGGTTGTGTTTTTGATGAATCAAGCATTGGGGTGGATTATTGGCTATGTTGAATATTTGCTTTTTTAGAAATATTACTTTCTTAAGAAGTATTCTCAAATGTTTGAAGAATATCACATGTAACAATCCTGAGGTCCATCACTATTAAAGTTTTGAGGTATAATAGAGTTAATTGGTACATTTAGATCCCATGACCAAGTTTTCTATTTATCCCCCTGAAGTGAAAAATAGAGGATGGTTTCAGCAGAGGTTATGTAACGCCCCGCCCCAGAAACCGGGTCGAAACGTTATTTGATTTATTGGAGTGACCTCACAAACCACCACGGGTCTTTCTAGAACATTTTGTCCTCACACACTTGCTCACCGTGAGACTTCCCAGTGTGTCACACATCACAGAATTACCCCAGGTCAAGCACGCTTAACGTTGGAGTTCTTATGAGTTGGGCGACCGAAAAGAAGATGCATCTTGGGCGTATGAGGAGTACCAATCAAATCATATCAAATACTCACCGTCCTCGTTGAGCCACATCGAGGACCTACCATCCGTGTGAGACTCTAGTTCTAACAATTTCGGATGGCTCCGCTCTGATACCATATATAACGCCCTGCCCCGCCCCGGAAACCGGGTCGGAACGTTATTTGATTTGATGGGAGTTGTCTCACAAACCACCACGGGTCTTTCTAGCACGTTTTGTCCTCACTTACGTGCTCACGGGGACACATACCAGTGGGTCACCCATCCAGAATTACCCCAAGTCAAGCACGTTTAACGTTGGAGTTCTTTTGAATTAGGCTACCAAAAAGAAGATGCATCTTGATGGTATGAGTAGTACCAATCAAATCATATCAAACATATCACATCGCCCAGTTTGGGCCGGATATTACATGTTACATCATGGGATACAAAAATTTTGCATGTCTTTGGGCAAATACACCGATACCCTTTCTGGGTAGCGGAGTACCCAATAAAAACAATTTTAATGGACCTAGGATCAAGTTTAGACCGCTCCGGGGAATGTGCATGAAGAAAGGCAGCACATCCGAAAGTTATGAGAAGAAGATTTTTTTAAACAGGATGACTATATTATAATTGAAGTAAAGACAAAGGGGTTTTAAAATCAAGTGTGCGACTTGGGAGTCGATTTAATAAATATGCAGCGGTAAGAATGGTGTCTCCCCAGATGTATTTAGGAACATTCATGGGTAAGAGCTCGTGCTACCTCGAATAGGTGACGATTTTTACGTTCAGCAACCCCGTTTTGTTGGGATGTATGTACAAACGAGCTTTGTTGTATAATACCATGTTTGTTCAAAAAATTATTGAATGTGGAGTTAAATGATTCCATACCATTATCAGAATGAAGAATTTTGATTGAGGTTTGAAATTGAGTTTTGATCTTGTTGAAAAGATTCTGAAAGCATTCAAAAACATGACTTTTAAGTTTTAATAGACAGCTTAGGAAATAAATTTTTAAATAAGTAAAACTTAGATGACCAAGGCGATAATGCTATAACATAATATTATCAGAATTCGTACAAGTATTAAACCCAAATGGATGTTCATAAATATGTGATAAAGGACAAGAATTGTAGAGTAAATCTTTATTCGAAAATAATTAATGAGAGATAAACAACCAGTCATATGTTTAAAAGCACCGGAATCAATAATCTAAGGATTAGAAATTATGGAACCTGTTTGGGCAACGAAGCATGCGACGGCTGATATCCAGTGGCGACTTAAGAAGGGTGCTTAGTGCTCCTGTTGTTCCTTGGTAAAGTTGAGAGGTTGGTTTTGCGGAGTCACGACTGACTTGGCTCGAGTTTCGGTCCATTTTTAGTACCCCCACCTTCGCTACCTCCCTTATGCCAGTTGTCGGACTACCTAAGAGTACATGTGTTGTATTAAACTCTACAATGGTAATTTTTTGTGGGGAATAGATGAAAACCGAAAAAAAATGCATTGGGCTTCATGGTCTTCGATTTGTGAATCCAAGGAATCTTGTGGTTTGGATTTCAAATATGCTGAAGATTTCAACAACTCCTTGTTATGCAAACAAGCCTGGCGCAGGTCTACAAAGCCCGATCTTTTCCAGATGTAGATTTCTGGTTGGCATAACTCTAAGCAAACCCAGCTACGCCTGGTGCAGCATACAATCTGTAAGAGAAACAATCAAAGACGGTATTGGTTGGTCATTAGGTAATGGCAGTGCCATTCCTATCTGGGAACATAGTTGGGTCAAGCAAGGAGGCACCAGAAAAGTATTCACCCCAATAGATCAAAGTATACATCATCTCAGTAATTTTGAAACAAGGAAGGCAGATTTAATCAGAAATATCTTTTGCACAAGTGATTCGTTTGCTATCTTAGAGATGCGTTTACCGGATCTAAGCATTTTAGACAAGCCACAATGGTCCTTTGATTAAAAAAAGGGGTTATTCTCAGTTAAAGGGGCATACAACTTTATCAGACACAGTTGACGAAGTCACATACAACAAAACTCAAATCCAAATGCAGATGCACAATTTTTCAAGAATATGTGAAAGTTAAAACTACTACAAAAAATCAAACGTTTTCTCCATGGGGCTATTCAAAATAAACTTCCTACTACTGATAATCTAGCTAAAACATAAACTCCCTCCAGATTTGTTCAAAAAATACCAGTTTTCGACACTTGTTTGAGGATCTAAAACATAAACTCCCTCCAGATTTGTTCAAAAAATGGATTATATGCATATAGGACACATGGTATCAAAGAAATCGGAAGAATCATTGTGATACACACATAAATCCGGTTGATGTATCACATTTTGGAACCTTTTACCTAGAAACTCATGAGTCAGCCTTGAGAAACTCCCAGCTAGGGCTGCGACTGAGCCGAGAAATTCGACTCGATTCAGGAAATTCGATCCGAAATTGTTCGATTCGTGACTCGACTCGTGTACACAAATATAGGGCCGAATTACATTTGTTAAAATTCGTAGGGCCGGGCCGAATTGTCGAATAAATTCGACTCGATGAAAACCCATTAGACCCCAAGTCCAATCATGCTGAATAACCCATTAACACCCTAAGCCCAACAACCCATGTCTGATTAATTTATTTAGTTGCCCTAATTCGCCCCTATATATATTGCCCCTAACACTAAACCTAACTAGTTTCTCTCATTCTAACCTCATCTGCCTCCTGCCCTTTCATTTCTCTCTCGAGTCTCAATTCTCAAACAACCCTAACTAGTTTCTCTCAACTTTTATCAAGGCCTCTGGTAGTCTTGTGTCTTTATCTTATGCGATGTCAGAATTAGTTCCATCATCACATGATACTCGAAATCTTGCTGAAGGTATGAGTATGTTGTATGTATGTGATTTTTGAGATGTTGACTACTTGTCTACTTGAATTGATGTAGATTCTGTGAAATTTTTTGAGAAGGTTGTTAAATGTTGACCGTTGACCTTTCAATTTCATACTGTTTTGGTCTCGATTTTGGGTTGCATGTTGTTAGTCTGAATGTTGACCACTTGATGACTTGAATAATTGTATATTGGGTTCAATTTTGGGTTGATTTCATGTATGGGTAAGTTGAATAATTGTATATTGGTCTCGATTTTGGGTTGCATGTTGTTCACTTGTTCATCTGATTTTGGGTTGTATTGTTGTTCATCTGAATGTTTGACCACTTGACTGATTTTGGGTTGCATGTTGTTCATCTGAATGTTTGACAACTTGAATAATCTGAAATCTGAATGTTGACCACTCGTCCACTCGATTTTGACTGTTAGTCTGAAATCTGAAACTCTGAATGTTTGACCACTTGGTGATTGGTGAATCTGGAATTCTGGATTATGTTTTTCGATTAGGGTATTTCCAATTTTGACTTTTCGGATTTCGATTTTGACTATTAGGATTTCCAATTTTGACTTTTAGGGTTTTCCGATTTTGACTTTCAATTAAGGTTTTCCAATTTTCAATTAGGTTTTCCAAATTCCAATTTTGACTTTCTATTAGGGTTTTCCAAATTCCAATTTTGACTTTCAATTAGGTTTTCCAATTTTGACTTTCAATTAGGGTTTTTCAATTTTCAATTTTGACTTTCAATTATGGTTTTCCAATTTTGACTTTCAATTAAGGTTTTCCAATTTGACTTATGTTTTCAATTACCATTAAGTATGTTTCATTGAATAAATTAGATATTTATAATTACAGTTTGTCTAACCAGTTTAATAATCTGATTATTTGTTTGTAAATTGTAAATTTGTAATAGGTTGTTGTAGTCTATCAGTTCATTCATTTATAAGTTGTAACTTGTAACTAACACAGTAACATGACCATATCTGTTGTTGAATCTTCAGATAGTCCCCCTCCTATGAATCTGTATGAGAATGTTGATCATGATGTAGGTTCTAATTCTGATAAAGATGAATCTGCTAGTGATAAAGACATGGGTTTGCCTGATCTTGGCCAACAAAATGAGACTATTGAGATTACAGAAAGGCAAGGGGGATTGAATGAGGGAAACTGTCCTTCCTATTTCTGAGCCAACAAAGACTAGTTTTGTGTGGGAACACATGGAACCTATAGTTCTTCCTTCAGGGCTAAAAATACAAATGTAAGCATTGCAATAAAATTCTTTCAGACCAAAAGTTGGGTACCACAACTCACTTACAGAGACATTTGAAACTGGCATGCCCTGCCAGGCATAAAGTGTTTCCACAGGAGGTTACCAATGTTTCTGGTCCTAAATTAACACAATCTCTATTAATGGGTGTTGTGTTATCTGAGGGTGAAAGTTCTGTTTCTACTTTTACTTTCAGCTTTGAAAAAGTTCTGATGTTGGCTGCCCATATGATCCTTGCTCATGAGTACCCTTTTAGTATTGTTGAACATAAGGTTTTCAATGAATTTTTGAGGGCTTATAGTCCATATTACAAAAAAAATCAGTAGGTATATGGTTACCAAAGAATGCTTTCTTGTGTTTGAAAGGGAAAGGGAAAGAATTAAGGGGATTTTGGCTAATGTTGAAAGGGTTGGGTTAACAACAGACTGTTGGTGGTCTGGTGTTCAAAAGATTGGGTATATGGTGATTACTTGTCACTTTGTAGATAGAAACTGGAATTTGAAAGAGTACTCTCTTTTGTCAATGTACCACCACCTCACAGTGGTGCTGCATTGGCTAAGGAGGTTCATAGAGTTTCTAATGTTTATGGTATCAGCTCTAAGATTGCTTCTGTAACGGTTGATAATGCGTCGGCCAATGATGTATGCATAGACATTCTGAGGAAAGATTACTTGTCTGTTTCAAAACTTCTTTTGAATGGCAAATTGTTTCATGTTAGGTGTTGTGCTCACATAATTAATTTGTTAGTTAGAGATGGATTGAAGGAAATTGAAAAAATTACTGAAGTTGTTAGAGAAGGTGTGAAATATTTGTTTGGTTCAGAAAAGAGATTATCTTCCTTTAATGAGCATAGATAGACTTTGAACTTGCCTCCAAATAAGTTGGTTCTTGACAACAACACTAGGTGGAACTCAACTTATATGATGTTATCTACTGCTCATAAGTACAAACAATGTTTCACTAAGTATGTTGAATATGATGACTCATTTGATAGTTTCTGTCCAACTGTTACTGAATGAGCACAAGTTAATGAAGTTTGTGAATTTTTGGAGGTTTTCCTTGATGTTACAAACTTGATTAGTGGGAGTTATTACCCAACTGTCAATTTGTTTTTGATGGAGTTGAGTAGGATTAAGGAATTGATAAATGCTCAAGTTGATAATGAATCTACAAAACACATGCAGAATATGGCAATTATAATGGCTAAGAAACTTGACAAGTACTGGAGTGAATGTGATTTGTTGCTTTCTTTTGGTTCTATTCTTGATCCTAGATATAAGAAAGGGATGCTTTTGTTTGCTTATCAGTCTATGTATCCAAATGATTTTGAGGATAGAATTTCAATTGTTGAAAAAGCATTCCGTGATTTGTATGATCAATATGCAAACTTGTATGGTGGTGGTGGATTAGGTGTTGATGTAGATGCCTGTACTTCTGTTGTTCAACAGCCTATTTCTTCAACTGTTACCAACAAAAGGTTTGATGAATTCATGTCAAAAAATCAGACTATAGTGCAAGAAAAAAGTGATTTGGATGGTTACTTTGCCGAGAAATGTTATCGTAATGTTCCTAATTTTGATGTCCTTGGTTGGTGGAAAATAAACGAGAGGATGTATAAAGTTCTTTCTAAAATGGCCAAGGACATCTTATCTATTCCTATCACCACTGTTACATCAGAATCCACCTTTAGCGCTGGTAGTCGTGTAATTGATAAGAGAAGAGCTTCAATGAGACGAGATACCATTGAGGTTCTTCTCTGCGGTGGGGATTGGATAAAAGAAGCATATGGGATTAGGAGTTCCAAAGAGGTAACAATTTTGTGTTTTTTTTTATGTAATCTGTTTTGGTTTATGTTTTAATGTATTCGGAGTGTTCTAAATTCTGAATTCTGATAGGGGAATGATGACCCTGTTGAGTTGGAATTCGAAAAGGAATATGATATGAATGATCCCCATCCTATACCAAATTCAACGGCACCTGGTAAGAAAATTATGTTTAGGCAATTCATATTTTTAGTTTTTAGTTTTTGACTTGTGTTTATTGTGTTTCAGTGGCTGCCCCTTCTGCCCAACATCCTGAAGGAATTAAGGCAAATGCAGATACTACGAGAAAGAAGCTTGCAATTCCCTCAACAAATACGGGCAGCCGCAGTGCAGCCAGTGCTAAACCACCATCTAAGAAGCAAAAAATGACCCGAAAAACCTGATGTTTGATTGAATTGTTGCCTATACTGCTATTCTGTTCTTTCTGATTCTGATTATATTACCTATGGGAGCTTGGAGTTTAGACTATGGTCTGTAATATGTTGAATTGTTGCCTTGTTGCCTGTTGGTGCCTTTTTGGCTTTTGGACTGTTTTTGCCTGATATAGTTTTGTAGTTCTGTTGGAATTTTCATGGTTGCCTGGTTGCCTCGGCCCTCGGTTAAAAGGCGATGATGATTCTATAATTTGTGGTCAACACACAAAATGATCTAATATGTAACTTGGCATGGCAATGGTATAGTTGTTTGCAGCCATTACTTGTTAATTGGCGTGGCAACTCTATATGTTTTGCAGCCATGGCATGTTAGACTTTTTGAATGATGAACAACCAAAATCTGAGCCCAAATGTCTCAAGTTTCTCTTAAAATTTTTGTGTATATGTACAGTGTACTTCTATATTTTGATGTAAATTTATAATGTATTTTGAACTAATGGTTACTTATATTTTAAATTTTTTAACATTCTAATGGTTTTTGTTCTCTTCAACTTTGTTCAATGTACGAATCGAATTACTTCGAGCAATTCGAGCAATTCGCATCAAATAGGATCGAATTGCAAACTAATTTTCGACCACGAATTTAGAATCGAATTGTGTTTTTGGAAATTTGACGAATTCGAAGCGAATCGAATCGAATTCTTCAGACAAAACGAGCGAATCAAATTCAAATAACGTAAAATTCGGTACAATTCGATTCGTTCACAGCCCTACTCCCAGCCCCCAAGAGCATAGCCTCTGAATCGCCTTTTTCTACTTCCCTTCTCTTCAAATCTGACTTTGCATGTGGTCTTCTTCCTTCGATTGCATCATTAGAGCTGATGGTGGGAGGAAGGTGGGATCTAATGAGACTTAAGTATCTAGAGGCTTACTGGAGATTTCAAGAGTCATAATCGACATATGGATACGAAATTTGGGTTTTGTTTAGATTTCTAAATCGATTTTGGTGTTGTTCTTGGATAAAGGTTGCGCATATACCTTAGCACGGCCGTTTGTTTTTAATCGGTGGAAAGAGTAGTAAAGGAACCAGGTTTAATAACCTTAAGTCCGGTATTTATAGATCAAGTTTTCCAGCCGAATAGGTTTTTGGTTCTTTTGGGCCCTAAGCTTGTTAGATAGATGGGCTAAGTCCCTTTATGTATTTTCGGGTCTTTGTTGTGGGTTTTGGACTATGGTCCTCGTTGTAACTTTTCTTATTGTTTTTCAATATAAATCATCGCTTATTACCCAAAAAGAAAAACAATAAAATCAATCTAATTAACTTTTTTTTTAAAATCAAACCCACGACTGGGGCTTACGTGTTAAAACAAAGAAAAATGTTAATACAATGTAAAGCCAACCAATCCTCATAAGGGCCCGGTTGCTTAATAAGAGGATCAACATGCTGATCCAAATAAATCCTAAATAATTTCTAAAAGAATAGAAAACATAGCAAAGTTAAACACAATAGAATCAACCTTTCCGAATGTAAGGCACCCCAATTTGTTCCAATCGTACAATAGCCCGCAGATGCCTATCTTCTTCTCCTGGGGTCCAAGTAATATCCATGCGATTTCGACAGCCTAATTTAGCCATATAATCAGTTGCACTATTTCTATCTCTCCAAACATGAAAAAGGTCCATGGATAGTTGATGTAACATTTCTTTAATGCAGATAACGTAGGATAACATATTCCATGGGGCTTGTCTTTTGCTTATAGCATTTACCAGCTATAATGAATCCATTTCTACCTAGAGATGATTGTATTGTTGTTGTTGACACCATAACAGGATGTGGTATAATGCAGATACCTCGGCTGAGAAAGCACAAGTGGCTTGGATTGGTCGAGCCAAAGCCGCTACCAGTGCTCCCTTATCATCTCTTAATACTCCACATGCCCAACCTGTGCCCTGATCAAATGGGCCATCAATATTGAGCTTTAAATGCCCACTAGCAGGTCTTTCTCGACCAACTACCATAGGGGAAAGTGATATGTTCTTTGTGATACAGGCCCCCAGAATTTTGGCCACCATAAAATCCCCTTGCCATTGCTTATAGTTGACCTTTGCAGCTGCTTTACTCAAGGTAGCAAGAGAGTAAATTATTGTGTGTATAATCTTCTGACTACAGTAAGGCACCCCTTGATGCTTTCATTGATTTCTAGCCTCCCAAAGTGCCCAGAGAATAATAAGAGGGACCAGCTGCCTTACATGTCCTCTAATAGGAGCTTGCAAGCTCCAGAAATTAAACATCTCACCAAAAGTAGAGAAACCAACAAGGCCCCTTCCAAAGAAACTACTAATATGAGTCCAAGTAGTCTTAGCTATATTGCTTGATAAGAAAACATGATCTAAAGTTTCCTCCTGGCAACAACATCCACATTTTGAGATCAATTGAATGTCTTTATCTTTCATCTTCATTTCCACAGGTATATATCCATGAAAGACCCTTCATGCTAGCATAGACATGTTGGGGGGAAAAGAACTATGCCAAAGGCAAGAGTAAAGAGGAATGACCTCAGATTGACCTGCAATGCCCTCATAAGCACTTTTAAAAGTGAATTTATCAGAGCTGTGCCTTTTCCATACCATTATATCAGTCTCCATCTCATGAATGTGTGTCTCCAAGATAGCTGAAATATCAGCTGGATCTACTAACCGCTCTAGCTTCTCAAGGTTCCAGGTTCTATCAAGCCACATATCTTTAACTCTAAGATTCCTGTTTGTAACCACTGTACCAGGTTGGAGAACATCTCCATCCTTGCACCATGATTCCCCCAAGAACAGACAATTACCAGTGCCTACAATCCAATATAAATTAACCTTAGCAAACTCTTTACCTTGGTATAAATATTTCCAACATCTAGAGTGATCAGGCCTTGACATTGCAGCAGCTAGATGGCATTTTTTACAATATTTGTCAGCCATGAACTTAGCCCATAATGAGGTTTGCTCCCTGAACCTAATCCATGCCTTGACCATACAAGTAACATTAAGAGCTTTTAATGACTTAAGATTCAGACCCCCCCTATCATACTCCTTACACATCCTTCCCACAAGAACTTATTCAGCAGAGTCTCAATATTAGTCAAAACTATAGCAGGGAACTTCATAGTTTGCAGGGAACTCCATAGTTTGCATTAAGTAAGCTTCCCCCCCATAGGATATCAAGGCCTTAAGCCACCCATCAATGGTGGTGGAAAGCTTGTGAATCAGAGAATCCAGCAAAAAGCATGATTTTCCCCCCTTATATATTGAAGTCCCTCTTCCAGCCTGGAACCCAGTGCTTTTAGCCACAATTCTTACCCTAGCAGTGGAAGCTTTTGTAGAAAGAATGAACATGCTCTTATCCTTGTTTATTAGCTGACCTGAAATATCCTGGTAGTGCTCAATCCATTGCATAACTCTATCCACTGACTTTTTGATACCATTGCAAAAAATGATACAATCATCCGCAAAGCCAAACCAGAGACCACAACCTTACTCCCACTTTGATATAGCAATGCAGGATCTGTCTCATAAAGTTACTTTAGTCCTCTGATAAAATATTCTTCAGCTAATATGAAGAGTGCAGGAGAAGGGGTTCCCCTGTCTCACCCCCATATGTGACTTGAAGTATCCTTGCACCTGTCCATTGATCATTAATGAAAACCATGAGTTGTCCACACAATGCATAAGCAAGGTAATCATCTTATGGTCAAAGTCAAATGCAGATAGCATCCATTCTAAGAATTGCCAAGACACTCTATTAAATGCTTTACTTCTTAGTTCTGTTGATTTCATTGACAAGCTCATGTACTAGCATCACATTATCCTGTATAGATCTGTCAGCTACAAATCCTGCTTGCTCTTCAGAGATTAGTTTTGGAAGAAGCTTAGCCAGTTTATTGCTCAGAATTTTAGTTACCACCTTATTATAAAAGGTACATAAGCTAATAGGTCTATAGTTGTGCCATGTAGCTGCACCAGGTATCTTAGAAATTAGACAGATAACAGTGGAGGTAGCACCTTGAGGCAATCTTGTGCCAGCAAAGATACTGACCATAGCCTGAACTAGCTCAGTTGAGATGATAGTCCAACATGATTGGAAAAAAACACCATTAAAGCCATCCACTCCTGCCATATTATCCTTATCCAGGCCAAATACTGCATCCTTAACTTCAGTCAGGTCAGGTGGAGCTCCTAAATGCAGATTGTCCTCTGGAGATATCAGCATAGGAATGCAATCCACCATATTTGCTGAGTCAAACTGAGGGCTCCCTTCTTGAAAAAAGTTCTTGAAATGAGCTATTGCAGAGTCTACCATGAGCTGCTTATCTTGTATCCACTCTCCCTCTACTAATGTACCTGAGATGCAGCTCCTCTGTCTCTTCTTCTTTACCATTGAATGGAAGAGGGCAGTGGACCTGTCTCCCTCTAGCATCCATCTTGTCCCACTTTTCTGCTTCCAGAATGTTTCCTCATAAGCCAAGTATTGCAAATGTGCAACCCTTGCAGCCATTAGAGCCTGTCTATCACTAGGACTCCCAGACTGCTCATAATTGCATTCCAGATGAGCTATTTTATCCTCAAATTGAGCCACCTTCGTGTGGACATTACCAAACACCTGAACGTTCCATTCCTTCAAGTGCTTCTTCAATCTTTTAAGCTTCAGCCAAAAACAGTGGAGTGGATCCCCAAAAACATCCTCTTGCCAAGAAGAAGCCACTTTATCCATTAACTCGGGATGATCCTTCCACATGTTTTGGAACCTAAATGAGCTTTTATGAGACTGCCTCTTGCACACTCAACCAACAATAGTGAATCATCTGCGCCAGTCCTGGCCAAGTGTCGAACTCCAATATTGACAAATAATTTTAAGAATCCCTTATTAAAGAGAACTCTGTCCAACCTCTTATATTTATTGCTTTTTTGCCATGTGAAGGGTGAACCCTGGAACAACCCAGCATCCTCTAGCTCACAGTGGAGAACACATTCAGCAAATGCATCTCAGCCAATTTAGCATTTACAATCCATCTTCTCTTCTTGAGATAAAATACAGTTGAAATCCCCCATTACCACCCAAGGATGATCAGAATCAGCCAACTCTTCTAAACCTTGCCAGAGCTGCCTTCTACCCGGGGGTGTTGTAGCAACATAAACATTAGTTATGAACATGGAAGACTTATCCTGAAAAGTAACTTAAACATGAAGAAATTATTCTCCTTCCCTGACAAGATCAACCTGAACAGAATTGTCCCATAAAATTCATATTTTACTATTACAATTGGAGATACCTCCTTCATATTTTAATTTTTTAATAATATCAGGTAGCTGTGCAACAGGAATGAGAGGTTCCTGGATACACAACACAACAAACTTGTGTAATTTACGCTTAAGTCTTCTACGGGTGGGATTATTGTCAATACCATGCAAATTGCAGTTAAGTATTTTATCACTCGCCATGTGTAGTAAAATCTTCCATTCCTTCCTCTTCCCCTGACTTCTTGCCCTCTTCCCCTGCTGGCTGTGTGATTGAATCCTCTGGAGCCTCCTCTGGCAATGCCCTAAAGATATAACTCTTAAGCTGCACCCGAGAAGCCACATGTTTAGGAGGACACTTGGCTAGCCCTCTTCGTAACCCCGTTAACAAACTATCGAAGGATGGGGATGAGGGGGGGCTCTTGTCCTACTGAAGCCGGGGAGTAGCAGGCAAGGATTGTGAGCTAGCAGGCTCAAGAACATCACCACATTGTTCTCGACAGTGAGATCCAATAATTTATTGGAGGTGGGAATCACATGTTGTTCTAATATTTGCCTTGGGACCATTAACTGCATGCCATTCTTCCTGATCAGCCACGGAGGGAGACCACCTTCTTAGCATCTACCTGACCACTCTGAGGCCCCTCAACAGGCTCTCTAATTACCAGAGGCTTCTGCTGCCATTGCTGCTTAGCTTTAGATCTACTTCTAGCCCTCTGCCTTGATCAGCCCCTTTTCATCATATAATGTGGGGCATTCTTAGGGGAAGCATCTTGATCCCTAGCTAGCCCTTTCCCCTTGTCTTGGTTGGTTGGACCAGTCTTGCTAGTCCGAAACATACAGACCTCATTCTTGTGGCCCAGATGATCACAAATGGTGCAATAAGAGGGAACAGCCTCATATTCAATTCTTTGTAAGTACCCCTCCCCTTGATCTTCACCATTAGATGATTTAAATCCAATCCGTGTACTATGAACTAGGGGCTGTGACACATCAAGCTCTACACAGACACTAGCACACCCTAATTGCACCCGACTAACATTTATTTGATCAATACACAGAGGAGCCCCAATACAATTCGCAATAGACAATAAAGCAGCCTCCTTATATAAATGGAGTCGGAGCCCCGGAAGGCGGATCTATACCGGACAGATAGGAGTTTCTTTTTGTGGATCGAAATCGGCATTCCATTTAAAAATTCTCATGGGGAAGCCATTAATGAACCAGGTGACCTTGAGCCATAATCGAATGTAGTCTTCAAGCAAATCACACTCAATAAACAAGTGCTTTCAATCAAATAACGAGAGATTGTAAGTACCTTTTAGCTTAATTTTGATAAAGAATTCCCGAATTTCACCAATTGGTGGTCTTCCATGGGAAAATTTTCCAATCACCACGTATTTCATGCTCGCAAGAAAATCATCCTTCTGCTCAGCTGTGAAAACAATTGCAGGCTGCCCATTTATCCGCGAAGGCTGAATGAGCTCCTGCTCACTGGGGATGCAATACTTCTTGGAATAATGGTCAATTCTTGCATGAGTTTGCATGGTTCGAGTTGCTGCCATGGCATACGTCTTCTTGGGCATCTCGTGTTCCTTAGTACGAGAGGTTGACGCCCCCTGAACATCTTCCTTGAATTGGGAAACATCAATCCCCCGATTGCGTAATAGCATTTGTGGTTTCTTCAAATACTGGGTTTTCTATCGAGAGAGCCATAATTTGATCTTGGGGAATGACCTCAGTCGAGGCAATTTGAATCTCCTTATCCACGAGGGGTGGTGGGAGAGAAGAAGAGCCACCGCCGTCGGCCATACGGCCGCCGAGGTAACTAATCAGAAGGGATAACGAGGATCAAGAATCACGCTGACCTAGAGAGAGAATTTTCTTTTTCATTCTACCTCCTACTAACCCTTAGATAATATTTCTCTCTGTTAAATATACTAATTTGCCATCTAATTAATTAACCCTAACAGCAATATTTTCCAATAGAATTTATGTTGGCAAGCAATTCTAATAATCAAGCAGTTGTTTTATTGAGCTCTTTCTCCTCAATTGAGTCAGAATAAATAGGTTCCACATAACGGTGGAGAAATCCAATTGTTTACAGGATACATTATCACTTAGCATGCTCCTAAAATTTAATCATGTACGCCTTATACTAAAATCCCTCTCAAGAATAATACACTGAAATGCTATGATTTATGTCTGATAAACTTTTTTTTAAAATTTATGAGCTGAATCCAATCTTTGGTTTCATTATTCTAATAATCTACGACGATAAATTTACTAACTTGCACTTATATGAACAGCCATGTCAAGACCATTTGCTTTTTCTCCCGTCTCTGATGATCTCGACACTCCCATCAAAGGCGCTACACCTCCTGATGTATTCTGGCCGACGTTCCTAGTAAAAGGCATGTCGTGTTCATGTTGGCCTTCGTAAGTCGTGATAACTAATTTGGGATCATGAGATGCTCTCTCGACATGCTTTTTGACTGAGCAGCCAGCATTTGAACACCGGTAGTAACTCCTGCACATGACAAATTGGTTATTGTAAATAGACTACACGATCTACATGTGAGTCTATTACAGGTAAGAGCATGGTCCAGATTGAAGAAAACAATAATATAGAGAAGTAATACAGAGCGTAACAACAGTATAAACCCAAAACCTACGGTGCTGAGCTACTATACCAATTAGTCAATTACACAGACGATGCTTTTTGTTACAATCGCTTCTTGCAACACTAATTTCAATCCTCATAATAAAAGGTACTATAGAGTAGACTCAGTAAGTATTCACAGCTTTATACCTTGGATTAAGATTGCCTTTAACTAATTTTTGCCCATACTTGCGCCATCGATAGCCATCATTTATTAGATCAACTTCACTCATTGTCTGGACAACTTGCCTCGGTTCACTGCTATTCTTTATCAGCACGGAGTCATTAGATGAAGTAATATTTATCTTCCTGCAGATATTCAATTCAAAATCACAACGCAGTTAGACCTACGTAACTGCTACCAGAAACAAACAATACTAGCATGTTCATACTGTCTCTTCAAGTCTGGACCACTGCTATTCTCAACCATGTCTCTTGTAAAACCTTTAAGGGGACCTTTGCCAGGAATTGAAGGGGGTGAATCCTTTTCGGACTCAACAAATTGAGGAACAAGATTGTGGGATGTAGAAGGCTTTTCAGCTGAGAGAAAGATGAATATCTCATTCAGTAACTGCGTGTAAGAGTAAACCTTTAAGACACGAAAGTCATCTCAGGAAGTACCTCTGGGACTGCTTACAGTAAGTAATTCTGATGGCATCATTTGGAGAGGCTGAACATTTGTAATGCCTGCATTATGCAATGTCAATGACTCAATGCTAAATCCTTACCTGAGCAGTAGTCTAAGAGTGGAGAAAAACATTTAAACATACCTTCTGGACTCCTTACAGCATTTAATTCTGGCTTTCTCATCAGAGGAGGTTGAACAACTGCAATACCTCCCTGAGGCATATGTTGTGATTTAGGGTGTTCGTGCTCTCCAATGTAGTTGATATCGGTAATTTGCCCTGCATTTGATCTCTCTACTTGCCTTTTGGCATGGCAGTTATGATATGTGCACCTGTAATAGCTACGAACGAATTCATTTCCTTTAACAAGTTTTTGTCCATATTTTCGCCAGTTAAATCCATCTTCTGTAGGCTTTTCTGGTGTCACCGAAGATAAATAAATACAGGGTTCAGGGTTTCTTCTGGGTTGTAATTCATCCATAAATTTCTCGGATCCAACAGAGAAATCAAACTTCTCTTGATTTGACTGGGATGATGGTAAAACAACATTCGGAGTTTGTATCCGTGGTAAACTATCTGAATCTGCCTTAAATTTTACTATCATATTAGGCGTAGAATTTGGAGGTTGTATCTGTGACGAGGCATCTGAAGTTGAGTCAGATTTTACTGTTACAACGCCTCCCCCTTCACATGATTTCCTGGTAAGAGTTCTAGCATCATGGTTTAGCCTCTTCTCCAAACCGCCAGATTCTTCTTTGGCTTCTTTTGCTGAAGGACCAACCGTCAGCGTTCCAGTTGCATGGATACTTGTAACGGTGCTTGCTCCTCTCTCCAAGCTTTCTTTGCTTTGTAGTATCAGAGCAGTCCGACTGGTTTCTGCTTCCTTTCCACTCTGCTCAATGTCTCCCTGAAGATTACCAGACCCCTTCTCATCATTTTTTAAGAGAAGACCCTCAAAGTGATCAGATGTTGACGAAAGATTTCTACTAGTAGGATTGGCATGGCCGTTGTCAGATGAGACATTTTCAAAAGATGTAATAGCTAAAACTTCCTTGTCATCTGATTTTGTTGTTTGTTGCTGGGATTCAGATTGTAATCTCTTCTCTTCAGAAGTTTCTGCAATTAAGGAAGATGAAGTGATGTCTGCTGACTCTGCTCCACCAAAATCTAAAAGTCTGCCACCGGCATCAGGATCATGCCTCTGCACTACATTTTCATGAGGAATCTCATCCTCGAGATCTTCTTTTGGAGTACTCATACCTACAATAAATCCTATTACTAGTTTAATACGGGGACGCGGCAAGAAAAACAAAATGTGATTTCACTGAGAGATAACAACTGAAAACATTTAGTTATATGTTCAAGCAATTCAAAGAAGAATGCTTAGTAAGAGAAACACAACTCTTTTTATCTACCATTCTTAATGCAGCATTAATAGCTGTCTTACTGGGCAAAAGAAATTGAATCAAAAGACGACTGATGAAGCTATTTTCCGTAGGCAGTTTTACATTACTAGACTAAACCATAACAGTAGTCAGTCATGTTCTTTAGAATAATAGATAGCCACAGAGATATACACAATACAAAGTAATTATAAAAGTATTCCTTCCACTGTAATGTTGTCCTGCTCTCTTGACCTCCACTTCCCACTACACCCACACACCCCCAACCCAAAAAAAAACTCGGGTAAGATCAAACAGAAAAGACCTCTTCTGAAGTTGTGGAACCCCTCCACTAAATCCCCCAAATCGTCAGTGTCCCTTATTAACATGAGAATTTTAGTAGTCACGGGTTTTGCTCCCCATTGGTAATCACATCCTTAACCTCCCCCCACCCCCCACCACCCAACACACACCTTCGGAACATGCAAAGGCACCTCGTTTTCCTGTTATTTTACCAGCTCCACCATAGGCCAACCCTTCCCGAAACTCAAAATATTACATACACACTTGGTCAACTGAACCTAACAACAACTCAAGAAACAGAAAAATAAAGTTCAAATATTTAGTTCATGGTCAGCAGTAACACCAAGAGTGATCTTTCACTCATCATGTTAAATTTACTAACCAAGTCAACAACAGCTCCAAGACCAAGTTTTTGCAGAGCGGGGTAACCACGAGCCGACAAGCTATACTTCATTTTATAACTTGTCTTCACATAATACACCTAATTAAGTCCACATTTTTCGGGTAATCCAATTTCTATTCTCACAATACACCTAATTATCTCTAATAATGCAAAACAAGAAACCCCCTTTCAAATAAGCTGATTAATTTCCTCATTTTCAACAATTAACTTACAAAAACATATACAACTAATATCAACATCTAAAATCGTAAAATGCACAATCTATATACTATATATAAAGTGGGAAGTGTAGAATTGTTAGTGAAACCTCGAAAGCTAAATAAGGTAGCCATGTCATTACTATTGATGGCCACTTGTCCAAATTAAAACTTAACAAACTTAAAAAGTAACTACTCATAGTTTTCGTTTTTATTACTACCTCCGTTTTTTTTTTGTCGTTCTAACTTTTTTCACCTCAATTAATAAACAATGACATTTTACACATATGTCTCTGATTAATGAATTGATCAACATGTACATTCATCTATTTGTATTCTAGTATTGCTTTGGATATGTAAATCGTCAACTAAGAAAACAAAAAGTCTAAAATATCAACTAAAAAAACAGACTATAAAATATTTACTAATCTACAAATATATGTAATCTATAAGTTTCTTCATAATTCAAATTAAATTAATATTACTATGACGCACAAGCAATGATAGTGCCAAAAATACTATTTTAGGAAGACACAGAATCAAAAAACATCAGAAATAATTTCCCGAACCAAAAAAAACATCAAAAAACATTCAATTAAAATCATTTCGAAATTTTGGGTCTAAATAAAAAACAACATATTAGAAAAATCAGAAGCAATTAGCCAAAATAGGATTAAATCACCAAAATTAGAAGTAACTCAACCGAAATAGGAGTAATTTCAGCAAGAAAGCTACAAAAGTCAAACCAAAGCAAACATCATAAAGTATTCACTTTAATTCATTCCAAATTTTGAGTACAAAAAAAGAATCACCATATTGATAAAATCAGAAGCAATTCACCAAACGACGACTAATTTCACAGAAATCAAAAGTAATATCAGCATAAAAGCAACAAAAGTCAAACAAAAAATGTCATATAATATTCAATTTAATGCATTTATAAATATTCCCTAACAATAAAAAACAGCAAATTCACAAAAAATAAATCAGTTTATATCTCCAAATTAACATAAAAAATAGAATTTATCTCCAAATTGACAAAAAAAAATGTCTTACTTTTTAGCAGCAAATACGGCTAACACTAAAGAGTGAAAGCATAAGATGGTATAAATTCTTATTGAATTTAAGCAATTGAGCTGCTTGATGGTGATTTGTTATGATATTGTGTTTGATTTTTGAGATAATTTTTTGTGTGAAAAAAGGTAAAAATAAAATTGGCATAATTGACTAAACCCAGTCAACAAGCTCGGAGTCGGGGGGGGAGGGGGTGTGTGTGTTAAATCACTAAAATGAGAATATTTTGACTCTTAACTAATTAGATTTTTTTAATTAAGGTTTTGGGCGAGGATTAAAAAAATATCAAATAAATTAAAATTAATCATTTATTTTAATTAAATTTGATACAATTATATCCCAGGCTATGATAAATGAAATAATCAAATTAATGTGAAAATAGTTTAAAGAAAGTTGGTATTCTTCAATTAAAACGAGTGTCGGAGTGTGATATATTAATTGATGACATAAAATTATGTGGCTTTCAAATATAGCTTTTAATTTCCTTGAGGCTTTTGACACATTACATATAGAGTAGATATCATGGTTTAAAATTTTGATACGAAACTATCGAAACAGTCGAAATTTTTTCTTTTTTCAAATTACCAAATGAAACACAAGTAAATTTCAAAAAGTGGTGGTTTCGATGAAACCATTTCATGTTTCGTCATTGCTTATGCTTTTCACCCAAAATTTCGAAGACCATTTCATTCAATTTCAATTGATAAGCCATATCAATTAAGTTTTACTAAAAAATAATATTTTGATTATGATACTTAAGATGAAGATCATGACAATCGACATTGATCAAAATTATTAAGCAAAGTAAACTACTATTATTCCAAGCTGAAAAAAAATTATGTTTTGTCCCAGAATATTTCCTACATACTTTCATATTTGAATTAAAGATATTCGATTTATGAATAAAATCATGTTATATAAATTAATAGTATTGAATATTTGTTTTCGCATATTTCTGTAATTTTACAGTCTTCCCACAACGTTTTTATAGTTTCCTAAACATTTTTATATTTTTGTTATTCGAAACTATATCTCAAAATAAAGCATCATCTTCTAAGAATGATTGTACTTTTTATGGTTGAGTTAGTAGATTTTAAAAGTAATCATTTGTATATTTCTCATATCATATTCTCTTTGTTTATATTTATATATATATATATATATATATATATATATATCGGAAACTATAACAAATATTATGGAAATATTGTAAAATTACAAAAACATGTGAAAACATATAAATATTTAATACTATTAATTATATATATATAATTCATGAAATTAAGTATTAAGAACATGTATATTGCTTTCATGGCAATTATATGATGTAAAGTTGCATGAACCACTAAAATTGTTGACATTTATTATTCGAAACCATTCTCTTAGCGAAGATCTCTACGAAAATATAATACAATAATCAAAGGAATTACTTCAAAAGTAGCATATTACCTCCTGTAAAGATATACAATTGAATAATATTATTCGACCTAATGATTTAGATAATCACCAACAATAGAAATTCTAGAACTATTTCCAAATGTACTAGCAAAGTGGGAGAAGAAATCAACTTTTGTTCCCCTCCTTTGTTGCTAGGCCAAAACAAGAGGGGAGAGGGTTGGTTTTGTCCTTTTTGTTTTTCTCACAAAATAACTAATTTAATTTTCTCTAAGTATTAAAAGAACTTTACAAAATAAACTATTCATTTATTTCAAGAAATGTAAGTTATTTTAGGTGAATTTTATCATTAACCATATTTGAAACCAAAAAAATAATTTTCTCTAGATACTGTTTTAGATTCATCCCCATTTTCTTTAAATCCTTCACCTTCAAATCGAAATCCATTAATAACTTTATTTATTATTTTATACTAAAACAGACATTAATTAGTATGATTTCACTCCATCAAGGTTTCTTCCTCCCAAAAAATACACTTATCAATACCCCCCCCCCACCCCCACCCATACACGCTGTACCTCCCTTTTGGTAATGGGGTTCGATTCCCTAAATTGAAAATTGACCATAATGTTTCTTTAGTATTACATTTGGAACCCCCACAAGTTTTATAACCATATATTATTACTGTACATTGTACGTGTGTGATTTTTTGTGCTTAATTATCAGAATAAATGTACTAAATAATATTTAACGGATAAATTATATAAGCGGGCTCATAATAAGTCATCATAACCCATATTTTTAATACGAGTGATCATTGAGATATTAACCATCATATCTTTAATATACTTCATTTGAGCTTATGTTAAATGAACTAATCGATTGTGTTTAACGCGAATACATTATGAAGTTTCAACAAACTCACATTCTTTTACCAATATTGTAATGAACCGCCACCCACCCCAGAGGTTAAACTCGATATCAAATCGGTAACAGAGTCACCACTTAATGAATGACTCGATAAACATACATTTCAAATGAGCAATAAATGAAATAAGATAAATAGTAGTGATGTGGAAATCTGGTTTACTGAAATAGTTAAAACATATCCATCGGCGTATAAAATTAAAATCTATGACTCAGCAACAACAACTACTAAATCTCAGTACATAATCCAATAACTCCCAACAAGGGTAATTCAGGGAGACATAGTGAAACATAAATAACAAAATACAGTCACGATTGAGGGAGATCCTAATGCCACCTCGTCACTCACCTCGGGAATTTATTCTTATCAGGCAAGGTGCTGCTGTGAGTAGACTCACCAAGCAGAGTCTACTCACAGCAGCACCTTGCCTGATAAGAATAAATTCCCGAAGGTCATCTCAACAGCTGGTGAGTTTTACTCATGGGTGGCTACCAACCCACACATGTGATGTGAAATCGATAAGAAGTACGGGAGGCAATAACAAGGGTAAAAATGGAAATATGCATAAAAAGTCATCAGCAATCATAATTAAAGTAAACCAAGTCCATCATAACCATAGATCGACAAATGCACCTATCTATATGCACTGGATCCGGACTTTTGCATTGTATAGTACTCTACGTCTCTACCTAACTCGTTGCAGGAAGACCACGCCAGACATCACCTCAGTGACCGGCTCGGACCAATCATAATCATAATCATGACTACGCACAGACATCACCGTAGTGACATGCTCGAACCATCCTAATATCATCATCACAACAATCATCGACTAGGCACAGACATCACCAAAGTGATCGGCTCGAACCATCCTAAGTTGCCGGATCAGGACAACACACATCACATAACATGCTCAACGTATCATAACAACCTCATCAGATACTAACATTATTCATATACCTCATCATACCTCATCATAACATGCTCAACGTATCTTTTTCTCCGTTAACTTCTCACTTCAAATTATGCATTAATACTTAATCATCATCTTCCGAAATAATAGTCAAAGTCAACTCTAAGTCAAAAGTCAATTCTAAATCAAACCTAAGTCAATTCTATCAACCCCAAAATCAACCCTTAATCTAATTCAACTCAACTCCTAGTCAAATCTAAGGTCGTCGACTCTTTATCTCATGTGAAATTACACAATTACCCCTCAATTATATATATTTACATTTGGCTTATTTTTATTTTGCACCGTGAACTATGACAAGAGTTTCAAAGTGCACCCTAATACTATCATAAGCCTCAAATTGTACCCTATAGTATATATGATTTATCTCATGTTGCACCCTAAAAGGCAATATTAGCCCCTCAACTAATGTTAAAATAAGGGCAAAGTTGGAATAATAGGTTTATTCGTTTTTGGGCACTTTTTTATAACAACTAAACGTAATAAATTAAAAATTAACCCCACCTCTTCATCTTCTTCATCAACCCCAACCCCAACCCCATCCCCCACCTCACCTTACATAACCATCGACGATGAGTTGTCATATGCACACCAAAACAGTAAAAGAAGGGGGATAATTTACTGAATTATTCCCAACGAGAAACCACTAGTTAGTTATAAAACTAACGAGTAACAAACTCGTTCACAAGCAAACAAATGCGTTTAAAACTTGTTGAGAAAGAAACATGTGATGCATACTGTTTTTTATGATTTGTCAAAACTAAAAATTTCATTACAACTTTCATCTCAAACCATTGAAATTAAAAGCTAAGATTCTTGATTATTCATGTCATTTGGGATTCTTCAAACAAACATCAATCTTTCATAAGAATGAAATGGTGAATTCATAATGAAACTAGTAGCAACGAAAAGCATTAAACTTTTCTCAATTCTACTCAAGCATACACTCATTCAAAAACAAAAAATGAACTAAAATGAAAGCGCCTATTCTTGTAAGCTCATGAAAATTAATATCACTAATAAATCCAACAAGATGTAGAGCATACAGAAAAATAATATACAAAGTATCAAATAACTAATTAACAATTTAAGAGTTTCAATCTTGATATTTTACTTTTTCTATGGAATGAATACGTTAATAAGTTGGGGAGCAAAAGGCTAAGGGAGCCCATCTTCCCTCTTTTAGACACGTAAATTTTCTTATTAACGAGTCTGGAAATCACCAGCCAGCATTTGATCATCCATTTCTCAAAAATGCCGAATTGAATTTCCCGTTTGTTGAGGGTTCTCGCTGTAAACGGAGTGGTTGTGGGGTGTTGTGTTGCGATTTTCCAGATAATTACTGCTCGTCGAAGGTGGTTGGGTTGGAGGAAGAAGAAGGTTGGGGTGGTGGTGGTGGTGGGTGGAGGTTTTGGATGTTTGATGAATAAGATGAAGAGGTGGGTTTATTTTTGATTCACAAGTTTTGATGATATTTGTAAAATGTACCCCAAAAGTTTATTATATGTGCTATTCCGAATTTGCCCTTATTTTAAAAGGAAACTTCATCATAAGTTGTGTTTTAGGGTGCAGAATGAGACAAATCGTAGTATATGGTGCAATTTGAAGCTTTTGATAGTATTAGGATGCCCTTTGAAACTCTCGTCATAGTTCAGGGTGCAAAATGAATATAAGCCTTTACATTTCTACCCTAGCATACCAAGTATTCAACTTAACCTCAACTAATCAACAATCCAAACCTCCCTATACTTTCATATTCTTAAATTTTTAACCCTTAATTTTATTTAAATCAATACTTAAACCATTCTAACACATCATTACATAAAATAAAAACCCACTACCACCAAGAAGTATCATACATCCTCCAATCATCTCAATCAAACACTCCAATGTCAATATCTTAAGTTTTAGTTCGAAACATGCTCATTTTAATTAGTCCAAAACTTCACCCTAATTACAACTAAGCCTCAATACTCCAACATAGTTACAATTCAACCCCTACATCCACCTAATACCTAAATGTCGAGCCTCGCCTATGTCAAGTAAGGGTTGCCCTCTATACAATCATGCCAAACTTTATCGATTATCATCTTCATAATCATCTACAACACTAATATAATTGAATCACAAAACAACCTAATGCATCAACATCACAAAAAAGTCGAACCATATGCTCCTCACCCATGTTCGAATTTCATTATATACAATGTATACAATTGAATTATAATATAGTTTAGATGTTAATTACATATATTTTAACATGAAATAACAGTTAATAACACCCCACATCGACCTTCCAACAATTCGGCCATCATCATCATACATAAGGTGAGGATTTTAATTCAATTCTCATGCATAATTAACAGTTCTAATACGATTATAATATGTTTTATATAAGAATTAACATCGTATGATAACCAAACAACAATTAAATCATCTCCCAAAAATCCTCGACAATTCGGCCAACATAGAATAATATGATAGGGTTCCCAAATGTTAGAATTAATACCTCCTAACGTGTCAGTTTTCTAACAAGTCCCCAAGCTTGAGCCAAAACGTGAATTGAAGCAAACTAAGGAGAAGAATTGAACAATTTGATGAAGAAAGGGGTGATTTTTGTGTGCTTAGGGTGGCCTAGTGCTGTTAAAGGACCGGGTAATTCGTAATCCGCTCGTTACTCGACTCGGAAAACCCGAGTCCGTTACCCGCTCGTATCCTTATCGAGCGATACTCGAGTAATTTTTTTTACTCGATTACCCGCTCGTTTATTTTTTATATTGTATATTTGTATGTTATACTTTAATCATATTGAACTTCAAATGACCAATATCAAATTAGTATTGAAAAGAATTCTCATATTTGCATTAAACGATTAAATATGTTTGAAAAGTACCCCCAAAAATAAAAAATTTAAATAGAAATTTGGGGATAACCCGAACCCGCTCGTCGCCCGGCTAAAAAAACCCGACTCGGTACCCGCTCGTGTCCTTATCGAGCGATACGAGGGTAATACATTTGCTACCTGGCTCGATAAAATTAAAACCCGGCCGGGTAACCCGTTACCCGCTCGAATCCGGTTCGTTAACAGCACTACGGTGGGCGGCCGATGGGTTTGCACAAGGGGAAGGAAAAGGGTTTAATTTCATGCAATTTGGGCTTATATAGTTGATCACATGGCTCTTCTACGGGCTTGGCTCGATTAGGGCTCGGATTGCACGAGGAGAAAGCTACTAACGAGTTATAAAAGAAACGTAACTGTTATAACAGTGAAAGCGGATTAACAATCGGATGCGAATCTTAGACAAAGAATCACGTAAAGTGCACGAAATTAAATAGCATTAGAATTTAACGTGGGCTCCCTAATAACGTGTTAGGACTACTCCACGGGCTCCAAGCCACAAACAAATTTACTATAATGGGAAGATCACGTTACAGAGTTGATCAATCAAATTTCAGATGAATAGAACCGTAGCCTACACTATTCATAGAAATAGGATTATAAGGCTCTCTATTTCAGAACTGTTAACCTATGTAGCTACATCTTGTCTCTCTCTCTCTCTCTATGACATCTAGACCTCAAATAATATAAAACAGGAAATTTATTATCTGAGTCTTCTTTTTGGCTCTTCTAGGTTGTATGAGCAAGTCCCCTATTTATAGGTAATCAGGAAAACCTAAGTAGACTAGGAGAGAAAGCCCAAAACCTATCAGAAGCCAGCATGCCCATAGGAAGCCCAGATTCTGATTCAAGGCATATTCCAACAATCTCCACCTTGACTTGAATCTTCTTCAGATCTCTGCTACACAGGAACTTCCCAATACACCAAATGTATTACTAGTACCAGATGTGATCAGATATTGAACGTGTCTGCCAGATGTATGCGCCCATACCAGATGCACTACGAACTACAGATGTGACTTTACCTCAGATGTTCCAAACTGCGCCAGCTGTACCAACTGCGCTAAAGGAACTCAGATGTGACAGAAGTATCCTAAAGATATCCAAAAGAGATAACAAATGCCTAAGACCTTCATCTCCTCATGTTGCCATGCCACCAAGAAACTTAGATGTGTTGATCACAACACCAGACGAATAGTAAAGAGGAAAACTATTCTCCAAAAATATGACAGAAATGCCCCAAACCGACACCAAAAGAATAGACGATGCCGAACATCTCCATCCTATACTGCCCTGTCACCGGGCTAGCCTGCAAATCAGAATAAACCAAATGGTAGGTCCAAACATCGTTGAACCTCCCTCTTAAGAATCTTCTCCATCGGATGTTGATGTCTCGGGCTGACCACATCAACACCATATGAAGAACCAGATCGGGAACTAGTGTATACCAAAGCATGTCTGCTTTATATCCCACTAGTATGTACACATAACATGTAGGGTTGAGCATGGGTTGGGTTGGGCGGGTTTTGGCGAAACCCAAACCCAACCCAATATTTGTCGGGTTTTAAAATTTTTACCCAAACCCAACCCAAGAATCATTCGACCCGCTGCTTCGGGTTGGGTTGGGTTGGGTTGGGCGGGTTGTTCGGGTCAGACGTCATTAATTTTAACAATTAAAATTATATATAAAATAACTCATAAATTACAATAACAAAAACCATAATAATTGTAGAATCGTATGAGACCATTAAAAACTCATTCAAAATTTAAAATCCGCAAATTAAGTATCAAAATTTAAAAAATATTGCAACATTATTATGGTTATATCATGTTTCGGTCTACGACATGTAAACGATTAATAAAGATAAATTAGACTAATATATATTTAACTTAGATAACATATAATAAAATTAGTTACATGTAAGAAAAACTTACTGATTAGTTATTACTCACTCAATGTTGATATTATTGAGATCATTTTTCTTTCGTTCAAATTTTAAACTTGAACACATCTTATTATTTCTCTAACTATACGTGCTCATTCTTTGAAAAATGATATGAAGTGGTGAAAAACGAATCAGAATATTTGAGAGTGACGTTGTAGAAAATCTTAAAATTTACTAAACTTCGAGCAGTCTGAGTAGCATCTTCAATTATTCATCAAACTTATATATGCAATTATGCACCGGGGCGGTTGCGGTTCTATTAATATTTTTTATTAAGAGTATTCTTAATGCATAATTTACACTGTTAATTCTAAATTAGTTTAAATTCTTCATATGATAGTATCTAATTATATTAGCTATTGAATTTGCATATATATTTTTATAATAAGTCTAAAATTTTAAGCATAATATTACAAATTTAAATTAATATGCATAATATTCGGGTTGGGTCGGGTTTCTTCGGGTTTCTTCGGTGTAAACCCAAACCCAACCCAATTTTATCGGGGTTTTGACTACTCAACCCAAACCCAACCCATCGACCCAAATAACCCGTATTTTCGGGTTGGGTAATTTTGTGCACACCCCTAAATTAACATGTACTCATCCCCTTCAGACGCTGCACCAAGTAGTCCTGTTGACTTAAAGTCGATACTCCTTTGTTTTGATAATAACAAATTATGTTTAAGCGCTAATACTTTCGTTAAGTGACTTCTACAGTACGCCTGTATGGCATTACGGCACACGCTTCAAGTTAAGATAGAAGGCCGGCTTATTTACTTTGTCATATGCGTATAGGACCTTGCGTAAGGAATTATCTAAAACTCTCTTGATGTTTTTGAAATGGTTGATTGAGTGGCGATGGTTTGATGCTTATATGTTTTAAATTATTTTATGGCTATTCTTGTATTGTTCATGAACAATTTGTTAATTGGATTAGATCTTAAATCTTATGATAATGACTTTGTGTTATTGGAATAAGAGTTGAGGATGAATCAATAATAAAATTGTGATTAAACAACACAGGCCATCGTGACACCCATCGTGACTCTAGTCTCACGATGGGGTCTCACGATGAAGCTCCAAATCTTTCAGTACCTCATCGTGACACCCTTGTATCACGATAGGTCTCACGATGGATCTGTGTTTTCAAACGTTGGTCGTTATCGTGACACCCATTGTGACACAGGTATCACGATGGATCTCATGATGATGCTGAGAAATCCAAATGTTGGTTCGCCATCGTGAGGCTCATCGTGTCACAATGAGACTCACGATGGGGGTTTGTATATAAGGACCTCAAGTCCGAATTTAGAAACCCTTCTTGCCAAATTTGTGATAAAATCATATTTTCAAGATCCAAAGGAGCATCAAACCTTCTCAATCTTCCATTGCTAGTACATCTTGATTGTGAAGAGGTAATTTCATAGATCTACTTTGTATTACTCTTAATTTATCCATAAAGGGATAATTTGTAAAAGAGTACAATTTTCATAAATTTCATCTATTGAATTTGAAATCCTAACAAGAGTCCTCTTGGGTTCCTAGTTGTTAATTAGTAGTTGAAATCCTAGAGTGAGGCTTTGGGTTTCTAACTAGGGTTAGCTAGAAGTTGTTTGTTGATTGCTTGTATTGAACTCCGGGGGTTTTCATATTAGTAATCACTTTCCGAAATCCTAAGGTTGGAAAGCCGAAGGTCGAGCACGTAGGGTAACCGAAGCTCTCTAAAATCTTTGTGTATTTTCTTCCTTGTATTGTTTACTTTCCGCACTTGTTTCTTGTATTTATTGAGTGGGAAATAGTTATTGAACTAAGTGAATAAGGATCTATGGAAAAACTTGGTATAATTACTATAATCCTTATTCACCCCCCTCTAAGGGTCGTACCTAGGCTAACAATTGGTATCAAAGCCCGTGTGTGTTGAATTTGAGCTTAACATCTCTCCATAGCGATCATGGGTGAAATGCCTAGAGAAGGATTGTCTTCATCTAGACCTCCTTCGTTTGATGGGTCCATTTATGATTATTGGGCGGATCGGATGGAGACCTTTGTCACCGGTCAAGATTTTGCCTTGTGGCGAATTATAAAGAAAGGGTCATTCATTCCCAAAAGGTCGAGGACAATCACGGGGAGTGGTTCTAAGTCTATTATGTTGGAATATCCCGGGGTTGCAAGACACAATGAACTACGATAGTTCATATGTCTAGAAAACCCTAATTCGTTGATCCTTAGAACTTACACACTAGAACTAGCTCATAGAAGTATATGTTTAAAGATAGTGTGAATATGCTACAACTAACATAATCAAAGAGTGTGGCTACAAAGATATACCTTTGAAGCGTAAGCGGAAGCGATATGATCTTCAAGTGCTTATCCCCACACCTTGCTCCTTGCTTTCTTCTTGAAGAAATTTCTATCACCAAGGTGATATGGAACTACTATGAAATAGTCCACACCAATACCTTAGATAGCAATAAGACACACTTGGACTAGTGTGTGTTATTGAGGAGTGTGTAGTCTAACTACTATAGCAAACTATAGAACAATTTCTATACTCTAACACTTAGAGTTTTGCTAGAGGGTTTGAAGATGAAGTGTGTGTGTTTGTTTTTGTTCTCTAACAAGAGTTGTGTGATACTTAGCTTGATTCTCTACCCATTCTATATCATCTTATGATATAGAATGGATGATGAAACACATTATACACTAAACAAACACATTAACCATCCATATGGTTAATGCCTCTTGGTCCATGGAAGATTCTCTTACAAGAGTTCTTCCCAAGACTTACAAAGCCTTCCCAAGGCATAAAGTAGCCACCAAGATGTCAACCATTCATGATGATGAAATTAATTAATCTTAATTAATTAATTAAATCATATCTTATTTAATTAATTCATTAATTAATTAAATCATTTCAATAAATGATAATATATATATATCTCACATATATATATACATAAACCCCAAATGGTGTGTCCGGAACCAATTCCGGGCGCACCATCAGTTCGGTCGGGACACGATCTCGATCGAACCGAAATTCCTCAATATGGATCAAATCCCTTATTCACTTTCGGGTCACTACTCGAAAGTATCTTCGGTAATTGTTACGTGTGTGACCTCATAGCCCGAGTAACGAAGGCATCGGGATTCAACGTATAAGACCGTATACACGAATCCCGAAGATCATCGTGAGAGCCTAGTCTACCATTCGATGACCCCCGGCATTATCTCGGGTGAGACTACTGATAGTTCAGATAACTATCGGTTGTTGAACCGTATATATAGATGATATAGTTCACGGGCACTAATTGAAAAATTGACACATCAATTTCCAACATATTATTCCGGATGCAAAGATCATTTCTGAATCTGATAGTGAAGATGCAAAAAATGTCAAAGAAGAGTTCAACAAATTGCGTCTTGATGCAATAGAACGGGGAAAAAACATCATTGTGGTTGAAGAGATAGATTGCTTCAATGAATATGATGATCTTTGTGAGGAGGATAGAAGAAAATTGTCCCTCAATTATAGAACCAAGAACTTAATTCACATTGCCGTGAGTTTGGAGGTCTACGGAAGCATAAAGTGCTACAAGACTGCAAAAGGAGCTTGGATAGTTTAGAGAGGACTTATCTTGGAGACTCAAAGTTCAAGAACATAAAGATTCGTCTTCTCACCAAGGAATACGACTTGTTTAGGATGAAGGAGGGAGAAACCATTCTAAAGTTTCAAACAAGATTGAATACTATCTTGAACAACCTCAGCGACCTTGGGAATACTTTCTCAATTGGTGAGATTAATAACAAAATACTTGAAGTGGTCACGCAAGAGTATAGGGCCAAAATGGGACAAGTTGAAGAGGCAAATGCCTTGAACACTTTTCCCACGGTTGAACTCTATAGTCGATTGTTTGGTGAGGAGCTAGTGATTACAAGCCGGAAAGGTGAATCTAGCTCAAAGTCTTCCGGGAAGCAACTTGCTATGAAAACCATAACGAATCTCATAGAAGATGAGAGTGATGATGATGATGAGAACATAGCTATGATTGCAAAACACTTCAAAAAATACTTGAAGTTGAAAAAGAGCCAGGGAGACTTCTCCCCAAAGAACTACAACAAGTTTGACGGGAAGGATAGAAGAGGTAAGACAAAGGATTTGGGCAACTACAAGAGTGATCCGCCGAAGTGTTTTGAATGCAACAAACCGGGCCATAAGAAAGCGGAATGTCCGAGAATCAAGAAGAGGGCTCAACAAAGCAAATCCATGAAGGCCACTTGGGATCAAAACACTTCCGATGAGGAATCCGAAGTTGAGGAAGTTGCACACGTGGTTTGCTTTATGGAAAATGATTCTATTGAGGTAACTTCCGATACTTATTCTAGTTCCGATGACGAATGTGAAGGTGAATGTGATTCTCATTGTGTTTCTTTTGATAACTAAATACATGCAATGAAAATCTTTTGCATTATTGTGACAGGATTAAATAGAAATATCGTGAAGTTCAACAAACCAACAAAAATTTAAATTCTAAAATTGTTGAACTTGAAAACAAGTTGACCGTTGCCTCTCTTGAAATCAATCGTGAGAAGGATGCGGTTGACCTTGAAAAACAAGAACTTAAGCAAAATTTGGACAAGGCAAAAGCTCAAATTGACGAGCTAAAGTGCAACCTTGCCAAGTTTAACTTGAGAACCGGGAAATTGGATGAAATTCTCGAGTCCCAATTTAAACATGTTGCTAGAAGAGGCTTGAGTTTTGAAAAAGATGATACTCACATTTTAAATCATGCTTCGTCATCTATAAAATTTGTGAAACCGGAAAAGTCTCTTAAACATGAACATGTCTCATCCTCTTTAACAAAAATGCCAAAATTTAAGTTTAATTGTTCCTATTGTCAAATGGGAAATCACTACTCTTATATGTGCAAAATTAGAAAAATAATGTTTGTGCTTAGTGAAAAACCCGAGACGTTAAAGTATAAGTGGGTACTTAAGAAGAACTATTCCAAAACTAACCCCCACGAACCCAAGAAGATTTGGGTACCAAAAGTGAAAAAATTGATTATGTTTGTAGGTACACCAGTCGACCACAAAGAAGAAAAATGTGTGGATGGTCGATAGCGGATGTTTAAGGCACATGACGGGGGACGCATATTTATTCTTGAAGTTGGGAAACAAAACTAGTTGATCGGTTACGTTTGCAAACAACGAATCCGCAAAAGTTATTGGTAAAGGTAATGTTGGTAAGGAAAACTGTTTTAAAATTAAAGATGTCTTACTTGTTGAACATGTTAAATTCAACTTGCTTAGTGTGAGTCAACTATGTGATTGTGACTTCAACGTTGTCTTTTCTAAAGATGAATGCATTATCTCGCATGCTACTTCTTCCCTTGTTATACGTGGATTCCGCTCTAATAATATTTATTATGTCGACTTTGATAAAGTTGAAGTGATCAATGTGTGCATGAATGTGCTTGTTGACAACGTGGATTTATGGAATAGACGACTTGGGCATGCTAGTATACATTTACTTGCAAAATTGTCTAAGCATGATCATGTAAGGGGCTTACCAAATATCAAGTTTAAAAAGATTAAACTATGTGATTCATGTCAACTTGGCAAAATGGATAAAACGTCCTTTAAATCGGTTAACAACATTTCATCAAATTGTGTACTTGAGCTTCTTCACATGGATTTATTTGGTGAAATGGATGTGGTTAGCCTTGGCGGCTCCAAATATGTGTTTGTCATTGTTGATGATTACTCTCGTTTTACTTGGATCATTTGTCTCGCAAATAAGAGTGATGCGTTTAAAGAGTTTGCTAAGTCGTGTAGAAAAATCACAAATGAAAATGAGACAAAGATCAAGGCAATTCGAAATGATCATGGAAGTGAATTCGAAAATGCTAAGTTCGAGGTTACGACGATCATGGGATTCATCACAACTTCTCGGCACCTAGAACACCTAAAAAAAAATGGAGTAGTGAGCGAAAAAATAGAACGTTGCAAGAGATGGGCCGAACCATGTTGAATGAGAACAATCTCCCAAAGTATTTTTAGGGACATGCAATTCACACCGCATGTCATGTGATCAACCGGGTATCTCTTAGACCTTCTCTAAATAAAACTTCATATGAACTTTGATGGGGTAAGACACCAAGTATTGGTTATTTTAAAGTGTTTGGTTGTAAATGTTATATCTTGAACACTAAGGATAACCTTGGTTAATTTGACGCTAACTAGAATGAAGCAATTTTCTTAGGTTACTCTCCTCATAGCCGCGCTTACATCATCTATAATAAAAAGGATAGAGTTGTTCAAGAATCTATACATATCTCTTTTGATGAATCTAATCCTTTTACTAAGCGTATTGTGGAAGATGATGATGAGGCTTTAGGTGCGGAAAATGAATATATTCCAACTATGGTGAAAAAACCGGTAGAAAATGATGGCAAGTCAAATACCGACAAGGAAGTAAATTTTGAGGGGGAGCTAGATGTTGGAATGGAGACTCAAGATGTGGATGACTACTTGCATGGGCGAACTCATGAAGATTTGCCCAAGTCCACACGAACGGTAAAAAATCATCCACCGAGTCTCATGATAAGTGATATCTCGAAAGGGGTAACTACTCGCTCTTCCTTTAACAATGTTTGTCTTCATAGTGCATATGTCTCTTAATTTGTTCCTACAAATGTTAAACAAGCTTTAGACGATCCCGAATGGGTTATATCAATACAAAAAGAACTTGAACAATTTGAAAGATGTAAAGTTTGACATTTAGTTGAAAAACCTCGTGATCGAACTATTATTGGAACTAAATGGGTTTTTAGAAATAAACTTGATGAAACCGGTGTTGTTTTAGTTAATAAAAGCCGACTTGTTGTTCAAGGTTATAACCAAATCGAAGGGGTTGATTTTGATGAAACTTTTGCACCCGTTGCTAGATTAGAATCCATTAGAATTATTTGGCTTTTGCTAGCTACATGGACTTTAAACTACATTAAATGGATGTTAAAAGTGCCTTTTTAAATGGCTTTTTGGAAGAACAAGTGTTTGTAAAACAACTCCCGAGTTTTGAAGATTTTAAATACCCTAACCATGTTTTTAAGCTTGATAAAGCTCTTTACGGGTTGAAACAAGCACCTAGAGCTTGGTATGAGAGACTTAGCACACATTTAATTGCCAATGGGTTTAAGAAGGGAAAGCTCGATTCCACGCTTTTTCTTAAAACTAAGGGCAAACATCTCATTGTAGTTCAAATATATGTTGATGATATCATTTTTGGTTCTACTAATGATTTGTTGTGTGAGGAATTTGAGAAACTCATGACTAGTGAGTTTGAAATGAGCATGATGGGAGAACTCAACTTCTTCTTGGGGATTCAAATCAAGCAAATGGACGATGGAATTTTCAATTCACAAAGCAAGTTCACAAAGGAGCTCTTGAAGAAGTTCAATATGGAGGATGCGAAAGTGATTAACACACCAATGGCAACGGCGATAAAGTTAGATAAAGATGAGCAAGGTACGAGTGTGAATGACACCTACTATCGAGGTATGATTGGCTCACTTCTTTATCTTACCGCTTCTAGACTGGATATTATGTTTTCAGCGTGTTTGTGTGCTCATTTTCAAGCATCCCCTAGGATATCCCATGAGAAAGTCACTAAGCGTATTCTTAGATATGTTAAGGGAACCGTAGATTATGGTCTTTGGTATCCTCGGAATAAGACTTTCGATTCGGTAGGATATTCGGATGCGGATTTTGAGGGTTGTACCTTAGATCGTAAGAGTACGAGCGCACATGTCATTTTCTTGGACACAACCTCACCTCTTGGGCTAGTAAGAAGCAAAATAGTGTAGTTTTGTCAACCGCCGAAGCCGAGTATGTAGCCGTAGGAAATTGTATCGCTCAAATTCTTTGGATGAATTAAACCTTAGAAGACTTTGGACTTAAGTTTGATCATATTTCGGTTTTATGCGATAACACTAGTGCCATTAACATTGCTAAGAATCCCGTACAACATTCCCGAACCAAGTATGTGATAACACTAGTGCCATTAACATTGCTAAGATCCCGTACAACATTCCCGAACCAAGCACATTGAGATTAGACATCATTTCATTAGAGATCATGTGCAAAAAGGCAACATAGGCTTGAGGTTCGTAGGCACAAATGATCAACTTGCGGACATCTTCACAAAACCTTTAGCCGAGGACCAATTCAATAAGATAAGGCGTGAGCTCGGGATGCTTGATTTATCTTCTTTGTGATTGGTTTGGTTTTATTTTGATGTGTCTATATGTGTATGTGCATTGTTTGAGGGGGAGTCATGCCTTAAAGACTCCATTATGTGTTTAGTATGTGTTTTCATCGCATTATGCTGCATGTTATATGTGTGTTTCGGTGGAATGATGAGCCATATGATGTGCGGTTAACTTTGGTTTTCACATAGGTACAAAATTGATGAAGTTGAGTGTATATGGATGCATGCTTGGATGTTGGTTGGATGTTTTTGTGCTGCGAAATTGTGCATTTTTTTCGTGTAAAAACAGGGCATCCATCGTGACACCCCATATCACGATGGATCTCATGATCAGCCACTGGAACTTTTTCGGCTCCATGGTGACACCTATCGTGACACTCCATATCACGATGGATCTCACGATCAGCCACTGGAAGTTTTTCAGCTCCATCGTGACACCCCGTATCACGATGGGCCGCGTCTTTAAACCCCAAAAATCAGATCTTTCCACTCATTTCTTCCCAAACACCTAAAAACTCACGATTTTCTCTCCAAATTCAACCAAAAATCGTCTTTTTTCTTGATTTCTCTCAAAATCAGCCTCATCATACTAAAACCCATCTCATTTGCTTTCCAAAACAACAATATTTCTTGCAAATATGTCTCGTCCTAATACCAAACGTGTAAGAATCTCTACTTCTCGTGCCCGGAATGCTTCTACTCCAACAATGCCAAATCCTACGCTCACACGTGATGTAGTTTCACGGGGTGGCAAGAAAGGTATTCGAGAAAGGAGGATTATTGAGGGGAGTTTTGTGGATCCGGAGGAATATCAAGGTACTAACTTTTGGTCCTTTATTGAATTTTACTTTTGGGAAAAGTTTGTTACTCATAGACATCCTATATATTCGGGTTTGGTCTACTTCTTTTATGAGCATGTGCTAATAGAATATGGATCGAAAACCGTTAGTCTCTCTGTAAATTTTTCGGATAATAGCTTATTTAAGTATGATAGTCAAGATTTTGAGGAGGATTTCGGGTTAGTTTCTAGAGGCTACGATTTTTATCTATCATCGGATTATCCTGTTGAACTAAATAAATTTGTGCAAATGGCCTTGGTCTTGAATAATGGAAGAACTCGTGGGAAAAAGGAACCCATGCCATGGGTACAATTATTCATGGGAGAGGACAAATTCATGACTTCCATTGTAAAGACTATCCTTCTTCCTATGGGCTCGCAAGCTAGCGACATTAATCAGGTGACAGCGGCATTTGTTTATGAGATGGAAATGCGCAATCAGATCAACCTTCCGACCTTTATTGGTCAACACATGGCATATGCGCTCTCCAACACTAAAGGAGGCACTCTCCCATATGATATGCTTCTGTCTCACATCATGATGAAATGGGGATTTATGCCTTCAGGTGCTTCTTTACCTAAATCCAAGAGTATTCACAAAATAGAGCTGAGTAGCTTCAAGGTTCGCAAGATCGTGTTGTACAATGGACGAATATGATCTTATTGGGAGATTGCAAAAGCTAGTGCTGAAGACCAGGAGGCTATTACCCAGATTCTAAAGAAGCCTTTGTCTACGATTCGCCTTTGTCTACGATTCTTCAAGCAGCCGCAGATGAGACAGGAGTTGAGTGTCATCCACCGGTGCCCCCGAGACACTCTGGGGAAGGTAGCTTGAGTCACCCTGTGGAGAAAAAAGGGGAGTTCGATATTCGGGAGGAATTAAGAGCCATTTCCGAAACTCAACAAAGCATCTTACGGACTCAGAAAAAGCACAGTAAAATTCTAAATGCCTTATTGAGATTCTTTAAAGGTTGCATACGAGATGGCGGAGCCACTACTATAAAAAATCACTTGGACTACCCCTCAAAAGTCACTTAGACTACACATTTGAGTGCAGAGAATAGAGGGGTCGGCCAAGTGGAGCTCACTTGGACGACACCACACGGGAGTGTCGTCCAAGTGAGCCACTTGGACGACGCCACACGGAAGGGTAGTCCAAGTGACCACTTGGACGACGCCACACGGAGGGGTAGTCCAAGTGCTCACTTGGACTACCCCTCCGTGTGGCGTCGTCCAAGTGATCACTTGGACTACCCCTCCGTGTGGCGTAGTCCAAGTGACATTTTTTTTTAATTTTTTTTTAAGATCACTTGGACTACCCCTCGGTGTGGCGTAGTCCAAGTGACATTTTTTTTAAATTTTTTTTTTAAATATTATTATATTTAACCTGAATTATATATATATATATATTTACATAAATTTTTTGGTTTAAACCCACTCCTGGGGATTACGCGTTAATTTAAAAATAATAGTACAATGTCTTTCCGGTCTTCCCAAAATGGGCAAAAAAGTAATAAATACAATAGTTAGACAAACTAAACAATATAAACATCAAGAACAAAATTAAAAGAAAATATCTTAAAGCCTAATCAGTATTTCAAGTAGTGCATAAATACAATAATTCAACTAAATCTCAAGGTTCATCCATGAATTTGTGGTAAAAATAGCTGCACCATCCTTGTTGAACTGAAGTGATTCTGCGGTCTGGAAATTTATCGCATTGGTGTTTCCGAAAATACTGAAAATTAGAATAAAAAGTTAGTTTTATCATTGACTTCATAAATAATATTATAAACAAAAAAAAACGAAAAAGAAATAACTTATAAACTGTGTCAATAATGAAAAATACTTACCGCCAAAGAAAGAGTAGTACTGTTGGATTCTAATATGTCCTCTATGAACAAACATAAATAGAATCCACATAAGCCCGAAGAAGGATCTTGCATCGGGCACTACATAAAATGTATTTCAATCACTAGCGTTATACTTTAAATATTAACTAAACTCTTTCGATGAAAGAGTAATTTAAAAATATACCTCCACGTTGACCCAATTATTTTGTTGGGTCAATTTCTTCCTAACGGAACTCCTATTCTTCATACCTCGATATGAAGTGAGCGCCCTGAAAATACAGAAAGTACATAATTACATTTAATGTATACAAATATAAATTTGATACTAATATAAATTACTGTTGGATTCTAATATAAATTTGATACTAATTAAACTATGTGCAAAGGTAATAAATCTATACTATGGGAGTACCAAGTTAATACGGACCTTAATCTTATCTCCTTTCTTTCTAGCTTCCGTCACTTTCTTCATCGACACGACGCCTCTTTTCCGCTTTTGAGTTGTTGTGGTGGACCCAGAACCAACATGAATGTCATCACGATCACTAGAAGACGCATGATCACCATCAAAACTACTGTATCCTGACATCCTACAAAAAGAAGACATATTGTTTAGTTAGAAATTAACACAAACAAGAAAAAATGAAATAGTTAGTAATTAACACAAACAATACATATAAAGAATTCAGGCACACACATTTGTTCTTTCCTCGTTTCCTTTTACTACCAAGATTGACAGAATGTTTCCCTTGACCTTGTGACGTCCATATACACCTTCGATGCCCCATATACACCTCTTTCTTACTATATTCTAATCGCACGAAGTCAGTTTGCTCAACACATTTGGGGCATGCATACTGCCCTTTGACACTGTATCCAAATAAATTTCCATATGCAGGAAAGTCATTGACAGTACCGAACAACATCGCTCTCAAGTTGAACCTGTCTTTCCGAAATCCATCGTATACATCTATACCCTTATCCCACAACAGCTTCAAATCCTCAATTAAAGGTTCCAAGTACACATCAATGTCATTGCCAGGTTGTTTAGGTCCAGATATCAGTGTAGACAACATCAAATATTTCCGTTTCATGCAAAGCCATGGCGGTAAGTTATAGATTGCCAAAACTACAGGCCACGTACTATGAGAGGTACTTTGTATTCCATGAGGATTCATTCCATCTGATGACAATATCATTCGTATGTTTCTTGGTTCTGCTGCAAATTCAGGGTATTTTGCATCAAAATTCTTCCACTGACGTGCATCAGCAAGATGCCTAAGCATTCCATCCTTGACCCTCTCATCTGAATGCCATGTCAATTTCTCAGCAAATTCTGCACTCTGATACATACGTCTGAGTCTAGGAAGAAGTGGAAAATAGTACATCACCTTCACTGGAGTAGATCCCCCCTTCTTATAACGCTCTGCATTACACTTTGGACATTCTTTCAGCTGAGCATATTCATTCCGAAACAAGATGCAATCATTCACACATGCATGTATCCTCTCATGTTTAATTCCAATGGAACTCAACACTTGTTTAGCTTCATAAGTTCTTGGAGGTAATACATTGTCATCCGGCAACAATTGTTTGACCTTACTCAATAAGTCTGTGAAAGATGAATCGGTCCATCCATGTTTAGCTTTTAAATTGTACAACGTCACAACTGCATCTAATTTTGAAAACTTGCACCCCTCCCATAACGGTTGTTTTACATCATTTTTTAGCTTTTCCAATAACTCAGGACGATCAATCAAATCTTCCTCCAACACCGCTGGAATTTCATCCACATCATCATCCGTTACAAATTCATTTGCACTACTCTACACATGTCCAAAATTAGACTCATTTGACTGAGTATAACTACCTTTCCTCTCACCATGATATGTCCAACAAGTGTATGCACTGTTTATCCCATTAATAATCAAGTGTTCTTCTACTTCGCTATATTTCCATGTATAATGATTCAAACATTTCCAACAAGGACATAAAATGTACTCTTTGTCTTTTACATTCAATCTTGCAAACTCAATAAATTCATTAATCCCATTCTCATATTCCCTTGATAAACGATCGGCAACCATCCATTTTCGATCCATAGTTTCTACCACATATCGATTACTACCAAAAGATGTACCAAGGAACATTCAATAACTTTTCAAGAAACATTCTAGACTAATCTAATATCTAATAACATTTTACAACTTTATATCTTAAACCATCACAAGTTTTAATTTTTCCAACTATGACCTAACATTTTACAATTTTACATCCTAAATAATCCAATTTTTTCAACTATGGCCTAATATTTTACAACCATGGCATAACATTTTTCAATTTTACATCATAAATAATCATAAAAGTTAACATTTTTCTAATTTTAAACTAATTATATCTAACTAATTAAGTAATTTCAATCAACAAACTAATCTAGTTTCGAAATAGTTAATAGTATGTACAAGTTAACAAATAAATGCAAGCTAATTATTATAATAAACAAAATAACTAATTAATTCAAACTTAAATTACAATAATAAACCAAAAATTAAAAAAAATACTTACTTGAACAATGGAGAAGGAGGGGGAGCTTGGGAAGAAGATGAATCGAGTCCTTGAACAATGGAGGAGGAGGAGGAGGAGGAGGGGTTTTGGGGGGTGGGGTTTTGGAGTCGGGTGTACTACTGCTGTGCTCCCTGGTTCACTTCGGTGCTGCTGGGTTTTCGGGGGCGGGGGGGGGGGGGGGTGAAATTAAACCCGAAAAAATCATTTTTTTTTATTTATTTTTACATCTTGGACGACACCTCCGTGTGGTGTCGTCCAAGTGATTTTAATTTTTTTTTTTTATATAATTTAAACAACTTGGACGACACTCCCGTGTGGTGTCGTCCAAGTGCTTTTAATTTTTTTTTTTTTTTTATAATTTAGACAACTTGGACGACACTCCCGTGTGGTGTCGTCCAAGTGAAAAATGTTTTTTTTAATTTTTTTTTTTTTAAAACCACTTAGACTACGCCAATAGGTGTAGTCCAAGTGTTCACTTGGACGACACCACGCGGGAGTGTCGTCCAAGTGCCACTTGGACTACACCTTTTCTGAAGTGTAGTCCAAGTGGGTGTAGTGCAAGTGACTTTTTGTAGTAGTGAGCTCACCCAGATATGGAGCAGAATCTTCTTGAATAAGACTCTGATGATCCTTCAGCACCCCATGGAACTGAGCCTATATATCCACCAAGGGATGAGTTAGGGACTCCCGTAAATCCCGAGAACTTCGGTTTTGGTCCCTTTCAGGGTTACAGAGGTGGACCTTTAAACTGATGGCTTGGACCACTATTGCTATTTCCTCTATTTTATGCTTATGCTAGTTTTATCCTATGTTTCTTTTATGAAAACAAAGGGGGAGAAACATGTTTATAGTTGAATGATCTTTTATTGACTATGATTTCATTCTATGCTATGATTGTTTGTCATTGATCTATATGATTTATTCGTATGTTTGTTTAGCAATATGTTATTGGTTTTTGTTGGGACATAGCATGTTTGTACAGGATATTGGTTGAATCTTATGTCGAGGGGGAGCTTGGCTTAATTGTTTTATCTTTACTCTCTCTCACCATAAGTTAATTTATTATCATAAAAAATGGGGAGTTTGTTGACTTAAAGTCGATACTCCTTTGTTTTGATAATAACAAATTATGTTTAAGCGCTAATATTTTCGTTAACTGACTTCTACAATGCGCCTGTATGGCATTATGGCACACGCTTCAAGTCAAGATACAAGGCCGACATATTTATTTTGTCATATGCGTATAGGACCTTGTGTAAGGAATTATCTAAAACTCTCTTGATGTTTTTGAAATGGTTGATTGAGTGGCGATGGTTTGATGCTTATATGTTTTAAATTATTTTATGGCTATTCTTGTATTGTTCATGAACAATTTGTTAATTGGATTAGCTCTTAAATCTTATGATAATGACTTTCTGTTATTGGAATAAGAGTTGAGGATGAATCAATGATAAAATTGTGCTTAAATAACACATGCCATCGTGACACCCATCGTGACTCTTGTCTCACGATGGGGTCTCACGATGAAGCTCCAAATCTTCCAGTACCTCATCGTGACACCCTTGTATCACGATAGGTCTCACGATGGATCTGTGTTTTCAAACGTTGGTCGTTATGGTGACACCCATCGTGACACAGGTATCGCAATGAATCTCACGATGATATTGAGAAATCCGAACGTTGGTTCGCCATCGTGAGGCTCATGGTGTCACTATGAGACCCACAATGGGGGTTTCTATATAAGGACCTCAAGTCCGAATTTAGAAACCCTTCTTGCCAAATTTATGATAAAATCATATTTTCAAAATCCAAAAGAGCATTAAGCCTTCTCAATCTTCCATTGCTAGTACATCTTGATTGTGAAGAGGTAATTCCATAGATCTACTTTGTATTACTCTTAATTCATCCAGAAAGGGATAATTTGTAAAAGAGTAAAATTTTCATAAAATTCATCTATTGAATTTGAAATCCTAAGAAGAGTTTTCTTGGGTTCCTAGTTGTTAATTAGGAGTTGAAATCCTAGAGTGAGACTTTGGGTTTCTAGCTAGGGTTAGCTAGAAGTTGTTTGTTGATTGCTTGTATTGAACTCCGGGGATTTTCATATTAGTAATCACTTTCCGAAATCCTAAGGTTGGAAAGCCGAAGGTCGAGCATGTAGGGTAACCGAAGCTTGCTAAAATCTTTGTGTATTTTCTTCCTTGTATTATTTACTTTCCGCACTTGTTTCTTGTTTTTATTGGGTGGTAAATAGTCGTTGAACTAAGTGAATAAGGATCTATCGAAAAAGTTGGTGTAATTACTATAATCCTTATTCACCCCCCCCCCCCCCCCCCTCTAAGGATCGTATCTAGGCTAACAAGTCCCTCCAACCTCTGATCATCAAAACCTTAAAGTGACGAAACATCCTCTCCAAAAGTAGCCTGTCATTGAATTGACTTAACATCAGCAACAGATGACTCATGAGAATCGAGTTCCCTTGCAACCAGGAAAGCAAATGCCAACTCATCCTCATAGTCGTACCTTTCATAAGGTAACCCAGCGATAAATCTCTGAAGACATTCTAGAGTTACCTTGTGATATTCCATTGAAGCCACTGAAATAATTGCCTCTGAAAGTGAACGAGAAGCGTCCTCCTCCGACTCACTAATAACTTCAGCCTCTCTCTGCTCCACCTGCTTCCCAACACCACAACAATCTGACTCAGAAGACGTCCTACCTTGTAAAACATACAAGGTTCCACGTCTCACACCTTTCAAAATCACATTCGAACCCTTGTAGACAGTCAAACCTCCACCTTCTTCGCTGAAATTGAACCCCTTCTTGTCCAAACGACTCACGATAACAAATTCATCGTCAAGTGAGATACATGTCCTATAACGTTCAATGTGGAAATCATATCATCATGCGTCCTTATCCTAACAGAGCCAATCTTAACCATCTTGCAGACAGACCTATTGACCATCGAAACGATGTCACCATCTAACTGCTCATACGTCGAGAACCACTACTCTTATGACACATAGGATATGATGCTCCAGAATCAAGGACCAACACATAGGTGTAAGAATGTGTCATCCACTGCAACTAGGGGTATATCTTCTTTGTGATGCGTACTATCGTTGGCAATCGCGACAATACCACCCGAGACCCTTTTCTGTTGTTGCCTCCTCTTGGGACATACCAGACCCAACTCCATATGATGTAGCACTCACCCGTCGGAAACTTCTATGTGAGAATTACCTACTATGGAGGGCATAACTAACATGATCCGGAAACTCAGAGACTGAAACTAATTCCTCTCATTATTCTTCTCTAAAATCGTGACTTCACCACTCATCTTCTTCGCAGATCTAGCCCTAGGCTCTAATACCAATTTCTTCAGAAATCTGGATCACCAACCTTAGCTCTGATACCAATTTCTTTTCGACTCATAGATTGTATGAGCAAGTCCCCTATTTATAGGTAATCAGGAAAACCTAAGACTAGGAGAGAAAGCCCAAAACCCATCAAAAATCCTATTTCCACTAGCATGCCCATAGGAGGCCGAGAGAATAGATTTTCTGCTTTCTATTCTCAGAGGTCTAGATGAGAGAGAGAGAAAGAGAGATGTAGCTACATAGGTTAAGAGTTCTGGAATAGAGAGCTTTATAATCCTATTCTAGGAATAGTGTAGACTAGCGATTTTATTCATCTGAGATCTGATTGATCAACTCTGTAGCCTGATCTTCCCAGTATAGTGAATTTGTTTGTGTCTTGGAGCCCGTGGAGTAGTCCTAACACATTGTTAGGGAGACCACGTTAAATTCTGGTGTTCTTTAATTTCGTGCACTTTACGTGATTCTTTCTCTAAGATTTGCATCCAATTGTTAATTCGCTTCCGCAGTTATAACAGTAACGAAATAAATACATTTTATACTAATTTTAATATTTTAATTTATTAAGTTAGGTCATAATATTACAAAAATATATATAACAATTTATTTCAAATTTTAAAAACATCTAATACTATTTGGTAACAAAAGAATTTCGCAATTCTTTTAGTGCCTTCTTGAAGCATAATTACTCCATCTTCATAGCTCTTGAGCTTATGATAATTCTCATTTCATTGAAATATAATCGCTTATCAAAACTTCAGAAACTACTCACACATTATCAAGAACACATAGAAAGACATAAACTAATTTTTAAATAGATTTATCGTTTCGGGGCCCCAAATTAATTTTTAAATAGATTTAAAGATAAATATTTAGTAGACAAAGAACAGTTATGATGTAGTGAATAATACTTTAGATTAATATAAAATCTAGAGTTTGAATCAATAGAAAAGCATTTCAGAAGCGTTTTCATCAATATTAATTTTGTCAATGTATTATTGAAGCATTTGTAGTACTTTTTGTGAAACAACTTCGACTCAATCTCATATGCCCATGGCCTCTAAATATCAGGACCGACTTTGTACTAACCGAACATGTACATTCTTACTTAAATATTATTATTTGTAATTCAATTTAATCAATTTTTTCAATATCAAACTTTGATTATTAGCCACTTTATAATTATTATTATTATGAAGGAGAATTAATAGCCAAAAGATATAAGACGTACAAATTGAATATATCAAGTAAAATAAAGAAGTTAAAACTCTGGATAAACTAAAAACTTTGGAAACTATAGGTAATTTCATAATGGCTTATTTTCTTTTGGCCCCTAATATCCGGACACTTTCGAAAGGGGGCCTCGACTATACCTCTTAAATATTTATATTTTTAAATTGCGCCCTATTTTATATTTTACCGTACCGTTAGAATATTGAATTGAGATAAGAGCATTTGGAAACACACCCAAAATCATATTTTGGGATAAAAAGTTTTAATAATTAAAATTGAGAATTAACTATAAAATTAAAAAATTAAAACCTCGTCCCTTTTCCCCCAACGCCCCCACCCCCACCCCCACCCCCACCCCCACCCCCGAAAACCCCTACTTTAAGATTGTTTAATTTACAAATTGTAATATATTTTGCAACAATTTATTAAAATAAAGTAATTTGACCTTACTTTTCTATTACAAAAAATCAACAATGTCAAAATTTATTAAATTCGATCATTGAAATATCAAAGTCGGTGATCAATGATAAATGAGGGGAATATTTTGTTGAACATATCAATAGAAAAAGTCTGGAGTTAATCGAATAGTCAAGTGAAAAAAAATTCTTACTACTTATCAGAAGGTCTTGGTTCGAAGCTCGCACCTCATCGCTAATGAACAAAAAAAAAAATTGAGCATACTTTCCTACTATTATGGTAAGTTTAGATGTGCTCCTCAATTCACTCACATTCACTTAATTTCCTCCATCCCATCCCATTATGGCTTTATAAGCATGCAATGAAATATATATCACTTTGTTGACATACACCCACGTGAAATAAATCACAAAAAGATGGAGAACTATCAAAATATAGCATTCACAATCTTTCTCCTTTGCGGTTTGGTGATTCCAGATGTTGAATCAATTGGTGTCAACTATGGTACGCTCGGAAACAACCTCCTACGACCCGCTCAGGTGGCTCAATTCCTGAAAGACAACACGGTAATTGACCGCGTTAAGATCTTTGATGTCAACCCGGAGGTAATCAAGGCGTTCGCCAACACAGGAATCTTAGTCGCCATCACAATACCTAACGGAGAAATCCCCGCGCTCACCCACCTGGATTATGCAACCGAATATATTAATAAAAACATAAAACCGTTTTACCCCGCCACCAAAATCAACTACATTTGTATAGGAAATGAAGTCCTCCATTGGGGGCCTCAGGATCTAAGGGACAACCTTGTAGCCGCGATGAAAACTCTCGACCAGGCCCTCATTTCGACTGGGATCAAAGATGTTAAAGTCACCTCGCCACAGTCTCTGGCAATTCTTGAACCTCTGCTTAATACTGCTCCCCCGAGCCTTGCCCATTTCCGCGCTGGGTGGGACAAAGCTGTAATTGCTCCGATGCTTCAATATCATCGCGACTCCAAATCACCTTTCATGGTCAACCCCTACCCTTACTTTGGATTCACCAAGGATGTGGAGGATTTCGCACTTTTTAGGCGTAATGATACTGTCGTCTTTGATGCAGCCACCAAAAAGTCCTACTCTAACATGTTCGATTTGCTCCTGGATTCAATATACATCTCAATGAAGAAACTCGGGTTCCAGGATGTGGGAATCGTCGTGGGAGAAACAGGGTGGCCATCGTTGTGCGGACCCATGGAGCCGCATTGTAGCGTTGTCAATGCAGGTGCATACAACGGAGGATTATTGAAGAAGGCGAATAGCGGAACAGGGACACCATTGATGCCAAATAGGAAGTTTGAGATCTACACTTTTGCCTTGTTCAATGAGAATGAAAAGCCAGGTCCTACAGCTGAACAGAACTTTGGTTTATTTCAACCTGACTTCACAGAAGTTTACAAGATTGGAATTCTTAAGGATGGGCCTTTGAAGGTATCATTCTCTTCATCATATTTATATAATTGATGCGTGTTTCATGCTTTCGTTAATACACCAAAAAACAGATAACACTATAATTGTATCGTGAATCGTGCTCCTTATAAGATTGCTGGACAAAATTACAAGTTAGCTAGGCATCCATTTCAGAATGGTTTAAACGAAATAGTTAAAACCTAACTTTGAAATGATAATTGAGGTGCTTTCAACTTAAAAGAAATTTAATTTAGGGATCAAAAAGATAGGAATCAAAAAACGACAATTTAGACATCAACAATAAAAGAAAGTTCAGGTGCCACAACTACAATAATATAACAAAATCATATAACCCCACCAAAATCAAAACCAAAACTCAATAACCCACAAATTATTTCGTCACAAATTTAATTAATTAAAATTTATAAATTGGGGTGTTTATGGGATTGGTTGGGTGGGGTATATGAGGTTGAAGATGAACTTTTCCAATTTAATTAATTAAAATTGAATAATATCGGTTAGATTATGATGTATGGTTACTATAGTTATTATATAATGATGTGGTTAGTTTTAAATATTATTTTACTATTTTACCTTTCTTGCAATGTGTTAAATGTACAAAAATTCTAAAAATGTTGAAAAATGATGTTCAGGTGTTAAATTTAGGATTCAAGTGCGTATTTGAAATGAAAAAATATTTTAGATTCCAATTTAAAAAGATAATGAAAATTCAGGCTATAGGAAAAACATACTTCTATAATATATTTATTTACATTAAGTTAGAGACGTTTGTCGATTTGGTCCTAAATAGTAGGGGTGTGCACGGTTCGGTTCGGTTCGATTTTGAACAAAAATAAAAACCGAACCGACATTATCGGTTCTACGCCAGATAGAACCGAAATTGGTTCGGTTCTAAACGGTTCGGTTTATATCGGTTCCAGGTCGGTTCCGGTTCGGTTTCGGTTCTGGGCCGGTTTTGGGCCTTGTGTTTTGGACCTAAACTTGAACCCACTTTCGGCTTTGAAATATTAGGTCTGTTCGTTTCTAATTAATATTATTATACATTTTGCACTCAAATCTTAATGTGATTAGTATTGTTTTATATTAAATGTAACTCATAATTAAGTTTCAAAGATATATCTACTCTATATAAGTTTAACGAGCTAATTTTAAAACTAATTTCGAAATTTGTACACACATTTATCACACGGTACCAATTTTTAAATATATATTTATATTGTTAGCTTAAAACATATTCACTTATCAATTATTATATTATACTAACAATAAACAATGTTGAATCCTCTCACAAACTATCATTTACTAAACTTAATTTTTTCTACATAAAATTAGACATTGGTTCCGTTCGGTTTTTATCGGTTCTCCCACAAGGCGAACCGCGTCGGTTCGGTTCCCTCAAAGGCGAAACCGAAATCGGTTCAAACAAAATCGGTTCTTTTCGGTTCGGTTCCGGTTCGGTTCGGCTCGGTTTCGCTTTTCCTCCACACCCCTACTAAATAGTGGGATAAAGTTGCACTTTAGTTCCTGATAGTTACAATATTCCAGATTAATCCCTGAAAATGCCTCGAGTGTTGCGAAATAGTCCACAATAGTGACAATCGTTGCACGTTAGTCCCTAATTTTTGGGGACCAGACTGCAACAGTTGTTACTTTCGGGGACTATATTGTAACACTTGTGCGAACTAATATGCAATGTTGTAACTATCTAGGACTAAAGTGCAACTCCATCCCGTTATCTGGGACCAAATCTGCAATTACATCCATTAACTTATGTCAATTTATGCAGAATGATTATTTGAATGCTAATGCTCCCGCTCCTGCTCCTGCTCCTCCTACTCCTGCTCCCGTTCCTGCTCATGCTACTGAGAATTCTCCCAAGAATGCTACTGCTAATGCCCCTAGTGCGAATGCCCCTAGTAAAACCGATCAACTTGAGGTGAAGAAGAAGGCGGAGAAAGATACAGAGTCCAATACCTCAGCTAAGGATTCCAGTACTTCACCGAGTAAGGAGCAGCAAGCAGGCGGAGAATCGAGCAGTTCTGGAAATCTCAGCCCGCTTTTCGCCCTTAACATTATCGTGCCAGTTTTGATGTACTTAAGTAAATGAAGCAGATGTTGAGTTGAGCCATTGTAATCTGCAGTGCAGCTCAGGTCTGTGAAATTTGATGCACTTAATTATGAGACAATTCTTGCTTGGAGAATTACGTTTGGTTCATGTCTACTAATCAAAATGTCTTGCCGAATTTGCTTGATCATTCAGGCTTAACTAACTAGATTCTGGAGATCTCTATGAAAGAACACATTTACCAATTCAATAAAGTTACAAGTAATAGTATTTGTACCAAGGTTGATGATCTAATAAAGTAAGTGGTCGATGGTAGCAATAACTAACGGAATATTTTGGATCGATCGGAACCGATCGATTTCGTTTCGGCCCTTGATGGAACCGAACCGATGTAGGTTCGATCAATGATTGAACCGATATGAACCAACGAGATTGGAACCTAATGGAACCAAAGCGATGTAGGGTCATCCTTCGAGACAATCAACAAAATAGGGTCGGTTTTAATTTTGGCTCAAAACCGAACCAAACGTGCACAACCCTGGCAACAATTAGGGACGCGTAGTCAAACCGCCAACCACCAAAACCAATTCTAACTGAACCCATATGATAAGTTTTAAATTTTGTTGATTTGGTTTTCGTTTTGACTTTTTTAAGCATGTATTAATCACTTTGGTTTTGGTTTTCCTTTTTAATAAACCAAAATTTGATTATAATATAATACGACAAAAGTGGGAATACTCAAAATTTGCCGTATGGTTTAATTATTAAATCAATTAAAAATTAATTATTTCTTGTCCATTTTGTCGTTTTAGTCATTAAAATTAATTATTTAATTAAATTGTTTGTCAAATTTTGTCATATGTTCTTAACAGAGAAATTTAGCAAAATACCATGGTCAACGCATGGTATTTGCTTTATTGACCAAATGTAAATTAAATTGGAGTTTAGCACATTTCACACGTGAACTGACTATTTTGCCCTTACAAATATCTACTATAAATACTATCATTCTATCTTCTTCCTCACACTATTTCTCTTCATTTCACACTCTATTCATCTCACTCCATCTCTCTTTCTCTCTTTCTCTTTTCTTCTCAACGCACACTCCACCGACCACCTCTTCACCGGAATCGTCATCTTCACTTTCTACTTATTTGTTTTTGCTCCTTTAAAGTTGTTCTTTTTTACAAAAGTTTGAATCTTTTTCAATTTATTTGGGTTAAAATCCCGTTTTTTGAATAGAGACGATTTAAAATCACGTTTTCAATTAGTTATATATTTTATGTGTATTGTTTTTTTGTTATTTGAAGGTTTTTTAACAAAAGTTTCAATCTTTTTCAATTTAGTAGAGTCAAATCACGTTTTTTCAATTTAGTTGAGTTAAACTCATGTTGTTAATTAATTTTATATTTTATATGTATTGTGTTTATGTTATTTGAAGGTTTTTGAACAAAGGTTTGAATCTTTTCTACAAAGTTTGAATCTTTCCTACAAAAGTTTGAATCTTTTCTAAGATTTTTATGAATATTTGGATAATTTTGCACTAAAAAGTATAGATATATGTGTAAAGTTTATTCTTTTGGTACTTTAATGTTGCTTTTTGAACAAAAATTGATTTTTTTTTTAAGTTGAACACAAGATTTTGAGTTTAGATAATGTTTAAACTATGAATTTATGTTTTATGTGTGTTACATGTATATGATTTGAAGATTTGATGTTGTTTTGTAATAAAAGTTCGAATCTTGAGGGTATTATGTTGATATAGTCTCGTTTTTTGATAAGGATAACACTGTATAATTACGTATAATTGATTATAATACATTATAATGAAGTATAATGGAGTATACAAATTATAATATAGGTACTTTATTTGTTGTTACAATTCATGTAATCTGTTTAACTATTTCAGGTTGAAGAATTAGAGAATTCAAGTTCTAAAGTAACGCGAATGGACAATGGATAAAGGATTTATGTTGAAGAATATAAATTTGCTTTTATTTATTTATTTTGCATAGTTCTTTTAGTCTTCAAATGTATTAGTAAAATTTATTTGTAATATATATCAAATTAATGGTTGTTGGGTTGAACTTTGTAACATCAATTTGAAGTATAATGAAGTATTATGCATTGTGCTTTGTATTAATTTTAATATATTAATCCAATTTTTATGGTTGTATTCAATGTGTCCAATTTGTTGTAGATTTAAAGTGATTACAACGTAATATAATAGATTATAATAGCCATTTGAGCCCAAAAAACTTGTTTAATGCCATCAATTTTCATTAAGGGTAAAATAGTCAGTTCACGTGTGAAATGTGCTAAACTCCAATTTAATTTACATTTGGTCAATAAAGCAAATACCATGCGTTGACCATGGTATTTTGCTAAATTTCTCGTTCTTAACAACATAAGACAAAAAAAACTGCAGTTTAAAAGCTTTTGAATAGTTTTGGCCTTTCTGGGCTAGGTAATTCGATTTCAAAACAAAAAATAATTCATAGAAGCTTTTGTCAATCAAGCACATTTCATATTCGAATTCATTATCATTAGTTGTAAAACTACCTACATGACCATAGAAGGACAATGTTGTTTCATCAAGTTACAAGAAATAACATTCAAGAATTACAAAATGTCAATAACTACAAGACCAATACTATATATCTTTCAAGTTAGATTCCAATAAGATGACTAAGAAGTGCTTGATTCTGCCCATCCCCTGCTTTCATGGCCTTAGAGCATTAATAGTAACTTACTTAAAATGCCTCTTAGTGAATATACTGGGATAGGAAATTATAAAAGTCAAAAAATGTGACATTTCTAGTGTCCTTATCCTGGGCTGGCCCATCCAAATTTTTTAGAGGAGTAGTTCGATGGAGTATGACTTAGGCTGCTAAATTATTTTTAGCATTACAATACTAAATGGTAATTTAGTCAATTACCACTACAAATTTAATTGAGGTGCATATACCCCTTCCCAAAGAAAAAATAAAATCATCACTCCTATACTAAAACGTTTCCTTCTCCACAATCCAAACAAAAAACTTCCTTCTCATATAATTTTCTCAGGAAACCCTTCAAAAAAAAAAATTAAACTCATTTCATACGATTTTCCTCCAAGAAACGAACACCAAAATCAACTCCAAAGCGGATACTTGCAGCCATTAAGGTAATTTTCAAACCTTTTCATTGTAATTTTTTTAAAATCGTGAAAAAGATACAAAATCGTGAACAAGATTTTTAGTAAAATTTCGAGTTTTGGTTGTGGATGGTTTCAATTTTGTGGTTTCTTGGAGTAATTTTTGGGGGTTTGTTTTAATTTGTACTAACTGATGACTGTTTATTGAAGTAATTTTGGAGGGTCTGTTTCAATTTGTGGGTAATCTACTTGATTTGTTTATAATGTAATTGATTTGTAAATTTACTTGATTTGTTTATTTTCGTGTAACATATGGAATAATAAATTGTAATAAATAAAATTGTGTATTTGATTCGTTGTAATTACCGTGTTCATACTTTAGTGTGGTAATTACCATGTTGTTAGCTTAGTGTGGTAATTACCATGTTGTTATCTTATTGTGGTAATTACCATGTTGTTATTTTAGTATGGTAATTACTATCTTGTTAGCTTAGTGTGGTAATTACCATGTTCATATATTAGTGTGGTAATTACCATGTTCATACGAGAGCCACTTCGATCACTTTCTCTGCCTGTTGTTTAGTTGTAGTTGAATGTACAAATTTAGATTTTCATTTGAAAAAATCTGTCCAATTTGATTTAAATTGGTTAATGGGGCCTTTCGTGTGATTTGTGATGAATTTGTTGTAATCTTAATGTGGTTATGACCTTTTTTACAGGATTTCAATGATAAGAACAATTAAAAGGACGATTATCAGTTCTAAAGATCAAAAAGGATGATATAAGCATGTAAAGACCACAATAACAATAACGTTAATATTGTGATTACAGTGCAAATACTTAAAAAAAAACTATATTTGGATGACTTGAAACCTTCGATGGTAATGCATATAAATATTAAAAAATTACCGGATTTAAACAAACCTATAGAATAATAAATTGTGAAATAAGTGTAAATATGCAGGAATAAAAATATTTTAGGCTTCCAATATTCCAGATTACTAAAATAATACCTAGGATCATATTTAATAAATTTTAAAATAAGTGCAAACTTGTGAAAAGAGTGTGAAGAAGTTATGATAATATTTTAGTGAGAAAAACATTGGAAAAATAATGTGAAGGAGACAGGGAGAAAAATATTGTGAAGAAGATGGTAGACAGAAAAATATTGAAAAAAGATTGTGAAGAAGACATGATAATATTTGTAGGGAGAAAAATATGAGATCTGGAGTTTGTTACCTAAATTTTAGTTAGTAGTTTATTATCATCTAAATTTAATAAGTAATGTCTTATGGTCAAAGTTACCCTTCTTTAATTATTACCGTTGGATCTGTTAGATGACTAAAATAAACAATTGGATGGCTGAGATTAATTTAGTAACCAATACTAAAGATTTTCCTTAGTATCTTAAAGCCTAACTCAGTTCGATGGGTGCATTTGTAGGGATTTCACTCAAACCCCAAAACCAAATTAACTCTTCTCTTCCCCCTCTCTCTTTCCCCTCTCTCTCTTTCTCCCTTCTATCTTCTCCTACAAATTCTGTTTTCCTGTAAAAAAAATTCATCAATATTGTCCATTTTCAAATCATGGATGGAATAGTTTTCATTTGACGCTAAATTCAAATCTACAAAAACGAAAATATGGAATCCAATGATAAAAAGTGAAAAAATAGTGAGCTTTTTTTTACTTTAATTGTTTTGTATCTTATATGCTAATTGGTGGGTTTATGCTTCTTAATTGTTAGTTTATGATAGTACAATTATGACTTCCTCCATTTCAATTCAATGTCACTTGGAGGTTGTTTGTCAAAAAATAGGTAAGTTGTAAAAAATTTTGGGTTTGTTTGACTTTGATGAAGAATAGAATGATGAAGTTCTATGCAAATTGATTAATAAGTGTGAAGTTTTTATAGTATAAATAATGAATTGTGCTTTTTGTAATTATTAAATAGGGAATAGAGTAAGGAAATTGAAAAAGGATCAAAATCAAAATACTTTTCCAAAATTGATAAAGTTAATAAATAGAGAAAAATTTAAGGAATATTTCAGGGACATTGCTGTGAATGCTCTTATAGTCCTTATTTATACTCTAAAGTCCTAAAAAATCACTTCCACTTCATATCTCTTCATTTCCTACTCATTACTCATGACTCATCTCCCTCTCATCCGCCCAAATGTCCAATCGCATCGAACATTTTTGCCAACCAAACCGAACTTGTTTAGATCCGGTTCGACCTCATGCTGACCGAACTCAAACATAGTTACGTTCGGTATAGTTCGGTCCGTTTACGGTCCTATAAAAAACAAACAAATCTAACCTAAATAGATATTAGTACTATTTTCATTGCAAAATTTTGATAAACATATGACCCAAATAACATATCTACAAACTGAAATTAATATACAAAAGTAATAAAATGAAACCAGTATAAATTGAGGTTAATAAAGAAGAATTATGAAGAAAGAACATCAAATTCGGAAGAAGGCCGACGTGGAGATGCGCGACTTGCTTGCTTCTGAGAAAGGAGGGGAAGATGGGAAGGGGAAGGAGGCGTACATGGAGAGGGCAGGGAGTTTGAAGTGAGGAAGGATTAAGACTATCCATAATACGGAACATTTCAAAAAGCAATTATCCCCTACCACATCAGATTATTCTTTCACCACATCATCAAATATCTTCAAATATTTCTACGGTCCACAATAGAGATTATTTCATAAAATAATTCACTTTTCTCTTTGTTTCATATCACCAACACCATATATATATTATTTCTCTATATAATCTAAAAATATGTCAAAAAAGAGCTCTATTTGAAGTGCTTCAAATAATAAAAATATTTGTGAAAGAAAAAATTAATTTTAAGAAAATTCAATCGAAATAGACTAGTTTAAGCAAAAAAAGAAAAGAAAAAGAACACTTTGTACGTGACATGTGTCGCATGTTGGATGGTTACTTTTCTTACACATTATCAATTATCCGCAAACAATTTAATTATCCCACCCAAGTATGACTTGACATTACACTCCAATTATTCTTTATTGTGGAATTTTTTGAAGATATTGCTCTCCAATTAACCTCTATTGTGGGTAGTTTAAGAGGTTTAATATTTATGAATGAGAGAAGCTATCTCAACGGTTAGGATTGGCTTACTAATTTTGACGGGGATCGATGATGTGACAGAGTGATGATTTAATTGAGTTTAGCTTCCCCCAAACAAGACGCGCCAAATGAATGTTCTAAAACTGGGCGCTAAAATGAAAAAACTTTTCTAAAGATTAAGCTTCCCCCATCATAATTAATAAATTTTATGAAATATATCAGTAGTTATATGAAAAATATGGATGTCCAGATATAGAGAATAACTCTTAATTTGGTGCTAAGAAAAAATGGCATCTTAAAATTACTTGAGAGTTATAGTTTGATATTACTATATTATAATCGAGTTAAATAGATTAACGTGATCATTGTTAAAAGAGTGATTGATGATTATGCCTTTTAACAAATAACTACGACAAAATAAGACAAATTTGTTCTTTTTTGTCCTTGTTTTAATTTTTCAAATTTTCTTTTTTTTGACATTTAGTTGAATAATTCAAGCACATATCGACATAATACAACATAACTAATTATTTGTTAAGTATCGTGTAATTGAAGTATTACATCAGTACTTATATGATAAGTATGAATGTCGAGATATGAACGAATAACTCTTGTTTTGGTGCAAAGCATGAATCACATATCAAAATTCGTTAAGACTTATAGTTCGATAGTATTATATTATAATAGAGTTAAATAGATTAACATGATCATTGTTAAAAGAGTAATTGTTTATTGACATGTATCATCTTATTTGAGTTACCAAATTTGTTAAAACTTGTCCTATTATATCATACAACTACAAAATATGATAAAATTGTCTTTTTTTATCCTTTGTTTTAATTTTTTTTTATCCCTTCTTTTTGACTATTTATTAATCTAAACTTAAATAATTCAAGCACACATAACTAATTGTTTGTGAAGTATCCATGTGGTGCAATTATGTTCTAGTGAACAAAAAGGACAAATACAGACAAAAATAAAATGAAAAATAATGAATTTGAAGCAGAAGAAGAAGAAAAGGGACAAGTTGTTGAGGAAGATAAAACAATGTCACCAATTCATCTTTATTGATTTCATTTCGTTGTTAAATTACATATGCGAAGTTGCGAAATTAATAATTCAGACACTAGACCATTACTATTTCCGGCTTCTTCTTCAACGTCTGCAGCATTTGAAGATAATATAAGAAATACTTCCTCCGTCCCTAAAAGATTGTCATATTTTGACTTTTGGTAGTCAAACATTATAAAATTTGATCATGAACTCCATTAAATGATAACAAATAATATAGTCTTGTAGGACCTTGTGAGATTCTTCTTAATATATATTTTTAAACTATTAACTTTTTATAATTTTTTTACATGTAGAATAATAGATATTTATGTTTTAAATCGTGTTTTGTTGACTACCAAAAGTCAAAATATGACAATTTTTTAGGGACGGAGGGAGTATATATTTTAAAACTAATTTAAACAATCTTAAGTTAGTGTCAAAAGTATACTCCCACATTGCCAATTTTGTAGTTTTCATATCATACTCTTAGTCTCTTATAAATTAGTACTGTAATACTTCAATTGCTTTAATGAATAACATCGGATCAGTTCGGTTTATAACCGACCGATTTTGTTGATTGAACCGAACCGATTAACCGTCGGTTTTTATTTTTCTAAACCGAAATCGGTTCGGTTTTTGTCGGTTTAATTTTTTTCGATTTTTATCAGTTCGGTTTGGGTCTTTGTTCTCAGCCCTACCTTTTACGGGTATACTGTTAGGCCTAAACGGCTTATTAATAAATAGTACACTAACCATTGAGTCATGCTCCCATTTTGTTATTTTGTCTATTACTCCCTCCGTCCTTAAAAGATTGTTACATTTTGACTTTTGGTGGTTAACAAAATACGATTTAAAACATAAATATTTATTTATTATACATGCAAAAAAATTATAAAAACTTAATATTTCAAAAATATATATTGACACGAATCTAACAAGGTCCCACAAGACTATATTATTTCTTATCGTTTAATGAAAACTCATGATCAAATTTTGTAATGTTTCACTAACAAAAGTCAAAATGTGACAATCTTTTAGGGACGGAGGGAGTAGTATTATTAAAGTCACTAAATTATTCAACATTTATCACTATATTACAATTCTATTATACTTGATTATATTTTGTGCCAAATAATACATACTCTTGAAAAATAATAATATTCATAATTATATTAGAAATTAGTTAGACTAATAAATTTTCTTAGTGATATTATAAAAGTTGTTCAATGTTAAATTTGTCTTTATAAAATATATATAAGTGTATATACAAAGCATAAAATACATTAGTATATATTGTTCTTTATATAATAAATGTTATTACTTAATACTCTAAATATTATAATAATATGCTATTAAATAAAAAATAACTTAAATTTCTTAAAGAATAATAGATAATTGCATATCGTGTTCTTATTCATAAATAACCAATAATATTTTAATTATATAGTAAATAAAATAATTTCTCTTATAATAATATATTAAATTAAACCATATCAATCATATCATGAAATAGTTTATAATGACAAATATACTTTCCTATTTAAAGATTAATATGGTAATATATCTTGTAATAATATCTAACATTAAACAATTTTATAAGAATATTAAAAGTTAATTTGTCCTACTATTAAGTAATATGTAATGTAACACTAAACTACGTTTCTTATTTTAAAAAATAATATATTGATACATGTTATGATTTTATTTAGATAGTAGATAATATTATTAATTATAACAAGTAATCAAGTTGGAATAATGGTTAGTATATAGACTTTCATCTTAGCAACGAAGGTTCAACTCCCACAACTATCACAAAAGCTATATATTTTTAATCTACCAATATAAACAATTGGACATAAAATAAAAGGCTGAAAGGGGCCTCGAACTAGGCTAGGGCCGGGTCGGATCGTGGAGCCTATCTTGAGCCCATATTCGCGGGTTGGAACTTTTGGGGGTGCCGAACTTGTTTGACACGTCTAGTGACCGCCCCTTACCCTTCCTCTCCACCCACCCCAACCCCCCTCCAACCCCCCTCCCTCTCGACCTACCCATCCCTTCACAAAAATTATGTATTTTTAATCGACTAATTAAATAACTTAACATAAAATAAAAGGCTCAAGTGGCTTAAAGGGACCTCGGATCAGGCTGGGACAGGCCCCGAGCCTAACGCATGACCTTGGGCCCATATTCGACCCCTAACAAAGGGGCTGGGGCTTTTGGAGGGCCGGACCTGTTTGACACCTCTAGTGACCGCCCCCTCCCCTCCCTTTCCACTCACCCACCCCAACCCCCCCTCCCTCCGGGAATGTAGGAGTCAAAGGAGAGGAAGGTTCATTCAAGATGTATGAAAAGTGAACAAATTCGGTTCACCTACCCCAACCTTAAGACACGTTACTATGTTTACCAAACAAGAGGAAATAGCCAAGAGAGTGGGTTGGTTGTTCATCTACGTTTGGCTCCTTTTCTAACAACTTGGAATCAGAATTAAAGTCATTGACTAGTGAAGTTGATAGACGTTGAATATAAGATAAGATAAACAAAATGTTTTAAGTTTTAATTCATACAAAGCTGTTAAAGAATCTTAAAGGACCACTAATTATTATTAGAGATGATTATTGTGGTACTAAAAAATCTCAAACCGTCACACTAACCACTTTTATTAACATCTAAAGTGGTGGATATATTTTCCTTCGTGTTTGTCAGTCGAACAAACACTTTTATTAGAAAAGTATATATATAATGGAAAAATTAATGTAAAAATTAGCATTTAAATTTATATACAAATATATTACTAAGTGTTCAGAACAACTATTTCAAAATTGTTTCGATTTCGAACAGACACTTTAAAATACCAAGATTCGCTACTACATCTCTGAATTGCTTGAAAACACTAGGCTATTGGTACATTGTATTAAAAAAAATTTACAAATTAAGCTCTGTCCAAAAAGCATGATTATTGTGTTACTATTTACATTTAATTTGATTATATTTGATAGTACAAAACACAAAACCATCGACTTGACTATTGGAAGTTCAAGCAACGGCTTCGCTATGAAAGTTCAAAATCTAAATTGCTCGATAAAACTGGTAGGGTTGAATAAGTGATCTTTTTTTGTGGTTATGAAACCATCTATTTTTTCTTAATGAAATTGATAGGCGTTGAATAAATAATTGGACTATTTACATTTAATTAATTTTCGGATGAAATTAACTTAAATATTGAAAACAATTATCAACGCTCGTTTAGATTAATCGAAATTAAATCTGGGGTGTTGAAAAGTTTCAAATCATCATTATCATACGGCATTAGGTAACTCACACTAAGTACCTTCACTAGAGTATGAAAATGAAGTAAATTATGAGAGGTGTCTCAATTAATTAAGGAAATATAATTTTTTTTGTTTCACTATTTCAATACATGATACGCTCTTTATAACAGTCATTATGGTGACCAGTGTATGAGCTTTATAACAGATTATTAGGGTTAGGTTTTTTCTTTTGTGTAAATTAGCGATGAGGTGAGTTTCGAACCCAGGACCTTCTGGTCTCCAGCGAGAGTCTTAACCACTAGGGTATTCGATTAACTCAATTATTAGGGTTAGGTTTACCTCTAAATGTAGCTATCTCGATTACATTCCCGACAATGATTATTATTAACAAAATATCCATTTTATTCTGTCAAACTGACACTGTGTAAATAAATAAATTTTTTGGTATTTCGACACTTTAATTTTATACCAACATTAACATTAGGTGTAGGAGAGTCATTTTAAAAAAAACTTGAGACCCTTAAACGAAGGGCGCTGACTGTTCCCTGCCTTGAGTATGATGTCAGAGGATTGACACCGGATGTATCTAACCTGATCAGAGGACTAGAGTTTGTCCGTTAATCATTTCGAAACACAAAGTTCGCTTCCAGTGAGAATCGAACCTGAATTGTATAAGGAAACAAAATTACTTGATATTTTACATTCTAATTTTTTTTTTACCAGTTAAGGGGCCTTTCGGAAGAGTCACTTTTTCTTGCATATGGCATGGGCACAACGGACAAATTTGTTTTTTTTTTTTATAGATAAACCATAATATTAATCTTCAAATGTTGTGGCTTTTGTGCCATTACAATTGTTCAACAAAAAGTTACATTGTTCATTGGATGCATCGAAAACATAATTTCTAGTATCAATATAATCAAGATCTTTGAATTCTCCAGCGCTTGTAGGGATCCACAAAATGTTACAACAGGATCTACTGTCTTGATTATACAAAAAATTGAGCTCTTTGTCTTGATGGATAGTCTGAAAGTATCTATGCCATGCCTGCGAAGTAAATCTGTCAGTAATAATAATGAAATTATGGTATTGGGAATCCTTAGCAATAATAATGGCTGTAATGATTCCTTGGACAACCCTGTTTCTTGATATGAAGTTGGAGGATGCGGAGGAGGATGGAGTGGAGGTAGTGAGAGTTTCTTCAATAGTATTAGGATTATCAAAATGAGAGATTTTAATGTGCCATTTAGGAGTTTGACTAAAGGAAATGCCAAGTAATAGAATATTATTTCTATTATGACATCCTCTGAGACAAGGATTTTGTTTGGTAAGAGGAATAATCTCATTAAAAAGAAAGGAAGTTGGTTTATATAATTTATTAGAGATGGAGTTAGTAGAGATTTTTGTTTTTTTATGATGAATATTTGATAACCAGTTTTTTGATAAACTTTGAATAAGAGATAAACTATAAGAGAGGTTAGGGGTTGTGTTATTAAAAATAGCTTCATTACGAGTAATCCAGATAACCCAAAGAATACTCCCAAAAGTAATGAGATGTTTAATGTTGTTTTTAGTCCATTTTTTTGAGAACCATTTTACAAGAGTCTTGTAAATGGGGTCTTTTGTGGGAAGAAAAATATTAAAAAAAGAGAAGATAGAAGATGAGAAAGCACAATCTCCAAAGAGATGTTGGACGCTTTCCGAAAGATTATTACAAAGAAGACAAGTAGAATTTGTGATTTTTTTGGTTTTAGTGATGAGCAAGTCATAGGTAGGAAGTCTATTGAGAAGAAGTTTCCAGAAGAAGGTGTGTATTTTAGATGGGAAAGGGGTTTTATAGATTTTTTTCCAGATGGATTTAGGTATAAGTCGGTTATTAGAGGGGGATTTGATATTGTGTGAATTATTTTGAAATAGTTTATGATAAAGGTCTTTGGATTTGAATGTCTGATGAGGCCAGATTTTTTTATCATTAGATCCTGAGGGGGTAATCTTGGAGATGGCTAAGATGATATTGGTTGGAAAGTGGTCATGTAGCAGGGGATAGTTCCATGAGTCCTTGTTAATTAACAGTTCTGAAACCATAATGGGATGATTGGGCATCCTAGGTTTAATGTTAAGAGAGGTGAGGGTTGGGTAGGTTTCAGATTTGGGATTATTGATTGGAATCCAGTTGTCATTCCAGATATTGACAGAACTTCCATCTCCAATTTCCCAATTTGAAAATTTTTGGATGTTTTCTATCCCTAGTGCCATGCTTTTCCATGTCCAGGAAGCATTGGGTTTAAATTTAGCCGTGTCCTTGATGAGGTTATTTTGGGGAAAGTATTTTGATTTCATGAGTTTGGTCAAAGGAAGGTTTGGTTTATGTAGAATTCTCCAGCCATTTCTTGCTAGAAGGGAAAGGTTGAAGTGATGAAGATTTTTAAATCCTAATCCTCCATAGTCTTTATGGAATTGAAGGAATTCCCAATTAATCCAGTGAATTTTCCTCCCTTGCGTTCCATGCCAGAGGAAATCCGCCAAGATTTTGTCAATGTCATGCAGGATAGAAAGAGGGAATTTGTAAATTCCCATTGGGTAGACCAGAATTGATTGTAAAACAGCCTTAATAAGGACCGTTCTTCCTGTGAAGTTTAAGAATTTTGAATTCCAGGAGCTGATTTTCCTTTTTATTTTTTCAATAATATCTAGGAAGATTTGTTTTCTATTAGAGGTAATATCAAGCGGAATTCCCAGATATTTTCCAAATTGCTCATCGGAATTGATACCCAAGGTGTTAAGGGCCAATTCTCTGAATTTGGAGGGTGTTTTAGGGCTAAAGGTAATGATAGATTTGTTATGATTGATAATCTGGCCTGAATCCGTACAAAATTGTGCAAGGGTGTTAGAGAAGTTAATAATTGTGATAGGGTCAAGCTGGATGAAGAAGAAGCAATCATCAGCAAAAAGGAGGTGGGTGAGAGCGGGAGCTTTCTTTGCAATGGAAATACCTTTTATTTTTTTTTGATTTTGTTGGTGTATGAGTGAAGATGAAAGAGCTTCGGTGCAAAGGGCAAAGAGAATTGGAGATAAAGGATCTCCTTGTCTAAGACCACAGGAAGGAGTGAAAGTGTCAGATGTTTGACCATTGACAATAAGAGAGTATTGAACAGTAGTAATACATTGTTCAATAATTTGCACCCAGTGATTAGGCAATTTGAGGTGTTTAAGAAGAGAGAGCAAGAAATTCCAATTGACTCTATCAAATGCCTTGCTCATATCAATTTTAATTGCAGCTAGACCATATTTTTTGCTCTTGGAATTGCGAATGGCATGAGTAAGTTCTTGTGCCATGATACAATTGTCTTGAGCCCCTCTTCCATAAATAAAGCCATTCTGGTAGGGAGAGACCAGAGAGTCAAGGTGAGGTTTAAGACGGTTAACCAGGATTTTAGATGCAATTTTATAGATAACATTACAAAGGCTGATAGGTCTGAATTCAGAGATAGTTGTTGGGTTTGGGACTTTGGGGAAGAGAGTAATGAAGGTATTGTTGATTTCTTTTAGGATATGTCCTTGATTAAGAAATTCCAGTGTGGCAGCTGTGACTGCCGGTCCAACTGTTTTCCAGTTTGTTTGATAGAATTCAGCTGGGAATCCATCTGGCCCTGGGGATTTATGGTGAGCCATCTGAAAGAGAGCTTGTTTTACTTCTTCAGCAATGAAGGGTCTGTTGAGATCCGCAATTTGATTTTCATCTAGAGTGCGGTTGATGGAAGAAAGGGAGGGAAAGGAATTGTTAGAAGGTTGAGGGATAGGGGTGGAGGGATTAAAAAGCTTGATGAAATATTCTTTGCAGTGATTTAGAATATCAAGGTTATTAGTAATGAGGAGATTATGATCATCTTTGATTTCTAGGATGTTATTTATTTTGGTTCGGTGTTTGACATGCGCATGAAAGAACTTGGTGTTACGATCTCCGTCATTAATCGCCATGATTTTGGCTCTTTGACACCAATATTCTTCTTCAGCTTTTAATAAAAAATCTAACTGACGGCGAATTTGAGTTTCTTCATGAATGGATGTGCTTGATTTATTTTGTTTTTTTTGGAGATTTAATAGTTGATTTTGTATTTTCTTTATTTGTGAAAATATGTTCCCCACTCTTGAGATATTCCATTGCTTGATGATTTGTTTAGTATGTTTAAGCTTACAAGCGAGGAGAAATGTATGGGAGGGATTGGGTCTTTTAGGATTAGGAGGGAAGGTGCTGGAGGACCAAGAATTTTTAATAATCTTGGGGAAGTCCGGGAGTTTAGTAAGAAATGATTCAAGTTTAAAGGGTCGATGGGTGTTGATGGTAGTGGATTTAGTGGAAATGACCAAAGGGTCATGGTCCGATCTTTGAATGGGGAGGAATGTGCAGTCAGCTCCTGGGAAGTTACTGAGAAATTCGAAATTACCCATTGCTCTGTCAAGTTTCTCAAAAACTTGAATACTTTTACGCTTTCCAGACCAAGTGAAAGGGCATCCTTTGGAAGGCAGATCTTCGAGGCCCAGAATTGATGAGAAGTTAAGTAACTGGGCTGAGCCTGATATGGCCTTTTTAGGTGTGGGAAGTTTCTCCGAAGAGAAAAGAACCTGATTGAAGTCCCCACAGATAAGGATAGGGGAATTGAGGTAGGGTTTGAGGAAGGATTCAAGTTTATCCCAAGTTTCCTGGCGGAGAGGGAGGTGAGGGTGACCATATATGCAAGCAAGATACCACGGAGTTTGTAGTTCCGTGGTGATCTCGAAGAGAAGTAGGTTTTTATTAAGTGTGATAGGAGTGTGGTTAATGTTGGACGAAAATCCAATCCAAAGTCCCCCACTATGACCCACGGCATCAAAACCATAAGAGAAGGGAAAGAGAAGTTTAGAAAGCCTAGAATTAGCTAAATTAACCGTGGAAAGAGTTTCAGAAAGAAAGCAAATGTCAGATTTATGGTACTTCGTAAGCGAAGTCAAAATTTGAACTGTTGAGGACTGACCAAGTCCTCTACAGTTCCAAGCAAAGATTTTCATGATGTCATTTGGGGTTGTTTAGGTACAACCACCAAAGACCAATCAGAAAAGTCAAAATTAATTAAATTGGACCAATTAAAAAATTCAACATAAGAAACATTGTATTTAGGAGTATTAAGAGGGTTAGGTGAATTACCTGAGCAGGAGCCATTTGTGCTAGCCGAGTTTGTTCCCTTTTCTTGAGCCGATGAATCCTCCTCCTCAATCTCTTCTTCTTCAGATCCTGAACAGCTTTCCTCTTCTTCTTGAGATGTGGATCCTTCTTCTTCAACTCCATAGTTTTGATATTCTTTATCAGTGTCCTCTTCAGGATCTTCTTCTTGTATCTCCTCACTTTCAGCTCCTTCCTCAGATCCAGAATCCTCCTCTTCTTCTTCTTCTTCTTGCAGTTTCCTCAAAGCTTCATTTTCCAAGATGATAATTTGTCTCCTGCTAGGACCTGCTTCCCATTCTTCTGATCCCAATTTGATTGCTGCAAATTTTTTTGACTTGGGGCCGACCACACTGCCACAATCAATGATATTATCCACTATCCTTTTCCTTTTGCCTCCAAGTTTGGATCTGAGTTTTTTAACAGTAGAAGTTTCTGTTTCCCAAAGTTGGAGCTGGCCAACACTGTTGGAAGGATAGTCAATGAGCAATTCCGCCAGTATGGTAAGGCCAATACTTGATGGTGGTATATGATTGTCAGTTTCCCAGTGAATTCTACTGATGCTTGTTTGCAGGTGGTAAAGTCTATCAATGATATTGTTGATTGGGTTGGGACAGTTTCTGATCCAGGCTTCTTCAATCGGGCCATTGGACCCAAACCATTCATTCGCAAGGAAGTTGGTGGTGATAGGTGGGAGATCTTCAATATCATGCCATGGTCCAAAAATCAGGAAGTTGGTGTTGTTCTTGTCTTCATTTTCAGACAGAAGGCAAGCGAATCCTTTAAGTTTTTCCTCCACAGCTTTATTCCATGTTTCCAGATTGTTGGCCGCAACTCCATAAACAACAATAACAGTTGGTGTTTTGCAGATAACAAATCCGAGCCATTTTGATGGAGAGAAAGTAGATGCAGCCGAAATCCAGTTGGTGTCCGAGCTAAGATGGATTCCTGTGGATGGGGATTGTGTGGAGTTGTGAAGGAGTGAGTCAAAGAACTTAACTCCATTAACTGAGCCACTTTCAGTTGGGAAACCTGCTCTGTTGAGTATATCTTCCCACAGTGAATTCCAAGAAAGATTCAAATCTTCTCTGTACTTTTGGAGCGCAGCCTGTGTCTGAGTCCATTCTGGGTGGTAATTGTCTTTGATGACATCTTCAAGTGGGGGAAGAGGGAGATTACTTGGCAGGACATCATCCACAATGGACATTGCCATAGCTTGTTGTAAATCAATTTCATAGTTGATCTGCCCAATCTGATCTGAACCATCTGGTGAGCTGGGAAGATTAAGGTAAAGTGGTGGTGGGGAATTATTGATGTCATTGAAATTTTGAGTCGTTGGTGTTTGAGGTGGTGGATTGTTGGTTAGGCTATGGTTAGAAAGGCCCTGTCTAGTTGGTCTGGATCTGGGTCTAGTGGGATGGTCTCCTAGGATGATAAGTTCGATAATCTCATCAGCCATGAAGGTTTGCTCAGTTCTGGTAGGGGTGGCTTGCTCATTAACAGGGTGAGTTGCATTAATAGGCTCCGCATCAATGGTATTATTGGGTGAGATTGACATATCTGTGATAGGGGAGAAATGGTTGTCTGGTGAATGGTTAACAGGGTCATTTTGATGATGATGTTGGGGTTGATTGGTGGGTGGAGGAAGAGGCCTATTATGCAGTTGTAAGTGAACAAAAGTGTTACGAAAAACATTGGTGTTAGGAAGAGCTCTTACCCCATGGTCAAATAAAGGACGCTCCAGATCAACATGAAACAGGAAGTTGTTATCGACATTGTTGCGGAAGAGTTGCTCCATGATATTGTTGAGTGCTCCCTCTGGGTGAAAACGACAGTGAGAGATTGAATGTCCTATACGTCCACAGTGAAAACAAACTCTGAAGATTCTCTCATATCTGAAGTTGACCCAATGTGGTGGTGAACCTGGCAGATCAATGAAGGTTCCTGGTACTATTGGAGCTGAAGTATGTATTCTGATTTTGACCCTTACAGATTCCATTGCTCTTGCTTCCGGCGCATAGAGATCGATGACCAACACTTCCCCTGCTGTCCTAGCCATATTCCTGATATTGGTCTCATGGAAGCCTTCCACCGGGATTCCATGGATTTGAATCCATAAATCCATAAAAGGAATGGTAAAATTTTGCAGGACAAGGTTTGGAGTCCAATGACTAAGGACCAGTATTGCACCATTTATGTTGAATGGTGAGCGGATGATAATATCATCTTTATCATCATTATTTTCGAAGAAAAAGGTGAAAACTTTTCCAATTTTTTCAACAGCAACAGCGCCTCTAAGCCTCCAGTGCGTGTTGACATAGTTCTGGACTCTATCTTGTTCAAAGGTTTCTGTGTCCAGAATAAGGCCTAAAAGACTTCTTGTAGTTCGTTGTCTAGTAATCTGAAGATGTTCTTGGTTTAGAGGAATGATCCATCCTCTCCTCGCTAAGGGGTGACGATGATTAACGTTGAAACGAAATTGATTTGCCATGTTTTTGGTTGGTTTTGTGGATGTTTTGATGATGGTTTGAGGTAGAATGATTTGCTGATTAAGGATGTGAGGTTCACTATGTGGTGGATTAATGTTTTTGTTAGTTGAGTAATCTTGAGAATGTAATATATGATTGGTAGACTTTAGAGTCATGATTAGCTAAGATGGAATTTGATTGGGGATATGGAAGGTTTGGTATTGGGAGAGGAGAAGATTAAGAGAGAGGGAGAGAGAAAATTAACTATTGGTGGCTGAAGTAATGATGATGAATTCTGAAATATGGTGAATTAACGAAGAAAGAAAAGAAGGGGTATGAGAAGGGTGAATTAGATCCGAAAATTGCTTGGGAAAAGAGTGTTAATGAGGGTAGTTATGGAAACGAATAAAAAATAATGGGAAGGAAATACAGAGTCTCTTCTTGAAAACACTAAAAGGTGTTGAGAAATGTGAAAAAAATTGGATCAAAGTCAGAAAAATTGAGTAGCTTAGTTTATAAGCTAATATGCGTGTATTAAAATTAAAGATCAAAATCACAATCTATAAAGGTTGTGAGAGAGAGAAAAGAGAGAGAAAGGATTCAATTTAGAAGCGATCAAAAAAAAAAAAAAAAAAAATAAAAATAAAAAAAATTGACAAAAAAATAAAAAAAATTTGTTACTACTAAAAAAAGGATTAAATATGTTACTTTCCGCTAAAGAAAAAAGTTAACACATGGCTACTTGTTTTCTTAATTCCCGTGTGCTTCAATTTTACATGTCATTTTTCTATAATGTTTAGATTTCGGAAATTTTTTGAAGAATGCCATCTCTTATCATTTTGGGCTTAAATAGTATATGGAGTGATAATATGATTATATTATTCTTATTTAATACACTTTTTTTTTTGTAGTAGTTATTTTTACTAGAAAGGTTCGATTTTGGTAAAATGAATTTGTTTTTGGAATTTTTTTGCAAAAATTTTTAATAGTTGTTTGCCAAAAAAATTTAGTTTTGATAGTTATTTTCGAAAAAAATCGATTTTCGATAATCTTGGCAAAAAGTTCGACTTGGGAAAAACCAACATAGAAATTTTTTGCTAACAAACCTAAGAAAATCAATCCTTTATACCAACAAACTAAAAAAGTCAAATATTTTTTGTTAATATCGAAATTTTTTGGTAAAACAACTAGATTAAATCTTCTTGATAAAAAAGAAAAGAGAAAAAAGGGATAAAATGAAAAGCAAAAAAAAAGGTAAAAAAAATGTATCAAATATTTAAGAATAATTTAGTTATTTTATCGTCTCAATGTGTTATTTTACTAAAAAAAAAAGGTATTTAAAATTAATAAAAAAAAAGGATAAAAAATGTCAGTCTACAAAAATTCTCTACATGTCGAACAATACACTATTATTCCACCCACTTATTGTTTCATGGCTCTGTAATCACGTGTTAATTACGCAATGTGTATGTGGTGTGAACTACACTATTTTCATAATTACCAACTCATGAAGTGACTTTTAAGTCGGTAAGTTGGCTCTAAAATGGAAAAATTAGTTCAGAAAATATAGATTTTGTAGTTTTTTACTTGTTGAATTATGTTTATCTTATTTATGTATGATTGAACTATTTGTTTTTAGAAATATAGTTTAGGAATAATCGATTAAAAAACCTAAAATATACGTATTTTTCAGTTGATGAAGTGACTTTTAAGTTGATTGTAAACGGAAAAGTTAGTAATCCATAAAATATATTCTCTCTATTTCATTTTGTTTGTCCACTTTACTTTTTCTCAAAATTTTAAAAAAATTTAAATTTATTTCTCATTACTTTATTTTCCATACATAAATTTGAATTAAAAAGAACCAATTTTAAAACCTTTATTATAAAAAAGTGAATAAATAAATTGAAATTAAAGAAAGTAATTTATTTTCCTATTTTCTTGCAGATTATACTAGACGGCAGGTTGACCGCTCACATCACATGTATGAACACTAGAAAAATCAAACCAACTTGAAAAATCTAGCAATTCGAAGACTTTTAAGGCTTCTTAGGTCAAATATTATACTTAATAATGCCTACAAAAGGAAAGAGTGTATTCCATTGCTTTGGTTCGATTTCGATTCATTTTTTTCATAAAACGTAATCTGAATTGATTTGATTTTTTAAAATACAGAACTTAAATCAATTTGATATCGATCATTCTAAAATATTTAATTATTTTCAATTTGCTTTGGGTTAGTTTCGAATTACATATACATATTTACGTATTACGGTATAATAAAAAAGTCGTAACTATAATACCAATTTAATTAGAGGAGAAATTTTGTAAAGTAGGATGATGTTGATTTTTTTATGCTAGATTACATGTCATTTTGTGGTGTGTTGAAGAACTAGGTGGGATGGATTAGAAAAGAACATATTTCTTTCACCTCAATATAAATTATAAAATTAAGTTCAGGGTACATAGATAAAAAAAATAGTTCCAGGGATTATAGACCAGATAAACATAATTTACGGGACAAAACGGCTAAAATAAAAGCCCACAGTTATTGTACGAATCTAGAAAATTTCATAAGATATGAGACACACTATTATTATGAATTATTATTATTTTCATATTAGTTATGATAATAACTTGACTATTATTTTATTGATATTACCTATTTTATATTGTACTCATAAATATGAAACTAGTCTTTCCATATTTTCGAAGGATTACAACTCAATAATATTTATCAACAACGATATTCATAAATATAAACCTTTAAAATGCAATACAAATGATAAAATTGAGTTCATTGTAAGAAAAAAATAATTCCGAGAAATATAGACTAGACAAACATAATTCACGGCGCAAAACGGTTAAAAGCCCCATAACTATTAAATGAATCTCGAAGATTTATGAACATATAAAACATACTATTATTATGAGTCATTACTATTCCGTATTAGTTATGGTAATAACTTGATTATCAAGTTTCGAAATTACCTATTAGGGTTAGCAATAATAGCAGAGCCATTTTCATATTGTCAGAACAAAATAAATTGAATCGTCTATTTTATCCTTAATGACTAATTAACAATTCTAAATTTATCAATGCATGTCGATTAGAAAAGGTATAAAAAAAATTAACAAAAAATGCTCTGACAATGTAAAAAATACTCTGACATTATAACTAACCATTCCATATCGTACCTATAAATATATAGCTAGTTTTTCCAAATATTTGTAGGATTACAATTCAATAATATTTTTCAATAACGTTATTCATAAATATAAATACCCCCTTTTCCTTACTAAGCTCTTATTTTTCATGTGCCCTCCATCATAAACTTAGATCAATGGGCAAAAGCAACAATTTTGTGAGGATGAATTATCAAGCTATGTTAGCATATTTGGTGATATTGCTACTAGCTTCATCATCATATGCTCAAAATCAAGATTGTACTTCATATTCATTTTCCAACAACAATATCTATCAAACATGTAATAATCTCCCTGTTTTGAACTCTTTTCTTCATTACACATACCACCAAACAAACCACACGGTTGATATTGCTTTCAGACATGTTGGTGTTTCCACTTCCACTTGGGTTGCTTGGGCTCTCAATCCTACTGGATCAGGTATGCTAACACCCCGTTACTTAGAGGTCCTGGGCGTTGAGTGAGAACATCGATTGAGCTAGTGATTTGGAGGTTGAGTGGAGGGTGGGTTTTCTTTTCTTTTTTGAAAAAAAAGAAACATATGATCATGATTCATGGGTGGAACGAGGAGGTAAGGGTGCCTGTTCCCTACTCCTCGAATTTTCGGGACTAAAAAGGTTGAACCATAACTTTAACGTTTTGTTCGCCCCCAAATCTATGTTCGCCAGAACAGTTGGCAGAGTGGCTAGGCTTTCTGCCGCTATTCAATTTTCATTGGGGTTTTTCTCTAAATATAGTTAATTTTTATGTCTATTACTTAAAAATATTTTGAGAGATTATATATATACTCCATTATTCATGTACTCCCTAAGTCCCTCCATTGGATTTGTACAATTTATAAAAACGAGGAATAATATTGCCTCCTCGAAAATCCTGACTAATTGAGGTTAACCATCAATTATTAATTATTTTAATAATATTAAATTTTTTATTTTTTAATTGTATAATTAGAGAGTAACTGAAGGTCAAGGATTGTCTTGAGAAAAATAATTATTTTGAATAGAGGGCTCGTTTATATTGCCTTCCATGATGTTTAATGTATGATTCCACCCAATCCAAAAAATAGTTTTTCAGTCTTTCTCACATATTGAGACAAATGTTTGAGTTTCAATTATTTTTTAGTTATATATTTTTAAAGATTTCGAAATATTATATTACGAAAATACTTGAAAAGATGAATCCAACTATATAATTTTATATTTTTTAAGAAAAATAATAATTTATAATTGATGGTCAATGTTCAATTTCAAAAAAGTCAAATCACAATCTTTTTGGATTGGAGGTAATAGATACTCCTTAATTTGTGCTCCATATGGGGAATGAAACCTATATTAATTGTTTGTTTATTACATAACTTATTGAGGGAGTAGACTGGAGTGTGAAATCAAATATAATTAAATTAATAATATGTGCATTAATCAACACTACAAAGTTAGTTACTTTTGATTATATATAAAATTTAATTAGACCTTCTTCATGAGATGGAGGGAGAATTTGATTGGGTTATAGTTAGGTACATATGTAAGTAACTTTAAGCAATATTGTGTCTGAAACAAGTTGAATGAACTTTGTTGCTTCTCTGTTTCCACCAGGTATGAATGGGGCACAGAGTTTGGTGGCGTTTCAGAATGCGAGTGGCGTAATTGCTGCACATACTTCGCCTATTTCAGGTTATCGTACTCAGTTGCCACCTGGGGCATTGAGTTTTGGAGTTCCAAGGATTGATTGTGAATATAAGAGTAGTACTAATGAGATGATCATATATGCTACCCTACAACTTCCTGTCGGCCGGACTAGTTTTAATCAAGTTTGGCAGTCTGGACAAGTTTCCAACGGCGTTCCTCAGGAACATAGTACTTCTGGAGATAATGTGAGGTCTACTGGTACTGTGGACTTCCTGTCAGGCCAGACTACTGCTGCGGGAAGCACAGGGAATTCGAGACAGAGGAAAAGAAATGTAAGGATAAGAATTCATAAATTTCTAAACTATATAATCGTTCATCTCAAAAAAGATCGACGAGTTTTGAATTTTAGAGGTCGGCTATTTAAATACTCTTGTTTATGTTGTATAGTATAAGCTGAAAAGTACATCTAATGATAGGACTTTCCATGTATTTCTCTATATTTTGTATATATCGACTGATTTGGTTATTTTTTTATTAGATTCACGGAGTGTTGAATGTAGTGAGTTGGGGGATTTTGATGCCAATGGGAGCCATAGTAGCAAGACATATGAAAGTATTCAAAGCAGCAAATCCAGCTTGGTTTTACTTGCACTCGGCTTGCCAATCTTCAGCGTATATAGTGGGTGTTGCTGGATGGGGCACTGGTCTCAAACTCGGTAGTGATTCCAAAGGTGTTACTCAAAATCCTCACAGAAAAATTGGGATCGCCTTATTTTGCCTTGGTACTATTCAGGTGATGATCTTTCTCTAATTCGACATGTATTTTCGAAGCCTAGTGTAGGTGCTCAAGGAATGTTATTTAAGCATGATATTTGAGTCCGATATTGGATAGATATTGTAGCCAAAATGCACCTTCTTCGAGTACCATCTGTGTCGATTTTTGTACCTATGAGTCCTGGATTATTTACCAAGTCATGAGAGTTCTGAAACCAGATAAACTAGTTCGTATTCAGTCGACGTTCTCTTAACCTTCGGCTTCTGATATCTAACATTTTATCTGTTTTCTTAATGAAGGTATTTGCCCTGTTGTTGAGACCTAAGCCAGACCACAAATACAGATTCTACTGGAACATATATCACCATGTGACTGGCTACACTGTGATAGTTCTAAGCATCGTGAATATTTTCGAAGGATTCGATATATTGCAGCCCGAGGAGAAATGGAAGAGGGCATATATCGGTGTTATCATATTTCTGGGTGCTTTTGCCATTGCGATGGAGGTGATCACTTGGATAATTGTTCTGAGAAGGAAAAACGAAGGACGCTCGGGCGACAAGCCTTTTACAAGCATAGGAACAAATGGAGCTAGAGAAAATGATAACAGGTTATAAAATACAGGAGGTTGAGGCTGCTTAGATATGTGTTGATTATAGGGATTGCTCATATATGGTTTTTTGCTTAGAGCATTGTATTATAGTTGTGGACTTTTTGTTGTTTTCATGTTTTTGCTTACACTTTTGTGTGAAAGTAGAACATATTCTCCTCATAGTATGATATCATAATTGAATTATTTTTTCCTTCTATTTCACTAGCATTTCTAGCAGTATCTTTATCGAATACGCTTCACTAGAAGCTGAAATGCAGAATTTCGTTTATTTTTAGAGCGAATGACTTCATTGATCACTAACATTTGCTAAAAGACCCCACTAGATCATCCTAGTATGACTTTGTATACTTTCGATCACTGAAGTTGAGTATTATGTATATTTTGGGTCATTCGTGCGTTTTCTATGTACAAGCCGCAAAATTTTGACATTTTAAACATTTTTACTAGGGGTATTTTTGTTCGTCTCCAATAAATTTGTCATTAAGCTTAACTAAAACTCATCCTTTTTAACGAGAAAATTGTAGGATTGGCACATTTTGGGACTTTTTATTAACTTATAGCACTACTTTTTAATTTTTTACATTTAATAGCACTCTAGGGGGGCAAAATGACTAAATTGTCCCCCGATATTTTGATACACTTTTTTTTAAATTTTTTTTATCGATTTTTTTTTACGATTTTTCTTTTTCGATTTTTTTTAAAAAAATGTTTTTACTTAACAGTTTGGTCGTTGTTTGCCAAAAAAGTTTGATAGTTTTGGTAATTGTTTCAGAAAAATGTTCGATTTTTCGTAGTTTTTTAGCTAAAACAACTACGAAAACTGGATTTTCTTTTTACGAAAATCGATACGTTTAGTTATTTAAGCTAAAAAGACGACAAAAATCGACCCTCTTTTAATATGAAAAAGAATAGAACAAAAATAAACAAAATAAAAATCGAAAAAAATAAAAATAAAAATCTTGAAAAAATCAAAAAAATCAAAAAAATTTAAAAAAAAGTCGTAAAAAAAGTGTATCCAAATATTGGGGGGCAATTAAGTCATTTTACCCCCCTCTAGTGCTATTTAATGTAAAAAAATGAAAAGTAGTGCTATAAGTTAATAAAAAGTCTCAAAAGGTGCTAAACCTACAATTTTCTCCCTTTTTAACTGTGTCCATTATCTTCAACTAAACTCATCCCTGAATTTTAGTTTCGAATGTATACAAAATCATACTAGGGTGACTGACTGAGCTTTTCGGCAAACATGAGTGATCAGTGAAACCATTTGCTTTAATCTTTAACACAAAAATGAGTCCAAGTCTTACAAAAAACATTTTCCTCCCCCCCCCCCCAAAAAAAAAAATTAATATTAACATAAGAATTCATTTGCAACTTTCTGGCTTCGGATATTAAACTGCAATTATACCACTATTGAGGATTGAACTGTAACTTAGTGACACTATTAGGAACTATTTCAATAAGGCTAGCGATATTGCCAGAGCAATTTTCTGTCAGAGCAAATGTACCTTATTTTAATCTTCAAGTCAACTATTATAGTTTATCATTATTTAATATCTTCTTGCAATTAGAGTTGATTTTGAAAATCAGCAATAAATGAACACATTCAATATTTTAAATATATGCATTCTTAATGTCAGTAAATCATCATTAATGAGATGAAACATTTGATAAGAAAGAGTGAAAGACGATTCATCTTGAGATTATTCATTCTCAATGGCGTATAGACTCAAGATCATCAATATTTGACACTATTTTTGAAGGCAATGAATTTGGAAAATTGATATCTAAGTTGAATGTCAATTACCATCATCGGAAAGGTAATATGCTCAAGATAAATTATACGTGATTGTTGACGAGTCATATCCTATGGTTTATGAATCCAATATTCAACGGATCAAAGAGCGACCGAAGAAAAAACAAAAGTTCAACCAAAAGAAATCCTTTACAATTTGAAATCATAGAAAAGCTCGGCAAATGTTTTCATCCTCATAGTTGAGAAAATATTAATTTAAACGTAGTAGTTTTTACTTTAATTTATTTGTCTTATGTTCATCTTTTCATTATTTAATACTGAGTATTAGTTCTTGTGGATATTGTGTTGCATAAACTTACCTAACAAAATTCATTGTTTAAGATTACCTTTTCTTCTTTCATTGCTAACTCCGTGCAAAAAAAAATTACAACAACTAATTTCTACATTCATTTCTTTTTAATTGATATTGAAAACCTTACATACTAATGTCTATTGCCTTTTATTTTCAACTGAAATAGAACATATTTTGTAAATTGTTTCCTTTAGTAATAATTGATTTATACTAGTAGTTGACTAAGAGAGCAATAATGATGATTAACTAACATTAAAGATATATATTCAAAATATGAAATGTGTTCATTTATTGCTGATTTTCAAAATTATTTTAATTACAAGAAAATATTAAATAGTAAATACTAATGACATAATGCAATAGTTGACTTGACAGGTTAAAATAGGTGCATACTTCAATTTTGATCCGACAGAATGAAAATTGCTCTGACAATATCTCCGGCCTTTCAATAATACACTCGCATCAATGATATTATTTTCAAAATTACGCATGCAACTGTAAGTAAATCAGTTCAGAAAACTTCATGTAATTATATTTCTGAAACGAGTCTAAAGATAGACATTTTATTAAAAACAGGAAATAATAATATATAGATTATATAATATACTGACATTATAACATTTGACATATATGGAGATGAAATATCATAATTCTTCAAACTACACCACAAAATGAGAACGATGGAAGCCTTCAAGACTCTCAACTGAGTACCCTAATTAAAGAAGAAAAAAAATACAAACTGATTTAAATTATCAACATAACATGATAAAAGAATTGGTCTTCGTAGTCGCACACGAAAAATAAATTCCACTCAGTTCAATCAAGAAATGCAATAAAAATTACTACAAGCTCATCAGTGAGACGACTCCCCCAGCAACGAATGCCAAAATGAGGCGACTCAATATATCAAGGTTGACAATCTTGGATGAAGAGGATGTTGATCGTGAAGATGTGGGAGACGAAGATGCCTTTTCGTCTTTATCAGCTGATGGAGCATCTGCAGAGGGGGCAATGTCCCCTACTGGTGCAGGAGCAGGAGCAGCAGTGGGAGGTATATCAGTGCCGAAAATGGCTGTAGGAAGAAGCACCCTATCAACCTGATAAATGGCAACTGGATCACTGGCATGCACAGCGCTGCTCACTTTTGTGAGTGTCCATAGAGAATTAATATGCACTGTCCCGGAATCATCTGTGAAATTCAAAGGATACCCAGCGAGCGTGTTTACAGGGCTGACTTGGCTGCTCAGGTTCTTGAAGTCGGACAGGGAGTAGTAATGAGGCAAAGCATGGAACAACAGGACTGACTTCAACTGGTCATTTGTGAGGTTTGTCAGGGAGGGGTTCTTCTGGGAAGTAAACGCTGAATCTTTTGGGACGAAGATTGTGATTCCTTCATCTGTATTGTTTGCTCTATCTTGGAATGTGTCGATAACCTTAGTTGACACGAGATAGTTAAGGAAAGTGTGGAATGGACCGGCAACTGATAGTAAATCTGTAATGTTGACATAATCTGGCATCGGTGCAGGCGCGGGGGCAGGGGGGAGGATTGGAGCAGGGGGGGATCCAGCACCACTAACAGATGGTGCCCAAAATGATGAAATACAAATAAAAGCTATCATCACTGTCTTGGCCATGGAAATCATCATTACTGCTACTTCAAGCGCGGGTCGTTGATCGACTCAATTGGTTCCCGCAATCCCTGTAGGCTGTAAGATATATTACCAAATTAGAAAGATCTTAGCATACCAACTAAAACTGGTGTAGCCATTTTTATTATCATTTTTACTAAAAGTGTTAAACCGGTAGACTAACAGCCATGCACTCTTCACCTGGACTACACGAAAATGGTAAATCGAGGCGAGGTGCTGGTACTTAGCATTCAAGTTGTTAGCCATGCCTTGTCTCATAACCATTTCCTCTAGAGGTTAAGAACTAAAGCTGGAAATAAAGTATAACATGCAATCATATAATGAAACAAATTTAAAAGATATTTTCCATATCAAATGACAATGAAAATCTTTTATGAAATAATTTCCTCTGTATTCATTTTCTTATTTGTATATCAATAACGAGAGCACGAATATAACAATATTAAACAGAGTAAAGAAACTACTAACTAATAGAAATTAGAGTATGTACATATTAATAGATAATTTAGAATCAAAGTATAAGATTGTCGGACCGGTTACTGTTCAATTAAAATATTTCTTAATGCATATACTACACAATTAAACCTTACACGTAGTATAGATTGCCATAATAATCCCTTAAAGAAATGTTAATAGAAAAAACTTAATACGACCATAACTTTCTACTAAGACGCTCTCCAACAAACTAGGCTATTGAGCTTAAGACACTCTCTACAAAAACCATTTTAAAATTCAGCTCAAACTTCCTCCTTTCAGATCTTCAAAAAACACTATAAATTTATATTATTTACATACCAATGAAATTAATTACTAGCAAAAAATAGGTAAGTTTACTAAACTTCAGATCTTTAGCTTATGAAATTCAAAGCACATCCATGAATAAAGTATAGATCAACCAAAAATACTACTAATGCTCATTACTATAAAGATCTAGAAACCCAGTGACTTTAAAGTTATTGAACTTCACAAGCAAAAATGAAAATAAATAACCAAAATGCTAATGCTAAACAAGTTAAAATCTTTCTAATGAAACCCAGATCAAGATTTGAAATCTTCATTGAGTACATTGCAGATCTAACACAAGTGATTACAAAAAAGTTCAAGACAGAGATGAGATCTGTAAGAAGAGTAATGGAAAGTTGTTGAAAAATAATGTAATGAAGCAATAACAAATTCAGACAATGCATGTAATGGAAAGGGGGGTAAGAAAAAAGAGAGGAAATGAAACTAACCAGTTTGAAGATCGATGTTTAGTGTAATGGAAATTGATTTGGGGAGTTGTGAGAGTAATAATATATAGAGTAGATCATATCATGGCTTTCTTTCTAGAAAATAAAATGCAGCAGCTACCAGCTGGCTGTGTTTGGACCGTAGTGTATTGTTTTATGGTTGAACTCCAATTTTAACGGTTCCATCTACCCTGCCTGCCTAGGAAGGTAGAAAAAGTTAAAAATGTACATTAAAGATTCAAGGAATTGGGGTTACTCGTTAACAACTTTCATATTAAATTCTGATTCACACGAGACTTAAATCCACCAGAAACACACCTTAGAGGGACATCTTAATATATTTGTCTTAAGCAACAACCACTCTTTACATGAGGGGGGGGGGGGGGGGGCATAGGCGGACCGAGAAAAGCGATTCTGGTAGTGCAAAACTTTTTAAAGAAAAAAATGTTTTTGTGCAACAAAAACTGTTGTCATTTTAGTCGATTATTTTAAACGAGGCAAAAACAACTTGGTTTTAACCTAGCATTTTTATACTATTAATTAATCAAAACAAGCTCATCCACTATTATCTAATAAGGTGAATATGAACCGAATTAAATTCAAATCAAATATCATCGAATATAAAATTTTATAGTGTATTTAAGTTTATATTCGTAATATATCTGAAGGCATAAAATTGAATCCGAATTCGATTTAAAACTATTCTACCAATATTCAACTCAGATTCGATGTTCCTTGTGCTGATATATACATATTGTCATATAAATTAATAACATGTTTATATAAATATACAAATTCTAACTAAATATTTTGTTTGACTTCTAAATGAGTATATTCGAAAATTCTTCAACCTAATTATATGTATTTGTATTCGTGTTTGTTTACCATTTGATCCTCCTTAATTTCCAATCAGAAAAAAAACAATTTACATCCTTTTTATTGATATATGAGACTAACATATTTTCATCTTAACTAAGTACACATACAATGATACAATATATCTTCATATTCTAAATTAATATCATAACAAATAAAGTTTGCGAAATAACAATTAATCTTGAGATAAAGTTGCAACAAATAAATAAAAATAAAATCAATCAAAAGAATATGAATTTTATCCCTCTTTAAATTTTAAATTTTACATTCTCTATTGTTCTATCAAATAAATGTGTTTAATATAGACTTGAAAGTATGTACTCAACTACTAAATTAGAAAGTGGGGGTAAAGTTTGAAATACAAATTAAGTAAATTAAGTAAGGGGTAAAACTTGAAAATATGGAATAAATCCATCTACTAATTAGAAGGATGAGGTAAAGATGAAACATAAATTAAGAGATGGGGTAAAATTGAATGAAAACGAATCTATTGTTTATTGCAAGGTTCGAACCTAGGCCATTAATTAGGTAGAAGAGATTCCTTTACATCTTTTCATCTGTTCATACATTTCGTGATGTAACTACAAACTTAACTCTTTTTAAAAAAAATCCTGGTGGTGCGGTGCACCATGGTAGTTGTAGGTTCGTCTATGAGTGGGAAATATGTGTAATTAAATTTGTATTTTAATCCAAATAAATTCTGTTTAGACATTACCCTTTACACTAAAGAATATAACCAAGATTTTGAATTTTATTACTATTATTTAAAAATGAAATATATGAGTTTTTATGTTAATGTTTACTTAATCTAAACTTATAAAAAATAAAAAGATAAAAATGTTTTGTAAAATTGTGATCACATTATATTTTCTTCATGTTACATTCATAAACAGCATGAACATGTAGTTTTGATAATGTCATTAATATTAACAAAATCTTGTATTAATAAAAGTAAAAATGATATCTTATATAATTAATGAGTTTAGATGTATAATACGGTATAATACTATTTTTAACCAAAAATAGAGATTTAAGAATTCATATGTAATGACTAGTCTCTGAGGGCGAACCTTATAACCCTTGGTGTCGTTTACTTTTCGTATTTACTTTCATCATTGTGTTTTTTGGGGCTGGGAGAATTGGATTTCCGCATTAATTCTCAACAATATAATTATCATACAAGGTAACATTTTTAAGAAATCTTCCCATATTACATTTCAAATACAAATTAATTATCAAATATTTTCCCTTATTGACTTCTTAACCTGTGTCTTACGGGCATATTCTAGAAAAACTATAATTTTTATATATTGAACGATAAAGTGAATACCCCAAATAAAAATCCTAAATCCGCCCCTGCATAGAATCAAGTTTCCATAAAAAAAAGCCATAGGGGCCATGGAAGATTGGGAGTTGGGGTTTCAATGTCAGATGTAGATTTGGTTCTATTATGAAGGCATCAAGACATTCTCTAACAATTTTCCTTAGTGCAATGCTACCTATGTAAATGTTCCTTCACAATTTCTCAGCTAGACGTGCACTCTACCCTACAAGACACGGATACCCTTCCTTCAAAGTATGATGATAATGTGCATAACAATTGGGCGCCGACAAGATTTTCGGAAATAAAATGAAGTGTCTCCAGCTAATCAAGACCACAAATGGTTGGCTCCCTTTCTTAAGGATACAATATTATATTACAAAGTGCCTACGGGCATAGCTTAAATGGTAAGATGCTTCACTATATAAAAATATGTTTTTTCATAAGTGTGTGGGTTCGATCCATGGCAGGTGCATGAGTAACTCTGCATTTGTTCAAGGGAGGATCTGCTTGTGGGTGGTTACCCAGCCTACTCTGGGCACTCTTGAGGTGAAGTACCGAGCCGCTAGAGGCACATCCCGAATTCACCTCATCTGTTAGGCGATGGGCTAACCAAGCGGGGACACCTTAAATGAGCGTATCATTTATATTATATTACAAAGTTGTTCAAGGGAAATATGGGTTAATCAAACCAATTATTTAGAATAGGAAACCGACGGAAATAATACCATATCAAATAAGTAAGTATGTCTCGAAATACTGAATCAGTATGTTACTACCTTCATCCTTTTTAATAGATCTATTTTGATTATTTTGGTCAAACTTCAAAAATTTTGATCATAAATTTTTATTAATCGATAAGAAATAATATAGTCATATGTGATCTTGTAGATTCGTTTCAATATATATTTTTGAAATATCAAATTCTTATATTTTTATATATTGTTCGTGTCTCGGAGACCGTGAAAAGGTAAATGGGTCTAACAATTAGAGATGGAGTATTAAATTTGATAGACTGGCCTAACAAACATATATACTTTGTCCTCATTCAGGTAGTCAGAGGAAACCAAGATGAAAATTCTTAAAAGAGGGGGGGGGAGGCTAATTGAAATCAAAATAGCTTTAAGTAGTTAAGGGTATTCTACGACCTAATTTGCTCTATTGGGTGGGACGGAATTAATTCCAACTTCATTTTCTATATCAATATCTTCATTATTTTCGGTAACAGCTGGAACACTAGTCATCGATGTAGTAATTTTTGCAATTTTAGGTCCATCCTTTTAAAAGTAAGAATCGATGAGAGATTCTTTTCTTTGTCATTCTGAAAATTAGTAATATGAACATTAAAACACTAACAATGGTCAATCAAGGATTCACAAACTATTTTAGCATTGAAATATAAAAAACTAGAATTAAGACTATTGTACTCTATGAATTATCAACTATTCACAAACAATTTACTTTTTTTCTGTAGGGGCCGCGCGATCCCAGGCCCCCTCTGCCACATATTATGACGTAGGCTCAACCAACTTGGGATGACCTTAGAGGGGCACCCCTCCTATGGGCAATGGAGGTCACCAATCTAGGCCATGGACCTTTTTGATCACCCATTGACCCCGTCCAGGTAAGTAATATCAAATAACTTTTTTTAAATATTAAAAATTAAAATTAAAATAAGTTACCAGTTATCAAAATTAGATTATCAGTTATAATAATTGAGAAAGGAAAAAAAAAAGTTAATAATAAATTAATAATCTGGAGTATGATATTCCACCGTTTGTGAAGTCCTGCCAAAATTGTAGGTATTCAGTGTAAATAAAGTTTGGAGAGCTAATTGAGCTAGAAAAACTTTTGTTCTTTATATTAAATATATTATATCTAACGCTTAAAATTAATGGTGGGCCATTGAAGTTCATAAATTTTATAAAATGATAAACTTTTAAGAAAGAAAGTGCATTTTAATAATATGAGAAAAATAATATCAAATATATCCCATTATCCACTTTAAATCGATGTCTTATAAAATATAAAAACATTGATATGCATATATAATAATCTATAAATATTCAACTCAATAGAAAATATCTACCAATCGAAACAAGAATTTGCTCCAACCTTCTTCTTGACAACAGAAATATGTAATTGCACATGGGGATGACTTGTTATTTATTAGTACATGATTACAAGAGCACATTTTCAACATATTAAATATGTGTTTAATGAATTAAGACTTTGAAAAGCATTTTTTCTTACCACAATTCAAGATGAATTGCATTTCTAACCAAACTTATGTAAACCAACAAAGTGTGAGGGTAGGCAATCTGATCTGTTATAAACACGTGAATAGTGAAATTTTATTGTGAAATGACTATTTTGTTTTTTTTTATTTGTAAATGTAATAAGAGAGATAACTAAGTTGGGGTAAAATAGTCATTTAATATCCAAAAAATCACTATGCTGGTGTATATAGTGTAATTTTACGTAGTCTACCCATCTATATAGGTTAGCTTTCTTTATATTATTTAGTGACTTAATTATGATTTTTTACTTTAAGTATTTTATTATATAGTTAAACATATTTTTTAATGGCGGTTTGATTATTGCAATTTACTAAAAACCAAAACCAAAACGATTAATGTATGATTTGAAAAGTTAGAACCAAAACCGAATCAAAAAAAAATTTAAAACCTATTTTTGATTACATATTTTTTAATTGTTTTATCCAACGATTTGTAATAAACCTGGATATTTTCTCAATTAATTTTTATATATACTAAAATATATACTCCCTCTGTTTTAATATGTTTGATTGTTTAGAAATTTTGTTATGGTTTAAAATGTTTGATCGTTTATATTTTTAATGAACTTTTAAGCTTATTTTCTCCTTTTGCCTTTATAAAGTACTTTTTGTCTCTAATAAAATAACACTCCAACATCTTTATTTGAGGACATATTAGTGAAATCTTGCACGATTCCTTATAAAATACTTTTTCCCCAAACAATCAAACATATCGAAATATTTGGTAACCTACATATTAATATATTATCCTACCTTAATTTGCATCCACCATCTCCGTTGCGAAGTGAACTTGGATTGCCATCAGCCCATCACTACCAACAGCTGGGGCCCGCCCCTGAGAGAGACTGCGGTGGGAAACGGCCCAAGGCCCGAGCCTTTTTGACGGATCCAAATTAATCTTTTTAATACATTTATGATTTATAGATTTAATGGACAAATAATGGTTAGTTGATTACTATTTTGGATTCCATAAGGTTTAAAGTTCATCGATCATTCGATTTATATAAAATTTCCACTTCGATCACCTTAATTTAGTTTTGTCTATATTCGATCACCGAACCGCATACATTTGCTAAAAAATAGTCACTCCGCATTTTTCTGAAGATTTGGGCCATTTTTGTAAGTTTTTAGACAGGGCCATTTTCGGGAGTTAGCAAATGGATCCGAGATTAGAGTATGGCAAGACAGATGGGTAAATCATACTCAGTAAAAAAAAAATCATAACAGCATGCAATCAGGATTACCCAAACCTCACAGTGGCAGATTTAATAGATTCCGAAATTGGAACATGGCGTATGGACCGAATTAGTGCTCTGTTTCTTCCAATAGATAGAGATTCAATACTACAAATGCCATTAAACTGATTACATGCGCAGGACACCATCACTGGGACTTCGAAGGAACAACAAATTTCTCAATTAAAGCAATGTACAAGTTAATCCGACATCAGGGAGCACAAAATCATATAAACGAAGAGTCAAGTCAACCGAAAATCAACATATTTTCGCAGATCTGGAAAATCAAAGTACCCCCTAAAGTCAAGCACTTCATATATCGGATGTGTCATAACAGACTCCCTACCAAGGATAATTTGCGGAGTAAACAAGTAGATGTATGCCAAAAATGTTTATTATGCAACTCAGCTAACGAAGATGGTCTACACATCTTTTATTACTGCATGTATAATCAAGATGTTCGAGAGCTCATAAAAATGCCAGATCTACAACTCACATGCCAAGATCTACAAGATCTAGTGATTCAGATGAAGGAGAAATTACTGTCGAATAAGTTTTGACTGTGGATTCTTTGCATGTGGGATGTCTGGTACCAACGCAACAGGAGGCTCTGGGGTGAGGAAAGCCGAAACACACATCAAGTGGTCCAATTTGCTACTCAATATCGAGATCTAGAAGATAATGCAGAGACAACACTCAAGTTTGTAAATATAGACCACCTCACTGTTACCCCAATTGCTATTACCAGTTAAAGTACCAGAATGCAGAAGACAGAAAAACAAAGATAAAGAACACAAGGTTGGTAACCCAGTTCCGTGTCAACGCACGTACATCTAGGGGACTGCCTGTCCAAGGGAAAAGTTCACTATACTGAGATTTACAAGGAAGGTCTTACTCTGTACGCTCCCCGTACACCGTTGCCTAAACCTAGACTCTTCTAGATGAGATCTACCCCTACAGAATGTATCTCCCGATACTTACAAAATCAAAGGTGAAAGGTAGAGATTAAAACATCAATATTGATAATACCTAATGGTGGTACATCAATCGGAAATTCAGTTAGAAGATAGATCTGATCTTCTAACACATCTAGAAGACCTAGCACTAAACTAAGATAATAAAATCTTCTTCTATTGCTCTTGTGCTCTCTACAAAAGTCGACATCTTCCAGCTACGGTGAGTGCTCCTTTTATAGGCCTAGGTCGTGGGCCTTCTTGTGTATCTTGACGGGCTAGGTCAATCTACATTAACTCTCTTGAATATCACATAAGGTAATGTGAATCTTGGCCCTTGACATCTTGTCATTGATTGCGCCTATTAGTAACAAAAGTTACCATAAACCAATCCAACATAATCCCGCTCCATAATGACAAGATCTTTCCTAATCCATGTTTTCCTTTGTCTACACGTTGTTGACCTACGTCCAAATCTTCAAGGTGATCTTCCGGGATCTTCCGTATTTGCTAATCATGAATTAGTCTTTAATGTCTTTAATGCTTAACTCGTAATGATTCTTCTTCAGCTCACTGTTATACTTTCATTTCAATAGATGGTATAACAGTTGGTCTCTTCAGGAAAAACGTGACCAATACACTCTGTGCACTTTTGTGCAACCAGCACTCAAGGTGTGCTAACAAACTCCCCCTTTGGGCATGTTTTTCATGAGAAATGCCTTGTTTGTTTTCAGAGTGTAGAGCAAGTGTTTAAAGACATACATTGGTTCTAGTAAACAAGATATCAGTTCAACCATCAGTGATGTGGTGAACACAGGCAGTCAGATGTTTTTGAAAACATCACATAGTGGTTCTAACAAACCAGATATCAGTCCAACCATCAGTGGTGTGGTGGACACAGGCAGTACTCCCCCCATTTGACATAAAAACAGGTCCTTTGTCAGCCAGGAAGAGAATAAAAAGTAACCCTAAAGAGCAACCGAAAGTTGCTTGGTAAAACTGCTGTTGAAACAGAGGTTACAAGGTATGTAACAACAGCAGGGCCTCGTGAGTTTAGGCTGGTAGAACACACAGACCAAGAGCTGCACGCAGTTCTTCAAATCTGTTAACATCTAAGGCCTTGGTAAAGATGTCAGCCAGCTGCTTATCAGTACCAATGTGCTCCAAGGTCAGCACTTTATCTTCAATTAAGTCTCGAATGAAATGATGACGGATATCGATATGTTTAGTCCTACTGTGCTGAACAGGGTTCTTTGAGATGTTTATAGCACTCATATTATCACAAAAGAGAGTCATAACATTCTGATGTATGTTATACTCTGTAAGCATCTGCTTCATCCATAGTAGTTGAGCACAACTACTTCCAGCTGCTATATACTCTGCTTCAGCAGTAGATAAAGAAACAGAGTTTTGTTTCTTGCTGAACCATGATACAAGATTGTTCCCTAAAAAGAAACATCCTCCAGATGTACTTCTCCTGTCCTCAGTGTTGCCAGCCCAGTCAGCATCGCAATATCCCACAAGACTGCCATTTGTGTCATATAACATACTTGATAATGCGCTTGACAAGTAGAAGATGACTGTCTTTAGGACATGCTTGATATCGTGCACAAACACCTACAGCATAGGCTATATCTGGACGACTAGATGTGAGATAGAGTAGGGTCCCAATCATACTTCTATACAGACTGACATCAACATCA
>CM016566.1:27755651-27899487 GCA_003412495.2 Echium plantagineum | reverse complement strand
TATGAGTACATATATACTCTATTAGTTCTATATGCTAGTTGGAGAACATATACCCAGTTTAGTTGACATATGAGTACATATATACTCTGTTAGTTCTATATGCTAGTTGGAGTACATATATACTCAGTTTAGTCAACATATGAGTACATATATACTCTGTTAATTTTATATGCTAGTTGGAGTACATTCATACTCAGTTTAGTTAACATACGAGTACATATACTCTATTAGACTATCCACAACAAGAGTTCAATTGAACTCACTTTATTCAGTGCCACGTCAGCTTTAAAACCCACTTACCCTCAATTAAACCAGTTTCCAAACAAAGTTTTATTCATGATTTTATCACTTTCTCTCCCTTCCACATCACCTTATCCTATACCCTACCATATATTTACTTATCTCATTACTTATGCATATGTTATTATTAAAATTATAATCTTTATATAATTATTTTTATAATATAACAAATAATATTTAATTTATTTGTAAAAAAACTTGTTTTTTTTGTGTCCAAATGAAGCAAACCTAGACTCTATTTATAGATCTCGAAAAATAAAAAATATTGATATATTTTTTATATTTTTATTTTGATGAATTATTGGTCAAATAATAGTTTTAGTAAATAAGGGGAAAGAAAAAAAAGAAAGTGAAATGCATGGGGCTGCGTGGCAACTTCCTATTGGCTACTTTTCAGCGCGGGCCCCATATTAACCCCAAAAGTCTGAGCATCAAAAGATGATACCAACTTAAACCCCATCTACTTTAATTTTTGTTGCCTTTGATTGATTTTGCTTTAACTCCACTTTGACCCCTACATTAACCTTTGTTGTGGGTGGTCTTAGTTTTATATGATAGTTCGAGTATATATATACTCAGTGTAGTTGACATATGAGTACATATATACTTGTTTCTTACTCCCTCCAATTCAAAAAAAGTGTAGTTTTAGACATCTCCAAAATATCCAAAAATAGTGTAGTTTTACATAAATCAATGTAAATATCCCAATTTTTCCCTTAATACCCTTATGTGCATAAAAACAACTCAAACACATAAATGATTACTCATAACTCAGTTTAACTCTTCATATTCCAACTCATTTATCTATATAGTGTTGAGTTTTTCTTTTGTTTTTTCTCGACAAACATTAATAGATTAGTTTCTTATTAGCGCAGTGATTGAAAGGCAAGGAATTGAGCTTTTCTTTTGTTTTTTCTCGACAAAATATTAATAGATTAGTTACTTATTTATGTATCTTCCAAATTTGTATTATATTATTTTGTTTGATGTTGTTGTGATATAGGATGGAAGAAGGTTGCATAGATAAAACAAACGCATACTAAGAACGTTCATTATTTTTACCGAACATCCATATAATTTAATCAAACATTTCGTTTGTATGAAAAGGATTTTGGCTCCAAGTAAGAAAAAAATTAATTTTTTTGTTTGTTTGAAAAGGATTTTGGCTCCAGCTAATTTGTAGTGTGAAGAAGTTGAAGAGTTGCAGTAAGAATCTGGAACACTAATGATTGGTGCATGTTTTTTAAGTGAATAATTAAATTACTAATCATTGGTTTTCAAAGGGTATGACTGGAATATTTAAAAGTATAAAAAATTTCTTAATCAATGTGAAATTTCTAAAACTACACTATTTTTTTATTGGAGGTAGTATTTGTTTCTTATTTGTTAGTACATATATACTCTAAAGCTAATTGCGGAATGTCTTGACTATATCTAAACTCTATATTATTTGTAGGCAATGGAGACTGAAAGAACTATCGGGGGTACACAAACTTTCGAATTATTATCGCAAGAGAGAAAAGAAAAAATGGAGAAAAACATTAGAGAAGGAGGTTGGAACCAAAAAAAGGTGAAAAGAAAAAGTCCACTCGAAATTTTATAATAGGTGTTATCCTAATGTCTTAGTTCAATACTTTGAACAAATGAAAAAGGATAAGGACATTGATAAAATGAACAAGTTAAAGAGTCTATTAAGAGTCTATGAGGTTCCACTCTAAAACCAATTGGTAATAGAGGGAGTAGCCCAAAGAGTCTATGGGGTTCCACTCTAAAACCAATTGGTAATAGAGGGAGTAGCCCAAGATCTTATATATTGACCCGGGAAGACATCGACTTTCGATGTGGTAGTGCATCTTAACACTCCCCCTCACGTGTAACCCGATCGTCGGCGAAATTTTCCTCGCCGGTAATATTTCCGGAGACAACATTGGCGGCGGTTATATGCCGGAACAACATTGGCGGCGGGGGGTTACACGTGCCTCATTAATTCGGGCCTGGCTCATGATACCATATTAAGAGTCTATGAGGTTCCACTCTAAAACCAATTGGTTAATAGAGGGATTAGCCCAAGATCTTATATATTTGACCCGGGAGGACATCGACTTCGATGTGGTAGTGCATTCTTAACTGAGTCTAGGTTTTTTTGCAATGACACAGTTGAAGATAACTAAGACACATCATAAGTTCATATACATGGGTTCGTGAGAATATTAATTCATCACAATTGAAGATAAGATAGAGGGTGATTTTACCTTGAGTATAAGGGACAATGATGTATATAGACTGTTACAATTACCTCGAGGGCCTAGAAGAATTGATCGGTGTAGTAAAGAAGAGATGGATGCCTTAAAAAGAGAGTTGAGATTCGAAATTGGTACTAAAAGGAGTGAGTTGGTTCTCTTGATTGAGATTCAATCTAGGCTGCCATCCTATGAAATGATGAAACATGGCAGAAGCCCATCTTGTTGCTTAGTATAGGATATGTGTTGTGCCCATCAAAGAATTTAATGGTCAGTCTTAATATGCTCATTGTTTGAGCAAGCTCGATGAGGTGTGTGAATATAATTGGTGCGAGCATCTACAACAATACCAACAACGAAACATTGAGCCTGGAACATTGTACCCAAATGGTGATATTCACTTTTTAATGGTAAGCCAATTTCGTTTTTAATAATTGAATAAGTAGTTGTCTTAATGACCAAATATTTGATTATTTCGTTATTTTTGCAGGTACATGTAATGGATATACTGAAACAAGGTGACTTTTCCACTTCGGAACCAACTTGTATGAAGTGGAGCAATGACCAATTGTTTCATTGTTTCGACAAGATAGCCAACGGAGAAGGCTTTGGTAATGCTATTGCAAGAGGACCACAAAAAAGTTGAAGGTTCTAATCAAAATATGCACTCGGATTACAATGTTGGAGTTGGAAATCCAGAGCAAATGCCTTCAGCTATCATGCATCAGTTTGAAACAGGTAAGATGAAGTATAAAATGTTGAAATTAAGTTAATTACTAATAGTCTAACATTAACAATACTTTTGGACAGTGTCGTCAACATATAGATTATTGCAAGTACAATAAAACTGCATGGACTAATTGCCTTAAAGATCTAGAGAAGGAAAAGGAACTTCTAAAGAATGCAGGTGGACAAGCCGATACTATTGGAGCAAGATTGAAAAAGAGGAAGAAAAGGTGATTGTAGTTAATGATGTACTCTGTTAAGTTTAGTGAGTATATACGTACTCACGTATTAAGTTTACTCAGTATATATGTACTCCGTTAAGTTTATTGCGTAAATTTTTATTGAGTATAGACGTACTCATATATTAAGTTTACTGAGTATATATGTACTTTGTTAAGTTTAATGAGTATATATGTACTCATATATTAAGGTTACTGATTATATAGTTACTCTCTTAAGTTTATTGAGTAAATTTTTAATGAGTATAAACGTACTCTGGAAGTTTAATGATTATATTTTTAGTTCATACGTACTCACATATTAAGTTGACTGAGTATATATGTACTCTAAAACAGCTTTTCAGCAAACGATACCGAGGAAGAGAAGTTTACTAAGACTGATGGAAATTTGATGGAAGGTACTTCCATCCCTAAGAAGCCCGATCCAGATATGGAGAAGCTTGATAAACTGCTGAATGATTGTGAAATTTTGCAAGACAAAATTTCTAATCAAGATCACGCAAGAGAAAGAAGCAAATGGTTGTGGTTTTCGAAAATGACTCCGAAGATTCGTGTGAAGGCAAAAGACGGCCAAAAAGGGAGACTAAAGAATCAAAGTTCAAAAGGACACCATTTCGAGAAAAAATCAAAATCACTGTGCCACAATTTGCTGAAAACGAAAAGGAGTTAGTAAGTTATGCATTTGATAAAAAGAAAAATCAGTAAGTAGTACTAAACTACTATATTTCTGTTTTGTACAGTAAGTAATACATAAATGTATGTATTTTTTAAAACTAATACATATTTCTGCTTTATGCAGTCATGAAGTATTGTTCCAGATGAACATGGAAAAGAGATTTAATTTGGATAGGGAGGCTATCCTAACTCTGGAAAATAAAAACTTCATCGTTACAACAATTATAGGCAATTGCACTCGTGCAATGAATGTTTATAATTTGAAGAAAGGAGAATGCAAAGGTTGGCTCTCACGATAGCTGCAATGGTAAGTTTATTAATGTACTTTTATATTAATATTCATTCAATTGTTATTAGAAGTTTCTGATACTTGTTTCCATGCTCTTAAATTTGTAGAAATCGATGATCACAGTTACTAAAAAGGATAAATTTGTTGACAAGCGTATCGCGGAATAGTGTATTGCTTGGTTTGTGAAAGCCATTGAGAGTTCTTCATTTTGGAGTTTGGATGACTTCAAAAGTGAAGACCTGGAATATGTAAGTTTAACAATTAAATTCACATATCTCAATCCTCAAAACTAAAAACTAATTATTTTCTATCCTACTTAGGTATTCTTACCAATTTACTTCCAAAGTCACTTCACGGTGTTTGTTGTCGATTTGAAAGAAGGAGAAGGCCAATATTTAAACAGCCTAGCTGAAGTTCAAATGTCAAACGTCATGAAGGATGCGGCCAATGTGTTGCAAGATCTCTAATTTGTTTCCTTAAAAAAGTTGGAGTTGGCAACTTTATAGATTGGAATGGTTCCTGGGAAATAGTAATAGTGCCTCAACAAACTCCTCGTTCTAATGCTTGTGGATGGTTTGTGCTGAAATTCATTGAAGAATGGAATGGTGAGCAATCAACGATGACTACATTCAAAAGCTAGAATAACCTGGACACAACTCAAAGGAACCAAATAATAACACATGGACGTCAAAAGATTTGTTTATCAATACTCTAAATTGAGTATAATGATATTAACTTCAAGGATTACAAATAAAGAAAAAGAGAACAAACAAAGTGTTCTTATAGAACTGAAAGAAGAAAAGAAGTAAAGACAAAGCTTTCGCATAGAACTGGAACAAGAAAAGAAGTCGTTGTAGTTGAACTATTAAGATTGTTATTTCTTAATGAAAAGTATAGGATGTGTTTGGTTTAATTTTGGAGTATATATAGTTGTTGAAGTAATATTCGTGCACAAAATCGAATGATGTTCTTTGTCGAAGATGGAATCTCTAATTGAGAAGATTGGGAAGATAGACTTTGGATGGGGGGGGAGGGGGTGAATAATGGGCTGAGAAACTTGGGATTGGGCTGAGGCAATCGCGGCCCGCATTAATTAGTCCAGCAGCCCAATTTTATTGGCATGTTGGGGTGGGCAATCAAGGCCCACATTAATTAGTCCAGCAGCCCAACTTTTGTTGGCATGTTGGCACACACCAGATCAAGTGTCCGTCTTCATAGTCCGGTTACTGTCGTGTATATCTATTTACATAGATATATCTGTGTAAAGAGTATAAGTATATACCCCCTCCATCTCTTTTTTTTGTAAGAATCGTTTGACTTTTCACGGTCATCGAGACATAATTTAAAACATAAATATCCCTAATTTACTCGTATAAAAAGTTGATATTATAAAAATATAGATTGAAACGAATTTAACAAGATCTCATATGATTATTTTATTTCTTATCAACTAATGATAATTCATGGTCAAACTTTTCAAACTTTGACTCCAAATATAGAAATGGTCTTAAAATAAGGGATGAATGTAGTATTAATATGGGTGAAAAGTAGAAAAATAAGATATCATATTTATAGAAAGTACAAATACATACTTCTATTACTATTAGATCGTGTTTCAAAAATTAATTCAAACATTTTGTGCAAAATATAAAAGTATAACAATGGATTTATGAACAGTACAACAATTTTCATTAAACTTTTTTGAAGTACAAATTTAGTGCACTTACTGAAATACACAGATAAAAATCTACACGATCATAACTTTTTACCTTTATGAATTCTTGAAGTTTTTCATCTTATCTTGAGAAAACACACTTTATAACTAGTTAATTGGATATCTTGTTTAGCTTTTATTTTCTTTATCACATTTATAAGAGAATCTTGAGAATGCATTGTATTTAAAATTTTATGGAATTTATATAATCGCCATGAATTTTCACTTGATTTCCTAATACCAAGAATTTTACTAAGCATCATATGCTTAATTATGTATCTTATTTTGATGCTACGTTTAGATGATGAATTTTATTTATTTCCTATAGTCAATATTTGACAATTTTATTAGAATTACAAATGCAATTTGCATCACAAAAATGAATGGAAACTATGAAATAACTTAAAGATCATATATATTTTACGGTGAAAAATATACTGATTACTAATCTTTAATAGGCATGTATCATCTGATTTTCCAAAATATCTAAATAGTATAGCAACAGTATTAATATATATATAATATAGATATTAAAGTTTCTCCATAGAGAAAAAAGAGCAACAGCTCTTGTAATTATATTTTTGCCTTCTTATTACTCTTATATATAAATATGTATTGTTTCATTTTCGAGCATATATGTTGTATAAACCTATCAAGTTTCCAACAAGTGGTATCGGAGCCAAGGTTTTGTTTGAGAAAATTTAAAAATGGCGAATCTGATTCAACCTCAAATTCCAAAGTTAACGGCAACAAATTATGGGAACTAGAATATACAAATTAAAGTTCTACGAGGTTATCAAGATTCATGAGACGTAGTTGAAGACGGGTTACCGAGCCTGAAAATGCAGTTGTTGAAACAGCTCTTTCAAACGCCGCAAAATAGTAGTAAAAGATTCTCGCAAAAATGATAATAAGCAATTGTTTACAATTTTCAAGCAGTTGACGAATCAACCTTTGGAAAGATATCGGAAGTAGGAACATCTAAGGAAGCATGAGAAATTTTACAAAGATTCTTTCAAGGAGTACATAAAGTGAAGAAGGTACAACTGCAAGTACTTCGAGGCGGGTTCGAAAATCTAAAGATGAAAAGCTCAGAGAACATTGGTGAATATGTGACTCATTTGAAAACGGTATCAAATGAGATGAAAAGAAATGGTGAAACTCTTGATGACATCAGGGTCATGGAAAAGCTTCTTCGGTCATTAACAAGAAAGTTTGATTATGTGGTTACCTCGATTGAAGAATCAAAATATTTGTCTACAATTTCAATTGATGAGCTTGTGGGTTCTATCCAAGCCCACGAACAACGAATAAATCAGTAGGATGATACAAGTTATATAGAAAAGGCTTTGCAAAACAAGATGTCCTTTAATGAAACAAGGCAGTAGTAGCTTCTCATGAAGAAGAGGTGGTTTTAGAGGTGGCTATCGAAGCGGACGAGGACGTGGAAGGCAACCAGTCAACAAAGGCCAGAGATATGATGACTATCAACCATCTTATCGTAGTCAAAATTAGAGGTCAAGGAAGAGGCGGATATCAACAACGCAGTGATAAGTCGCAACCTCAATGTTATAATTGTAACAAATATGTTCATCTCAGTTATGAATGTCAACCAACACTTGTAGTGAAGGAAAGAAATACTTTTACAACACTAGATGAAGAAAAATAAGTTGGATCTGCCATATTTCTAACATATGATGGAAATAAAGAATGCCACAAAAATATTTGGTGTCTTGATACCGGCACAAATAATCACAACATTAAATGATGTTTATTATATACCGGCATTAAAAAGAAACATCATTAGTCTTGGGCAACTTCTAGAGAAAGGGTACACCATAAATATGAAGGAGAACTCTCTATCAGTAAGAAATCAAGTACAAGAACTGATTGCAAAAGTTAATATGACCAGGAATCGACTTTTCACTTTGGACATGAAGACTGAGACATAACATTGCTTGAAGTCGGTCATAAAAAATGACTCATGGTTATGACATATAAGATTTGGTCATCTAGCTTTCAGTGGACTCAAATTACTATGAAAGACAAACATGGTGAGTGGACTTCCAATGATAAATGAATCGGAAAATTTATTTGATGCATGTGTTAAAGGAAAGCAACATCATCGAAGCTTTCCTGTTAGGAAATCTTGGAGAGCTAGAAGGCCATTGGAAATAGTTCATACAGATATAGTTGGTACATTAAATATTCCGTCACTTGGAGGAAATAGGTATTACTTAACTTGTATTGATGATTATAGTCGAAAAAAGTTGGCTATATATATTGAAATAAAAAGGAGAAGCTCTTGAAAAATTCGAAGTGTTCAAATTAAAGCACTATCTGAAAAACAAAGTGGAATAAATACCAAGATATTTAGATCTAATAGAGGAGGAGAATACAATTCAAATTTATTTAATAACTTCTGCAAAGAACATGGAATTATTCATCAGTTGACAATGACATATACTACACAACAAAATGGTGTTGCAGAAAGAAAGAATCGAACAATTCTTGACATGGCGAGAGGTATGGTGAAAGAAAAGCGCACGCCAAGAAATTTTTGGGCTGAAGCCGTGTTATGTGTTGTCTATTTGTTGAATCATTGTCCAACAAAGAGTGTCAAATTCAAGACTCCAAATGAAGCATGGAGGAGTACCAAACCATTTGTTGGACATCTTAGAATTTTTGGAAGTATTGCATATGCACATGTTCCGGATCAGAAGAGAAGAAGCTTGACGACAAAGGTAAAAAGTATATTTTTATTGGAGATGAAAATGGAGCAAGGCTTACTGGCTTTACAATCCACTTACTAGGAAAGTAATCATTTCTAGAGATGTGGAATTTGATGAAAATGACTATTGGAAGTGGAACACTAAAAAAAGAAATGTTGCAGGACAATTTTTTTATGATAATGACAATGATGAAGATGTTGATTTCAATACTGAGATTGTGAAAATGATGACTTGACTCCTCCACAAAGTCCAATTAAACAAACTCCTCAGTCAACTCCAACCATGTCAGAAAATAATAACAATAGTACTGATCGTGGTAGTAATTCAAGGGGAGCGCCGATAAAGATGCGGAGGCTAGATGAAATACATGACCCGACAAGCCCGGTAAAAAATTTTGATTATTCATTATTTTGTCTAATGACATAATGTGATCCAGCAACATATGAAGAAGCTAGTCAAGATAATAGATGGAAAAAGGCAATAGATGAAGAATTTGCTTCAATAAAAAGATATGACACTTGGGAGCTTGCAAGTCTTCCAAAAGAAAATAAAGCAATGGGTCTACAAGATAAAGACCAACCAAGATGGAAAGGCTGAAAAATATAAGGCAAGGCTAGTTGCTAAAGGCTACAAACAGAGATACGGAATTGACTATGACGAAGTATTTGCTCCAGTTGCAAGAGTTTATACCATAAGACTTCTTATAGCAATTGCGGCCCAAAATGAGTGGAAGATTTTTCAAATGAATATGAAATCAACATTCTTAAGTGGGTATCTTGAAGAAGAGGTCTACATAGAACAATGACTTGGATATGTTCAGAATGGTCAAGAAGATAAAGTTATTATAGGCTGGAGAAAGCATTTTCCTAGAGCTTGGAATACAATAATTGGTGAATACTCTTACAAAAATGGTTTTGTAAAAAGTTCGTACGAGCATTCCACATATGCAAAGAAAAATGAGAATGGAGATATAGTGTTTAGATGCTTAATTGTTGATGACATGGTTTATACTAGTAATAATTCGAGATGACAGATATTGGAGAGATGTCATATTTTCTTGGGGTTAAAGTAAAACAAGCAAAATATAGAATTTTCATGTCACAATGGAAATATGTTGAACAAATTTTGAGCAAATTTAGGATGAAAGATTGCAGGCCTGTAAGCACACCGGCAGAAACATGCATAAAGTTAATAGTTAATTTAAATAAAGAATATGTAAATCCAACATTATTCAAGAGCCTAGTAGGAAGGTTATGGTACTTAACTTTCACGCGTCAATATATAATGTATGCAGTAGGTTTGGTGGGTAGATATATGGAAACTCCTAAACAACAGCACTTCGTCGCAGGTTAAGAGAATCTGAAGATATATCAAAGGTATATAAAATAATTATGGTGTATTTTACACACTCTAAGGATGCAAAATTAGTTGGATATTCAGATAGCGATTATGGTGGATACATTGATGATGGAAAAATCACTTCAAGATATGCTTTTCATATTGGCTCAGCGCTTTTCTCATGGTCATCAAAGAAGCAACAAACAATTGCACTCTCAAGTGACCAACTACTATATACGTTAATAACATAGCTACAGTTGCATGTACATGTTAGGCAATATGGTTGAAGAAAGAACCAATTACTATATATGTTAATAACATGTCAGTCATATCCCTTGCAAAGAACCTAGTTTCACATAGTCAAAGTAAACATATCAACATTAAATATTATTTCACATGAGAACAAGTGAATAACAAGATTGTGGAACTACTATATTGCATAAATGAAAATCAGTTGACAAATATATTTACAAACCCGTTAAAGAGCGAAATGTTCAAAATTTAAAAGAAAAGCTCGGAATGCAAAATTGCATTTGAAGGGGAGTGGTAGAATTACAAATACAATTTGCATCAAAAAAATGAATGAAAACTATGAAATAAGATATAGATCATACATGGTGACACATACTGATTACTAATCTTTAATACTGGTTAAGTTAAAGGAACCTATTATCTATAAATAGGCATGTATCATTTGGTATGTCAAAACATGTAAATAGAATAGCAACAATATTAGAATATATAATATAGGTATTCAAGTCTCCCCACAGAGAGAAGAGAATAACAACTCTTGTAATTATGATTTTGCCTTCTTATTACTCATATATATAAATATATATTGGTTCATTTTTCGAGCCTATATATTGTATAAACCCATCAAGTTATCAACAAGTGGTATCAGAGCATAAGCATATGATACTTTGCATTGCTTTAATGCATTTCACAGGGAACAACAAAATAGACAGCAACAATTCTTGCAGCTTTCTTAAGTTTGGGCAATCAGAATCACTCTCTATAAGCAACATTTTCACTTCCGTCAAGGCTCCATGTCTTCTCATTAAGAATCAAAGTCATATCGCCCCCGAGTCATAGCTCAATAGTAAAGCGCCTTGGTGCTATTGTGGCCTCCTTTCCTCTTCGTTTGGTGTGGTTTCGATTCCCTCTGGGTTGATTCTCAAATTGAAGTGGTGTACAGGGAAGCCAAGGTGCCCCTGACCACTGAGGCACATTTCGCGATAACCTCCGACATCAATCCCATGGCAGCGGAGTTGTCGGGGCCCTTACTTTGAGGGTCTCAAAGTTTAAGAATCGAAGTCATATCTATCGGGTTCTTACCAACCACCTGAATTTAAATATGAATCCCCTTTGAGTGGGTCTTGCATAACCGATGATATGTCAGACTTTAGATTTAAATTGAGAGCTCTTGAGAGTGTAATGTTAGGGCCAAATTCTGATCCTTTTGATACTTCTAAAAATGACATTGAAAACAACTTAAATACATTACCGGACCTAGAGAGCTGGAGACTAGTCATGGAAGCTAATACTTACCAGGGACTTAAAGCACCTTCTCATTGCTTGTACAAAAGCATTGCCAGATGATGATTTATTGACAACACAACGGTTGATGTATGAGTGCAGGGAAATAGTTTCAGTTTTAGGTGAACCTATTCAACGTCTAGGAGCTTACGTTTTGGAAGGACTTGTTGTGCGTCTATCTTCATCAATAAGTTTTATATATAGATCACTTAATCGCCAGATGATGAGGTTTGTCGCTATTTCAATTACGGCTACATGTCTGCAAATGGAGCTATCGTAAAAGCAATGAAGGATCAGAAGAGATTCATATAATAGATTTCAGAAATTGGTCAAGGCAACCAGTGGACGACCTTGATCCTGCCCTTTGCTTTGAGGCCTGGATCCATATATGATATAACTGGCATTGATGATTTGGCTTCAGCTTATTCTCATGGGCATTCTAGATATTATCGGGCAGCGGCTATTTAAACTTGTTGCGTCGTTAAGGTGCCATTTGAGTTCCACATTGTTCCATTGGAATGGTCTAGATATTGGGTGTGTATTTCGCTTTCATTTTACATCATATGCTAGATGAAAGTGTGAGTAGCGAAAACAATGGAAATCGAGTGTGCTGAGGCTAATCGAAAGCTTGAATCCAAATGTTTTGACCCATTTAGCGCATGAGTCTGATAAAAACACTGATCTATTCCTCCCCCAATTCCTTGAGACATTAGAATACTACGAGGCTATGATTGAATCAGTAGATGTGGATGTGACCCTTTCCAGAGAGCACAAAGAAAGAATCAACTTTGAGCAACATTGCTTGGTGAGAGATGTTGTCAACATTATCGCATGTGAAGGTACTGAAAGGGTGGAAATGCATGAGCTTCTAGGTAAATCGAACTCATGGTTCACAATGGCTGGTTGAGAACTACCGTAACAGATATAAACTTGAAGAGAGAAATAAAGCCCTATATCTTGGCTAGATGAATAGACATCTGGTTGCTTCTTGTGCTTTTAAGTGATAAATTGGCAAGCTTTCGGTTGTTACCTATAGTCTCCCTGTTTCCACCTCTTCTTGTAGTAGTTGTTGAATCGTTAAAAAGTTGTTTCTTCTGCATCCAATCTAATCAGTTTCTTTAATAAGCCATATGAATAAAGTATAGTTCATCATTTAGGGCTATTGCACATGTTACTCAATACGTTATCTTAGAGCATTTACAACAATGTACTCAAATGGACTCTTATGGTGTGTTTGGATCGGGGCCAATCAGAGTGAGGAGATTTTTCAAATTTATCCTGGCAGAAGGAAATTAGTGGGATCAGGGATAATATATTTTAGGCTTAATTTCATCTGGGCACCTGAACTATCAGAAGTTTCGCAAATAGGCACCTGGCAACCTTTTATCCCAAATAGACACGTGGACCCAAAAATTGGCACATAAACTTTTGGTTTTCACATTTTTCTGAATTTATCAGATTTTTGACATTTTAAAATTGTTAACCCAAGGGGAAGTTAGTCATATTGAAAATATGACTTGTTGGAGTCAAAATTTACTGAAAAGTTCAAGTGCCATTCCGAAAAAAAAGTATTTTAGCGCCAAAGTTGGAGAAAAAGTTCAGGTGCCAGACGAAAAAACATTAATTTTTATTTATAACTACCATTGTAGTACACTAACAATATTTTAGACAACATAAACACTTCGTACTTGCAGCAAAAGCATACTCTTTTTTGCAAATCTTGACAAACTTGCCAACCTTACACTTGATTCAGTTGAAATTTTCTGATTCAGGAGAAGAGGGAGAAGGTGAAGGTGGAAAACTATTTGGGGCAAAATAATTAGGGATAATTTGGGGGTCCTTTTGATGAACAGAAGAAGAAGGTGGTATGGGTTGAAACCGAAAGAGATGCCACAGCTTTATTTTCCGATCTGAACTTCAGATTTCTTCGGATGCATTACACAACATAAACATATACCAATAAAAACCCAATTTTGAATAAAAATATTCGATTTTTGTGTTCAAATTTAATCTTTTTGTGTTAAAGTTCGATCTTCTTGGTTTGAAATGCTATAAAGATTCAACCTTTTTGTAATATGTGATAAATATTCAATCTTTTTTAGAATGAAGGGTTTGTGAGAAATTTGGCTTTTCTTGGTTGAAGAATGGAGAAGATGATGGAAGTTGAAAAGGACGACGTGTTTTGTCTTGAATTAGATATTAATGGAGGTTGGGTTAAATGGGGGTTGCGTTGAGGTTGGGTTAGATTGAAAGTACTTGAGTTAGTTTTTAGGTATAATATGACTAATTTGCCCTCCATCTAAAACTAAAAATTTGAGAAATTAAGAAAAATGTGAAAATCGAAAGTTTAGGTGACAATTTTTTGGTCCAGGTGCATAGTTGGGATAAAAAGGTCGTCGAGTGCCTATTTGGGGAAGTTCTGAAAGTTCAGGTGCCTAGATTAAATTAAGCCTATATTTTATTGTTGGTGGGGTACCATAAATGTTAACTGGCAGAATCAGGGGAATGAAGGAAAATATAATTAAATATGTGATTCTCCTATATATTCTCCTCCAATTTTAAAGGGAGAAAATATGAGGGGAATCGGTGGTAATGAGGGTGGATTAGTAGTTATAAATTCTCCTATCTAGAAACCAGTTTAATTCCCAACCACAATTTTTTTTAAAATTTTCCTCGATTTTCCCCAAAATAAATATACCATTAGTATAAATATTGGGTGAGAAAAAACAAAAAGATGAAAACATACACATTTTAAGATTCTTCATTGTGGATTGGCACGCATAAAAAATTTGGGGTGTGAAGTTGGCTGGGTGTATTTGTTGGTGTTCCCACCCATTCACCAAATCAATTTCTTTCTTTCCTCTCTTCGATATTGCACGTTTCTTTCTTGTTTCATGATAATGCAAACAACTTTACAATTTTTCATGGTTTTGTGATTTAACTTTTTTCAATTCATTTATATTATTATTTCATTAATTTGATTGTTGCCTAAAATCTACATTTATGATATTTAATTAATTTGACCAGAGGTGTCTAATTCGATTGTTGATTTTTTATGTAAAATTCTTTTTAAGATGAATTCAATCAAAGGTGTCTAATTTTTTGAAGATTTTTAATGGATTTAATTTTTCTTTTTGATTAAATTTGTTGTATATCTTTTATATTATAATGATGGATAGGGTGACACATAGGGAATCTGGTTTTATTTAAAAAGTTAAAATGTCACCTTTAAAATGATATAAAGAGAATATGGGCAATGATCACTAATATGGAGAAATACCCCGAAATTCAATCCAACCAATCAATTCAATTTCTAATTATCCAAACTGAAAACCCAAAACCCCGCTTTAGGATTTCAACAATGCAAGATTAACCCAACCTTGAATTCCTTCTAGCTATACCACTAGAAACCTCTAGTATCCTAACTAGATTCACTTAAGAAAGATAAAATTCACTCTTGAACAAAGTACCCATTGATGGATGAATAAAGAGTTGAACAAGATTAGCTCTATGAAATGTTCACAATCTAAGATGTATGCAAGAATGATCTGAATGGCTTTTTGCTTAAGACAATTGACGACTAGAGTTTATGAAAGATTCACCTCATACAGACCTATCATCGAGAGCTCAAGCTCACTATGAAGCACTCGATAATCAACCAACGGTCTAACAAGTACGAAAATCTTAAAGTCATCGAGACCTCTCATTGAGGCCTATGGGTCTCGATGACGGTCTTGATGGACCAAGATTGACAATGAATAAGTTCATTGTGAGCTGTCATCGAGAGCATGGTTACTCAATGCTAGCATCCTTTATAGAACAATTTCCATCGAGAGCCATGGCACTCGATGGAGCTCTCTGTGGAGCTCTCGATGAAGATCTGAGAAGAAAACTACGCACGTCATCGACACCTATCATTGTGGCTTGTCGATGGAGATCCCGATGCAATGTCGTTTTTTTACAATGATTCACAATTTGAGTGGCTTCATCGACAGAATGGAATCGAGAAATAATAAGATACGTTAAGCCTTTGTGCGACATAATCTGTGTGAACAAATGGATGTTCATAAATATGTGATAAAGGACAAGAATTGTAGAGTAAACCTTTATTCGAAAATAATTAGTCAGAGATAAACAACCAGTCATATGTTCAAAAGCACCGGAATCAATAATCTAAGGATTAGAAATTATGGAACATGTTTGGGCAACGAAGCATGCGATGGCTGATATCCAGCGGTGACGACTTAAGAAGGGTGCTTAGTTCTCCTGTTGTTCCTTGGTAAAATTGAGAGGTTGGTTTTGCGGAGTCACGACTGACTTGGCTCGAGTTTCGGTCGATTTTTTGTACCCCCACCTTCGCTACCTCCCCTATGCCAGTTGTCGGACTATCTAAGAATACATGTGTTGTATGAAACTCTACAATGGCAATTTTTGGTGGGGAACAGATGAAAACAAAAAGAAAATGCATTGGGCTTCGTGGTCTTCGATGTGTGAATCCAAGGAATCTTGTGGTTTGGATTTCAGAGATGCCAAAGATTTCAACAACTCCTTGTTATGCAAACAAGCCTGGCGTAGGTCTACAAAGCCCGATATTTTCCAGATGTAGATTACTGGTTGGCACAACTCTGAGCAAATCCAGCTACGCCTAGTGCAACATACTATCTGTAAGAGAAACAATCAAAGACGGTATTGGCTGGTCATTAGATAATGGCAGCGCCATTCCTATCTGGGAACATAGTTGGGTCAAGCAAGGAGGCACCAGAAAAGTATTCACCCCAATAGATCAAAGTATGCATCATCTCAGAGTCAAAGATCTAATTGATAGTAATTTTGAAACAAGGAAGACAGATTTAATCAGAAATATCTTTTGCACAAGTGATTTGGATGCTATCTTAGAGATGCGTTTACCAGATCTAAGAATTTTAGACAAGCCTCAATGGTTCTTTGATTAAAAAGAGGGGTTATTCTCCGTTAAAGCATTTTAGACAAGCCACAACTTTATCAGACACAGTCGACGAAGTCACATACAACAAAACTCAAACCCAAATGCAGATGCACAGTTTTTCAAGAATATGTGGAAATTAAAACTGCTACAAAAAAAATCAAGCATTTTCCCCATGGGGCTATTCAAAATAAACTTCCTACTAATGCTAATCTAGCTAAGAGATACATCCAAGTTTCAGATCCATGTTGTTTATATGTGATTGCCAAGATGAGGACACTCTGCATGCTTTCTTTCATTGAAGATTAATATACCAGTTTTCGACACTTGTTTAAGGATCTAAAACATAAACTCCCTCCAGATTTGTTCAAAAAATGGATTATATGCATATGGGACACATGGTATCAAATAAATCGGAATATGGTGATACACACATAAATCCGATTGACGTATCAAATTTTGGAACCTTTTACCTGGAAACTCATGAGTCATCCTTGAGAAACCCCCAGCCCCCAAGAGCATAGCCTCTGAATCGCCTTTTTCTACTTCCTTTCTCTTCAGATTTGACTTTGCATGTGGTCTTCTTCCATCGATTGCTGTTGGAAATTGATGTGTCAATTTCCTCAATTAGTGCCCGTGAACTATATCATCTATATATACGGTTCAACAACCGATAGTTATCTGAACTATCAGTAGTCTCACCCGAGATAATGCCGGGGGTCATCGAATGGCAGACTAGGCTCTCACGATGATCTTCGGGATTCGAGTATACGGTCTTATACGTTGAATCCCGATGCTTTCGTTACTCGGGATATGAGGTCACACACATAACAATTACCGAAGATACTTTCGAGTAGTGACCCGAAAGTGAATAAGGGATTTGATCCATATTGAGGAATTTCGGTTCGATCGAGATCGTGTCTCGACCGAACCGATGGTGCGCCCGGAATTAGTTCCGGACGCACTATTTAGGGTTTGTGTATATATATATATGTGAGATATATATTTATATATTATCATTTATTGAAATGATTTAATTAATTAATGAATTAATTAAACAAGATATGATTTAATTAATTAATTAAGATTAATTAACTAATCTCATCATTATGAGGAGTTGACATCTTGGTGGCTACTTTATGCCTTGGGAAGGCTTTGTATCCCTTGGGAAGAACTCTTGTAAGAGCATCTTCCATGGACCAAGAGGCATTAACCATATGGATGGTTAATGTGTTTGTTTAGTGTGCAATATGTTTCATCATCCATTCTATATCATAAGATGATATTGAATGTGAAGATATCAATCTAAGTCTTGCATATCTCTTGCTAGAGAACACAAGAACACAAACAAACACACTTTATCTTCAACCTCAACCCTCTAGCAAAACTCTAAGTGTAGAACTAGTTCTACATTTTTGCTATAGTAGTAAAGACTACATACTCCTCAATAACACACACTAGTCCAAGTGTGTCTTATTGCTATCTAAGGTATTGGTGTGGACTATTTCATAGTAGTTTCATATCACCTTGGTGATAGACATTTCTTCAAGGAGAAAGCAAAGGAGCAAGGTGTGGGGATAAGCGCTTAAAGATTTACAAAGCTTCCGCTCACGCTTCAAAGGTATAACTTTGTAGCACTACTCTTTTATATGTTAATTGTAGCATATTCACACTACCTTTAAACATATACTTCTATGAGCTAGTTTCATTGTGTAAGTTCTAACGATCAACGAATTAGGGTTGTATGACATATGAACTATTGTATTTCATTGTGTCTTGCAACCCCGGGATATTCCAACATGGTATCATGAGCTATATTACACGTTTAACATGTTCTAGAAGTGTTTAAAGTAGTACCATATAGTATATAGGGCAAATGACCAGGATGATCACTTATGTTTGGGTAGGGGTCCCGGTTGATCACCTATGTTTCAAATGGTCCTGGTTGATCACTTATGTTTCTAAATCGAGTCTCAGTTGGTATTTTAGACCTAAAATCTGTTAATTATCACCTAATTACCTCACGTGACCGGCACATGTCATTTTTCAGGGGTAATTTAGTCATTTCAAGTCTTTTCCCAATTTTTTTTTTTTGCAAAAAAAAACTCGAAAAACAAGTGAGGTTGATTTAGAAATATAAGTGATCAACAAGGACCCTTTGAAACATAAGTGATCAACCGGGACCCCAACCCAAACGTAAGTTCCCTTATAATGTAAAAATCACAACAGATTAGGTAAAGAATAAAATGTACATTGATTGTTAGAGATAATACTCCTCCATCCTTATTTTACAATAATTATTTTATACATTTTATTCTTAAGTTCAACTTAATGATACATATTTATCTCTAACAATCAATGTACATTTTATTCTTTACTTAATCTGTTGTGATTTTTACATTATAAGGGAACTTACGTTTGGGTTGGGGTCTCGGTTGATCACTTATGTTTCAATGGGTCCTTGTTGATCACTTATATTTCTAAATCAACCTCACTTGTTTTTTGATTTTTTTTTTTGAAAAAAAAAATTGGAAAAAGGACTTGAAATGACTAAATTACCCCTGAAAAATGACATGTGCCTGTCACGTGAGGTAATTAGGTGATAATTTACAGATTTTAGGTCTAAAATACCAACTGAGACTCGATTTAAGAACATAAGTGATCAACCAGGACCATTTGAAACATAGGTGATCAACCGGGACCCCTACCCAAACATAAGTGATCATCCTGGTCATTTGCCCTAGTATATATGTCGATATATAAACCGTAGCCGATTTTCGTATTCGGAAAACCCTCCCCGACAAAACCTAGGTTCCGCGTGAGTCCAGGCAAGCCAAGGACACGGCTCCACTGGAACGCGCACCCTCGGCTTTCCCTGAATACGGAACGCCTTGGCCCGAAGCCTGGTTCGGCCCCCTTGGACGCGTCCATGCACGTCCAAAGTCATTTGATGATTTCGAAACAAAACAAATCGATTAAGTCCAAAGTCATTTGATGATTATGGACGTTTTCGGTTTGTTATGGGTGATTTAGAGATTGTTTTGGAAATAATCTTATAAGTCCAAAACATTCTTTGAGAAGTTTAAAATAGTTTAAAATTAGCATGTATGTCAAAGTGTTGATTTTATCCTATCGGTACTAATTAAATTGTTTAATTGAGTATCGAAAGGAAGTTTGTGGTTTGAGTTATTATGAATTTCAAACCTTAAACTTATGCTAAGTCTCTTTGAATGTAATTGGGTTATTAGTTCAAAATGTTGAACTTATGGTAAAACTTCCGATAATTGGCTATGTTAGTTGTTGGACAACTAAAGGTTATGATATGCATATATGACTATGATTCACATTATTTGAATGTGAGTATGTGTGTGAGTTGTGTGTTGCTTATGTGATTTATTCCATTCCTAGAATGTTTATGTGTTTTATGTATAATGTGTTATACATATATAAACTGTAGTCTGAATGGAATGGGGATTTGATATGGCCTAGTATTTATTCGAAATACAGTCTGCGTACTGCCCTTGATATTGAAATACGACGCATGTGTCGTTTTAAATTATTGTATTGTTATTTCTTTTTCGCGGCTCATGTGCCATTTAATGCGAAAGTTGATTATGTAACAAGACATGACGAGACGGACTTGGAGCATGGCGATGTCCAAGAAGACGGAGACCAAGGACTTAGTTTAGAACTAGTTAGACTAGTTTTATTTAATGTTTTTTTAGGCCATATCACGTCCCTTTAAAGTGTTTATTATTCATGTCATGTTTCATGCTTACATATATTTTCTTGAAGTATATGTATACCTTATGTGATATGCATGAAATATGGATTACATGTTTAATCTAAACCCCTCCACGTAATAATTAAGTGTTTGCCAAACCTAAGTTCAAAGTTGTCAAACTTTCCTACGTTTCGGGTGGATCATCCCTAGATGGGCACTTTGATTCATAGGAATAGGAGGCAATGGGATTACATGCGCTACAGGTTAGCCCATCGAACCGGCAAATGTAATCCATCCCTTTATGGTGAACTAAGGTTGCTTAAAACGTGGCTACAGGTTAGCCCATCGAACCGGCCCGTTTGGCAAAGGAAGTCTATAGTGTCTTAAAACGACTAGTGATAGACGCCAAGAGTCATATATAATCATTGGATGATTGATATATGATAGTCTAGTAGAACTTACCCATGGATTGGACTATGAGGATGATTGCGTGTGCCGCTCATACCCAAGTCCGTGGGGTCTTGGTATACTTGTACACTTCGAGGGGTTGTTGGTACTCGTATTATTATTTCAAGCATGCTTTACTTGTATCGTATGTTTTACATATAAATTAAACTGAATGTCGTTTCATACTCGCATGTTTTTAGATGGCAACTGCTAAGAAATCAACTTCAAATTCACTCCGATCTACACTTGAGAAGTGTAAACTCAATGGCAATAACTTCAACGACTGGTCTCGTAACTTGAGAATCGTTCTCAAGCACGAGAGAGTCGAGTATGTTCTTAAGGAAGAACTTCCTCCACCACCCGGAGATAATGCCGATGAGCTAGAACGTAGTGCATATGATGTACACGTGGATGATGCATTGGATGTCCAATGTCTTATGCTAGCCAACATGGAACCGAATCTTCAGATTCAGTTCGAAAATGTGGCAGCATATGACATGTACTGCAGACTGGAAGAGATGTTCCAGAAGCGGGCAAGAAATGAGCGGTACGAAGCTGTTTGTGCCCTCATGGATTGCAAACTATCCAATGGTCAACAGGCCAGTCCTCATGTTCTCAAGATGATTGGGATCATCGAGAGACTTGAGTCTTTGGGAACTCAGTTTTCCAAGGATTTGGCCGTTGACATAATCCTCCGTTCCCTTCCTGACAAGTTTGGTAACTTTGTCATGAACTTCAACATGCATGACTTCGATAAATCGTTATCGGAGTTGCATAACATGATCAGCACGGCTGATACTGCGTTGAAGTGTGGGAAGAGCTCTACCCCTACTCCCTCTGTTCTGATGATTCAGAACAAGAAGGCCTTTAAGAAAGGCAAGGGGAAATGGAAGGGAAAGGCCAAGACTGGATCTATCAAAACAGTCAAGGCCCAGACTTCCAAAACTCCGGCTAAAGGTCCTAAGGGGACTGACCAGTGTCATTATTGTAATACACCTGGTCACTGGAAGAGGAACTGCAAGAAGTACCTCGAAGACAAGAAGAGTGGGACTCTTCCGGCAGGTATATTCGTTATTGAAGCTTTTATCACCTCTAATACTCTACTTGGGTACTTGACTCAGGATGTGGTTCTCATATTTGTCGAAATATGAAGGTACTACAGGACAGTAGAGCTCTTCGGAAGGGAGAGGTGGACTTGCGGGTAGGCAATGGAGCAAAGGTTGCTGCAGTTGCCGTGGGCAAGATAGATTTAAAACTACCATCCGGGATGGTCTTAGTTTTAAATAATGTGTATTGTATTCCTACTATTTCTAGAAATATTATTTCCATATCTGTTTTGAACAATGATGGTTTTACCATCCTTATGGAAAGAAATATGTGTTCTATTAATCGTGATGGTTTACTTTATGCAAAAGCTTCAAACCAAAATGGTCTTTTCATACTAGATGAGGACCATGAGGTATATAACGTAAATATTAAAAGGAACAAGCCTAACGACTTGAATCCTACCTACCTATGGCATTGCAGACTTGGTCATATAAATGAAAATCGCATCAAGAAACTCCACGAAAGTGGAATTATTGAGTCACTTGATTTTGAATCATATGACCAATGCGAATCATGCCTTTTGGGCAAGATGACCAAATCACCTTTCACTGGAACGAGTGAAAGGGCAAGTGATTTATTGGGGATAATACATACCGATGTATGTGGTCCAATGAACACTCCTGCAAGAGGTGGTTTTCCTTACTTCATTACCTTCACGGATGACTTTAGTCGTTATGGCTATGTCTATCTAATGAAGCACAAGAGTGAAGCCTTTGAAAAGTTCAAAGAATTCCAAAATGAAGTAGAGAATCAACTCGGCAAGACTATTAAGACTCTTCGATCCGATCGAGGAGGCGAATATATGAGCCACGAGTTTGACGCTCATCTTAGAGATTGTGGAATTGTTTCACAACTCACACCGGCCGGAACACCACAACATAATGGTGTGTCCGAAAGGAGGAATCGCACTCTGTTAGACAGTTTGCGATCCATGATGAGTCGAACCGACCTACATGTCAGCTTCTGGGGTTACGCGTTGCAAACTGCCGCACTTACCTTAAATAATTGTCCAACCAAGTCAGCTGAGAAAGTACCATATGAGATGTGGTTTGGGAAACGTCCCAAGATTAGCTTTCTCAGGGTTTGGGGTTGCTTGGCCTACGTCAAGAAATTGAACGTAGACAAGCTAGGCCCAAAGGCTGACTTGTGCCATTTCATTGGTTATCCAAAGGAAACCAAAGGGTATTATTTCTACCTTAAGCCAGAAAATAAGATTTTCGTGGCTAGGACAGCACATTTCCTTGAGAAAGAGTTCTTATCAGGAAATGTCAGAAATACGGTACAACTTGAAGAAGTTCAAGATGATGAGCTGAATGAGTTAATGAACTCATTAGACACGTTTAATGAACAAGTTGAGTTATCGAACTCAAGAGACTCATTGAATAAGAGAGATGGGTTATTGAACCCAAGTGTCTCATCAAATGAGCAAGTCGAGTTAACGAACTCGGCAGGCTCACTTCAGGAAGTAGATCCTCCATTCATGGTGGATCCTATCTTGGACCCTAGATCCACGGTAGATGAGACTCCTGAAAAAGTACCGACCCTTAGGAAATCCAGTAGGACTCGTCATGTTCCCGATAGATGGTATGGGGAATCCTTCTTGATAGAAGACGACGAGCCTTATACTTATGGAGCCGCAATGAAAGGGCCAGATAGCGAGTCATGGCTTGAAGCCATGAAATCCGAGATAGACTCTATGTACCAGAATGATGTCTGGACATTGGTTCACTTACCCGAAGGTGCTAGACCTATCGAGTGTAAGTGGGTTTTTAAGAAAAAGCTTGATAAAGATGGAAATGTCCATATTTACAAGGCTAGACTAGTGGCGAAGGGTTTCAAACAAATTCATGGTATTGACTATGATGAAACCTACTCGCCGGTAGTCATGTTCAAGTCTATTCGGATCCTCTTAGCCATTGCCGCATATTATGACTATGAGATATGGCAAATGGATGTAAAGACCGCTTTCCTTAATGGAAACCTTGAGGAGGATGTGTACATGACACAACCTCCAGGCTTTACATGTCCGAAAGGACCTAAGAAGGTATGTAAGCTTCAGAGATCCATTTATGGACTCAAGCAAGCTTCTCGCAGTTGGAACCTCCGATTCAATGAAGCAATTAAAGAATTTGGCTTCATTCAGAATGAGGAGGATGCTTGTGTATACAAGAAGGTAAGTGGGAGCCACATTGCATTTATAGTCCTGTATGTAGATGACATACTGATCATTGGAAACAACAAACCACTCCTTGAGTCAGTCAAGACATGGTTGTGTAAGTGTTTCTCAATGAAGGACTTAGGAGAGGCGCAGTATATCCTTGGAATCAAGATATATCGAGATCGAGCCAATAGGTTGATTGGCCTGAGACAGGACACTTATATTGATAAGGTTCTGAGACGATTCGATATGATCGATTCCAAAAAGGGAATACTGCCTATGACAACTGGCACTATTCTCGGCAAAAGTCAGTGCCCCACCACTGACGTCGAGAAGGAGAACATGAGTAGAGTCCCGTATGCTTCAGCCATAGGATCTATCATGTATGCCATGTTGTGCACTAGACCAGACGTATCGTACGCTCTGAGTCTGACCAGCCGATATCAAGCGAATCCAGGCAACAGCCATTGGACCGCTGTGAAATCTATCCTTAAGTACTTGAGAAGGACTAAGGATATGTTTCTGGTATATGGCGGAGATGAGGAGTTGATTGCAAAAGGTTTCACCGATGCCAGTTTTCAAACCGATCGAGACGATTTTCGTTCTCAGACCGGGTTTGTATTCTGCCTGAACGGTGGAGCCATCTGTTGGAAGAGTTCCAAGCAGGACACAGTTGCAGATTCTACTACGGAGGCCGAGTACATTGCAGCTTCTGAAGCAGCCAAGGAGGCATGTTGGCTTAAGAAGTTTATGACTGAGCTTGGGGTAGTTCCTAGCGCTGATGGTCCAATTGAGTTGTTATGTGATAACACTGGAGCCATAGCACAGGCTAAGGAACCTAGGGCTCATCATAAGTCCAAACATGTCCTTAGGAAGTATCACCTCATCCGAGAAATGTTCCAGAGAGGTGACATCAAGGTATCCAAAGTGGATACAGACGACAACGCAGCTGATCCCTTGACTAAACCGTTACCTCAGACTAAACATGAGTTCCATACTTCAGTTATTGGACTTAGGCTTAGGTCCGAGTGGTCTTAGTCTTAGTGGGAGCTTTATTTCAGTTTATTTGTTTTATATGTATGAAGTATACTTTTGTAAAACTCTTGTTGTTGAATAAAAGTATTACTTCTTGTTTATTGATTGACTATTCTTCTATAGCACTTGAATAAACAATTGTGTATTTAATCATAGTTGTATGATAAATATTTTAGTTCCCATGTAATCACGAGTTCTTGAAGAGGAGCCAATAAGTGTATTGGCTAAGAAACCCCTTTTTCAAGACAAGAACTTTGGTGATTACATTGTCCCTAGTGGTGTGTCCCAACGTTTTGGGAACGGACACAACCAAACTAGTGTGTAATGATTCGTTTGACTTTGTTTCTTAAGTCAAAAGGATGGTCCAAATCATTACATGGGTTCATTGTCAAGAGAGTCTTGACATGGTACTGGACAGTGACCGTTGTGAAATTATAGAAGAAATCTTGTGTCCTATATTTCACACGAGCCATATGATAGAGGTTCTGAGACCTACATGCATATCATTCTCATGCTACGTGAGCATGAGGCTTTGACTACTTTCGGACCCATCCGTTACTGGTGGTAATGGGGTACGTTGGGTCTTATGTGAATGTAGTGGTGAGATGATCGGTGATGCATTGGTAGGGTCTTTGTCCACCCTGGTATACAGGGAAGGTTTTTCTGGCCACTCGGAGAGTGAGTCTTACTTATGAATTCACCCGTTATGAACGGGAGTGAGACTATCTCGTGTTCCGAGAAATTATGTCATAGGAGTTGGCGACACGCTTTCTTGCTTTAGCCTATGACGAAAACCGAGGACAAAGGGAATCATGTGACAAGGATGCAAATGTACATCCAAGACATTGGTAATAGTCCAAGGGCAAGTGGGAGTGTTGGAAATTGATGTGTCAATTTCCTCAATTAGTGCCCGTGAACTATATCATCTATATATACGGTTCAACAACCGATAGTTATCTGAACTATCAGTAGTCTCACCCGAGATAATGCCGGGGGTCATCGAATGGCAGACTAGGCTCTCACGATGATCTTCGGGATTCGAGTATACGGTCTTATACGTTGAATCCCGATGCTTTCGTTACTCGGGATATGAGGTCACACACATAACAATTACCGAAGATACTTTCGAGTAGTGACCCGAAAGTGAATAAGGGATTTGATCCATATTGAGGAATTTCGGTTCGATCGAGATCGTGTCTCGACCGAACCGATGGTGCGCCCGGAATTAGTTCCGGACGCACTATTTAGGGTTTGTGTATATATATATATATATGTGAGATATATATTTATATATTATCATTTATTGAAATGATTTAATTAATTAATGAATTAATTAAACAAGATATGATTTAATTAATTAATTAAGATTAATTAACTAATCTCATCATTATGAGGAGTTGACATCTTGGTGGCTACTTTATGCCTTGGGAAGGCTTTGTATCCCTTGGGAAGAACTCTTGTAAGAGCATCTTCCATGGACCAAGAGGCATTAACCATATGGATGGTTAATGTGTTTGTTTAGTGTGCAATATGTTTCATCATCCATTCTATATCATAAGATGATATTGAATGTGAAGATATCAATCTAAGTCTTGCATATCTCTTGCTAGAGAACACAAGAACACAAACAAACACACTTTATCTTCAACCTCAACCCTCTAGCAAAACTCTAAGTGTAGAACTAGTTCTACATTTTTGCTATAGTAGTAAAGACTACATACTCCTCAATAACACACACTAGTCCAAGTGTGTCTTATTGCTATCTAAGGTATTGGTGTGGACTATTTCATAGTAGTTTCATATCACCTTGGTGATAGACATTTCTTCAAAGAGAAAGCAAAGGAGCAAGGTGTGGGGATAAGCGCTTAAAGATTTACAAAGCTTCCGCTCACGCTTCAAAGGTATAACTTTGTAGCACTACTCTTTTATATGTTAATTGTAGCATATTCACACTACCTTTAAACATATACTTCTATGAGCTAGTTTCATTGTGTAAGTTCTAACGATCAACGAATTAGGGTTGTATGACATATGAACTATTGTATTTCATTGTGTCTTGCAACCCCGGGATATTCCAACAATTGCATCATTAGAGCTGATAGTGGTAGGGAGGTGCGATCTAATGAGACTTAAGTATCTAGAGGCTTACTAGAGATTTCAAGAGTCATAATCGACATATGGATGCGAAGTTTGGGTTTTGTTTAGATTTCTAAATCGGTTTTGGTGTTGTTCTTGGACAAAGGTTGTGCGTAGACGTGTCAAACGAACCGGGCCGGACGGCCCCGGCCCGTTAAGGAAGGGCTCGTCCATCCTTACCAGCCCGGGCCGGGCCGGCCCCTTAAGAATTCCAAGGCCTCTATCTGGCCCCAAACGGTATACCGTATCGGCCCACACGGTATACCGTGTGGGCCAAATAGTCCAACTATTTTTGTTTTGTTTGAATTTGTACCATAAAAAATAAAGTGTTGCTTGAGGGATTTGAACCATAGACCTTTTGCAAACATAAGGAACACCTTAACCATTGTGTCAAGACTTCATTTTTGTTGTTTGTCCATTGATATTAATATCATTATTTATACAACTTCAATAAAAACTAATTAAGTTTTAGTATTAATAAAGAATTATATTCATCAATATATTACAAATTAGTTAGACAAATGTATTTTTTCATTATATTATAAAAGTTGTTTAATATTAAAATTTTCTTTACAAGATATTGTTTAATGTTAATTATATTACAAAAGAAAATATATATTCGTTAATATACATAGTTTAATTTATAATGTGTTCATAAAGTAATACATAGTGTAATTCGATTTAAATCACAAGTAGTGTATAGTATTATTTAAGTGTGTACAAAATGCATTAGTATATAGTAACACATCTTGTATTTTTAATAATATCTAACATTAAATAATATTTATAAGCATATCAAAAAGTAATGTGTTATACTATTAAATAATATGTAATGCACTAATCTACGTTTATTATTTTAAAGAATAATATATTGATGCATCTTATAATTTTATTTAGATAGTAGATAATATTATTAATTATAACTTAAAACATAACAAGTAATCATGTTGGCACAATGATAAGTACACATATATGTTCTCTTTGGCAACCAAGGTCTTTGGAAGGGGGCCGGGCCGGGCTTAGGGGCCTAATCTATAGGCCCGTATTCGGTCCCTCAAAGATGCAGGTTGGGGCCGGGCCAGGGGCTTGAGGGGGGCGGGCTAACGGGCCGTGCCTTCGGTCGGCCCGGTTGGACCCGGTTTGTTTGCCATGTCTAGTTGTGCATATGCCTTAGCCCGGCCGTTTTGTTTTTCTTCGGTGGAAAGAGTAGTAAAGGAACCAGGCTTAATAACCTTAGGTCCGGTATTTATAGATCAAGTTTTCCAGCTGAATAGGTTTTTGGTCTTTTTGGGCCCTAGGCTTGTTAGATACATGGGCTAAGTCCCTTTATGTATTTTCGGGTCTTTGTTGTGGGTCTTGGACCATGGTCCTCATTGTAACTTTTCTTATTGTTTTTCAATATAAATCATCGCTTATTACCAAAAAGAAAAACAATAAAATCAATCTAATTAATTAACCCTAACAGCTATATTTTCCAATAGAATTTATGTTGGCAAACAATTCTAATAATCAAGCAGTTGTTTTATTGAGCTTTTTCTCCTCAATTGAGTCAGAATAAATAGGTTCCACATAAAGGTGGAGAAATCTAATTGTTTACAGGATACATTATCACTTAGCATGCTCCTAAAATTTAATCATGTACGCCTTATACTAAAATCCCTCTCAAGAATAATACACTGAAATGCTATGATTTATGTCTGATAAACTTCTTTTAAAATTTATGAGCTGAATCCAATCTTTGGTGTCATTATTCTTATAATCTACGACGATAAATTTACTAACTTGCACTTATATGAACAGCCATGTCAAGACCATTTGCTTTTTCTCCCGTCTCTGATGATCTCGACACTCCCATCAAAGGCGCTACACCTCCTGATGTATTCTGGCCGACGTTCCTAGTAAAAGGCATGTCGTGTTCATGTTGGCCTTCGTAAGTCGTGATAACTAATTTGGGATCATGAGATGCTCTCTCGACATGCTTTTTTACTGAGCAACCAGCATTTGAACACCGGTAGTAACTCCTGCACATGACAAATTGGTTATTGTAAATAGACTACACGATCTACATGTGAGTCTATTACAGGTAAGAGCATGGTCCAGATTGAAGAAAACAATAATATAGAGAAGTAATACAGAGCGTAACAACAGTATAAACCCAAAACCTATGGTGCTGAGCTACTATACCAATTAGTCAATTACACAGACGATGCTTTTTGTTACAATCGCTTCTTGCAACACTAATTTCAATCCTCATAATAAAAGGTACTATAGAGTAGCCTCAGTAAGTATTCACAGCTTTATACCTTGGATTAAGATTGCCTTTAACTAATTTTTGCCCATACTTGCGCCATCGATAGCCATCATTTATTAGATCAACTTCACTCATTGTCTGGACAACTTGCCTCGGTTCACTGCTATTCTTTATCAGCACGGAGTCATTAGATGAAGTAATATTTATCTTCCTGCAGATATTCAATTTCAAAATGACAAGGCAGTTAGACCTACGTAACTGCTACCAGAAACAAACAATACTAGCATGTTCATACTGTCTCTTCAAGTCTGGACCACTGCTATTCTCAACCATGTCTCTTGTAAAACCTTTAAGGGGACCTTTGCCAGGAATTGAACGGGGTGAATCCTTTTCGGACTCAACAAATTGAGGAACAAGATTGTGGGATGTAGAAGGCTTTTCAGCTGAGAGAAAGATGAATATCTCATTCAGTAACTGCGTGTAAGAGTAAACCTTTAAGACACGAAAATCATCTCAGGAAGTACCTTTGGGACTGCTTACAGTAAGTAATTCTGATGGCATCATTTGGAGAGGCTGAACATTTGTAATGCCTGCATTATGCAATGTCAATGACTCAATGCTAAATCCTTACCTGAGCAGTAGTCTAAGAGTGGAGAAAAACATTTAAACATACCTTCTGGACTCCTTACAGCATTTAATTCTGGCTTTCTCATCGGAGGAGGTTGAACAACTGCAATACCTCCCTGAGGCATATGTTGTGATTTAGGGTGTTCGTGCTCTCCAATGTAGTTGATATCGGTAATTTGCCCTGCATTTGATCTCTCTACTTGCCTTTTGGCATGGCAGTTATGATATGTGCACCTGTAATAGCTACGAACGAATTCATTTCCTTTAACAAGTTTTTGTCCATATTTTCGCCAGTTAAATCCATCTTCTGTAGGCTTTTCTGGTGTCACCGAAGATAAATAAATACAGGGTTCAGGGTTTCTTCTGGGTTGTAATTCATCCATAAATTTCTCGGATTCAACAGAGAAATCAAACTTCTCTTGATTTGACTGGGATGATGGTAAAACAACATTCGGAGTTTGTATCCGTGGTAAACTATCTGAATCTGCCTTAAATTTTACTATCATATTAGGCGTAGAATTTGGAGGTTGTATCTGTGACGAGGCATCTGAAGTTGAGTCAGATTTTACTGTTACAACGCCTCCCCCTTCACATGATTTCCTGGTAAGAGTTCTAGCATCATGGTTTAGCCTCTTCTCCAAACCGCCAGATTCTTCTTTGGCTTCTTTTGCTGAAGGACCAACCGTCAGCGTTCCAGTTGCATGGATACTTGTAACGGTGCTTGCTCCTCTCTCCAAGCTTTCTTTGCTTTGTAGTATCAGAGCAGTCCGACTGGTTTCTGCTTCCTTTCCACTCTGCTCAATGTGTCCCTGAAGATTACCAGACCCCTTCTCATCATTTTTTAAGAGAAGACCCTCAAAGTGATCAGATGTTGACGAAAGATTTCTACTAGTAGGATTGGCATGGCCGTTGTCAGATGAGACATTTTCAAAAGATGTAATAGCTAAAACTTCCTTGTCATCTGATTTTGTTGTTTGTTGCTGGGATTCAGATTGTAATCTCTTCTCTTCAGAAGTTTCTGCAATTAAGGAAGATGAAGTGATGTCTGCTGACTCTGCTCCACCAAAATCTAAAAGTCTGCCACCGGCATCAGGATCATGCCTCTGCACTACATTTTCATGAGGAATCTCATCCTCGAGATCTTCTTTTGGAGTACTCATACCTACAATAAATCCTATTACTAGTTTAATACGGTGACGCGGCAAGAAAACAAAATGTGATTTCACTGAGAGATAACAACTGAAAACATTTAGTTATATGTTCAAGCAATTCAAAGAAGAATGCTAAGTAAGAGAAACACAACTCTTTTTATCTACCATTCTTAATGCAGCATAAATAGCTGTCTTACTGGACAAAAGAAATTGAATCAAAAGACGACTGATGAAGCTATTTTTCGAAGGCAGTTTTACATTACTAGACTAAACCATAACAGTAGTCAGTCATGTTCTTTAGAATAATAGATAGCCACAGAGATATACACAATACAAAGTAATTATAAAAGTATTCCTTCCACTGTAATGTTGTCCTGCTCTCTTGACCTCCACTTCCCACTACACCCACACACCCCCAACCCAAAAAAAACTCGGGTAAGATCAAACAGAAAAGACCTCTTCTGAAGTTGTGGAACCCCTCCACTAAATCCCCCAAATCGTCAGTGTCCCTTATTAACATGAGAATTTTAGTAGTCACGGGTTTTGCTCCCCATTGGTAATCACATCCTAAGCCTCCCCCCACCCCCCACCACCCAACACACACCTTCGGAACATGCAAAGGCACCTCGTTTCCCTGTTATTTTACCAGCTCCACCATAGGCCAACCCTTCCCGAAACTCAAAATACTACATACACACTTGGTCAACTGAACGTAACAACAACTCAAGAAACAGAAAAATAAAGTTCAAATATTTAGGTCATGGTCAGCAGTAGCACCAAGAGTGATCTTTCACTCATCATGTTAAACTTACTAACCAAGTCAACAACAGCTCCAAGACCAAGTTTTTGCATAGCGGGGTAACCACGAGCCGACAAGCTATACTTCATTTTATAACTTGTCTTCACATAATACACCTAATTAAGTCCACATTTTTCGGGTAATCCAATTTCTATTCTCACAATACACCTAATTATCTCTAATAATGCAAAACAAGAAACCCCCTTTCAAATAAGCTGATTAATTTCCTCATTTTCAACAATTAACTTACAAAAACATATACAACTAATATCAACATCTAAAATCGTAAATTGCACAATCTATATACTATATATAAAGTGGGAAGTGTAGAATTGTTAGTGAAACCTCGAAAGCTAAATAAGCTAGCCATGTCATTACTATTGATGGCCACTTGTCCAAATTAAAACTTAACAAACTTAAAAAGTAACTACTCATAGTTTTTGTTTTTATTATTACCTCCGTTTTTTTTTTGTCGTTCTAACTTTTTTCACCTCAATTAATAAACAATGACATTTTTCACATATGTACCTAATTAATGAATTGATCAACATGTACATTCATCTATTTGTATTCTAGTATTGCTTTGGATATGTAAATCGTCAACTAAGAAAACAAAATAAAATATCAACTAAAAAAACAGACTATAAAATATTTACTAATCTACAAATATATATAATCTTTAAGTTTCTTCATAATTCAAATTAAATTAATATTACTATGACGCACAAGCAATAATAGTGCCAAAAATACTATTTTAGGAAGACACAGAATCAAAAAACATCAGAAATAATTTCCCGAACCAAAAAAAACATCAAAAAACATTCAATTAAAATCATTTCGAAATTTTGGGTCTAAATAAAAAACAACATATTAGAAAAAGCAGAAGCAATTAGCCAAAATAGGATTAAATCACCAAAATTAGAAGTAACTCGACCGAAATAGGAGTAATTTCAGCAAGAAAGCTACAAAAGTCAAACCAAAGCAAACATCATAAAGTATTCACTTTAATTCATTCCAAATTTTGAGTACAAAAAAAGAATCACCATATTGATAAAATCAGAAGCAATTCACCAAACGACGACTAATGTCACAGAAATCAAAAGTAATATCAGCATAAAAGCAACAAAAGTCAAACAAAAAAAGTCATATAATATTCAATTTAATGCATTTATAAATATTCCCTAACAATAAAAAACAGCAAATTCACAAAAAATAAATCAGTGTATATCTCCAAATTAACATAAAAAATAGAATTTATCTCCAAATTGACAAAAAAAAATGTCTTACTTTTTAGCAGCAAATACGGCTAACACTAAAGAGTGAAAGCATAAGATGGTATAAATTCTTATTGAATTTAAGCAATTGAGCTGTTTGATTGTGATTTGTTATGATATTGTGTTTGATTTTTGAGATAATTTTTTGTGTGAAAAAAGGTAAAAATAAAATTGGCATAATTGACTAAACCCAGTCAACAAGCTCGGAGCCGGGGGGGGGGGGGGGGGGGGGGGGGGGGTTCTGTGTGTTAAATCACTAAATTTTGTACATGAGAATATTTTGACTCTTAACTAATTAGATTTTTTTTTTTTTTAGTTTTGGGCGAGGATTAAAAAAATATCAAATAAATTAAAAATAATAATTTATGTTAATTAAATTTGATACAATTATATCCCAGGCTTTGATAAATGAAATAATCAAATTAATGTGAAAATAGTTTAAAGAAGGTTGGTATTCTTCAATTAAAACGAGTGATATATTAATTGATTACATAAAACTATGTGGCTTTCAAATATAGCTTCTAATTCCCTTGAGGCTTTGACACAGTCATGGTTTAAAATTTTGATACGAAACTATCGAAACAGTCGAAATTTTTTCTTTTTTCAAATTACCAAAAGAAACACAAGTAAATTTCAAAAAGTGGTGGTTTCGTTGAAACCATTCCATGTTTCGCCATTGCTTATGCTTTTCACCCAAAATTTCGAAGACCATTTCATTCTATTACAATTAATAAGCCTTATCAACTAAATTTTACTAAAAAATAATATTTTGATTATGATACTTAAGATGAAGATCATGACAATCGACATTGATCAAAATTATTAAGCAAAGTAAACTACTATTATTCCAAATTGAAAAAAAATTATGTTTTGTCCCAGAATATTTCCTACATACTTTCATATTTGAATTAAAGATATTCGATTTATGAATAAAATCATGTTATATAAATTAATAGTATTGAATATTTGTTTTCGCATATTTCTGTAATTTTACAGTCTTCCCACAACGTTTTTATAGTTTCCTAAACATTTTTATATTTTTGTTATTCGAAACTATATCTCAAAATAAAGCATCATCTTCTAAGAATGATTGTACTTTTTATGGTTGAGTTAGTAGATTTTAAAAGTAATCATTTGTATATTTCTCATATCATATTCTCTTTGTTTATATATATATATATATATATATATATCGGAAACTATAACAAATATTATGGAAATATTGTAAAATTACAAAAACATGTGAAAACATATAAATATTTAATACTATTAAGTTTACATCTACACTATATTTAATTGGGGAAGGGGGAATTAGTTATTTTTTTAATGAAGCCCCATGATCTTTTCTAACGAATAAGCAAATGACACATGTTTAAATTGCATACTAACTACTAAGTCTCATTTAGTTTCTCTTTTTGGAAAATTTGCAAAGGTATATTATTGTTTTATACATTAAAATATTTAAGCATAGTTAAGATGAATAAAATAGTTACCTATATATAATTATATATTTATTCAATGATTTTTATCATGTACAAACTTTGAGTTTCACAAGTGATTTTTTTTATCATAATATATTCAGGTAAAAATTAATGTAACAACATATATTTTAAATATAAAAAGCGACCTCGCACAGGTTGAACTGTGCACAAACATCTAGTATATATAATTCATGAAATTAAGTATTAAGAACATGTATATTGCTTTCATGGCAATTATATGATGTAAAGTTGCATGAACCACTAAAATTGTTGACATTTATTACTCGAAACCATTCTCTTAGCGAAGATACCTACGAAAATATAATACAATAATCAAAGGAATTACTTCAAAAGTAGCATATTACCTCCTGTAAAGATATACAATTAAATGATGTTATTCGACCTAATGATTTAGGTAATCACCAATAATAGAAATTTTAGAACTATTTCCAAATGTACTAGCAAAGTGGGAGAAGAAATCAACTTTTGTTCCCCTCCTTTGTTGCTAGGCCAAAACAAGAGGGGAGAGGGTTGGTTTTGTTCTTTTTGTTTTTCTTACAAAATAACTAATTTAATTTTCTCTAAGTATTAAAAGAACTTTACAAAATAAACTATTCATTTATTTCGAGGAATGTAAGTTAATTTAGGTGAATTTTATCATTAACCATATTTGAAACTAAAAAAATAATTTTCTCTAGATACTGTATTAGATTCATCCCCATTTTCTTTAAATCTTTCACCTTCAGATCGAAATCCATTAATAACTTTTGTTTATTATTTTATACTAAAACAGACATTAATTAGTATGATTTCACTCCATCAAGGTTTCTCACTCCCAAAAAATACACTTATCAATACCCCCCCCACCCCCCACCCTCACCCTCACCCCCACCCCCACCCCCACGCCCACCCCCACCCATACACGCCGTACCTCCCTTTTTGTTATGGGGTTCGATTCCCTAAATTGAAAATTGACCATAATGTTTCTTTAGTATTACACTTGGAACCCCCACAAGTTTTATAATCATATATTATTATTGTATATTGTACTTGTGTGATTTCTTGTGCTTAATTATCATAATAAATGTACTAAATAATATTTAACGGATAAGTTATATAAGCGGGCTAATAATAAGTCATCATAACCCATATTTTTAATACGAGTGATCATTGAGATATTAACCATCATATCTTTAATATACTTCAGTTGAGCTTATGTTAAATGAACTAATCGATTGTGTTTAACGCGAATACATTATGAAGTTTCAACAAACTCACATTCTGTTACCAATATTGTAATAAACCGCCACCCACCCCATAGGTTAAACTCGATATCAAATCGGTAACATAGTCACCACTTAATGAATGACTCGATAAACATACATTTCAAATGCGCAATAAATGAAATAAGATAAATATCAGCGATGTTGAAATCTAGTTTATTGAAATAGTTAAAACATATCATCGGCGTATAAAATTAAAATCTATGACTCAGCAACAACAAGTACTAAATCTCAGTACATAATCCAATAACTCCCAACAAGGGTAAATCAGGGAGACATAGTGAAACATAAATAACAAAAGACAGTCACGACTGAGGGAGATCCTAATGCCACCTCGCCACTCACCAAGCAGAGTCTACTCACAGCAGCACCTTGCCTGATAAGAATAAATTCTCGAAGGTCATCTCGACAGCTGGTGAGTTTTACTCATGGGTGGCTATGTTAGAATTATGAGGTGTTTGACACGTCATAATAAGTGTCCGTTGAACAATTTGATTGTTCGTCGTGATTACTTATTTAAAGTTAAGTTCATACGTATATTATGTTTGACAATAATATACGTGCTGGGAATGAATTCGAAATGCATTAGGGGTCATGGTGGTTTTACTAGGGCCCGCTCATGATTTATATGTTAGTAAAATACTTGGTTGATATTTTATTAACATATGCCTAATGTCATTTCGATCCTAGAAGGTCACACACATACAATGCACTTGATTTTCAATATGATTGAAACTTCCGGGTTAAAAGTGTAAATGTCAAAGAATCAAGGGGAATTCAATTGGCTTGTTTGACTTTGAATTCAAACACAATTAATATTGTATTAATTGGTGCTTAATTGTGGAGGCGTTACGTATTTGGGTTTAATGTGATTAAACTGCAAATTCATCACACTTATTATTGTAATAAATGGTGAATCTTTGGGTTTAATGTGATTAAACCGTAAATTCATCACACACTTATTATTGTAATAAATGGTGAATAATTGAAAAGAAGGTTTTTGTTTATAGTACCACTATATAAACACCATTTGATGGTAAACAAAATAATCAATCTTCTCATTATCATCTTTTCACTTGTAAGACAATTGAAAAGAAAAATATTCATCTTCCTTCTCTATTCGGCCAAAACAAGAATAACATCAAGAGAAGAAAATCGTTTCTTTCTTGATTCATTCTTTGTCAAATACACTCAAGCTCTAGTTGCTTCAAGGAAGGAATCAAGCTAGCGTTGGTGTGGACTAACTAGAGAGAGGAACGTTGGTTGCTCTTCCGCTGTGCAACTCAAACTCGCTTCAAGAGGTATACACACAAACTCATAGTTAAATGTGAATTTTTAGAACTATGTATTTGATCCTTCATACGATTTTACATAATTTGATATGTAAAACTTGTATAAAATCCCAACAGTGGCATCATGAGCCCGGTACATATGTTCTAATTCACTTTAAATGTCTTGAAATTTGATTTCATGAATTATAAATATCATATGTGTATGTTTTGATATCATCAATTGAGGTTGTTGTGCATTAGGCGTATTGTACAATTATGTAATTATTAAGGCATGTATATTTTTTTCGAAAAACTATATAAAAATATATTTCAAACAGTACATAAAATTTTGAGTTCACTGTAATTTTTCTGGAATTGTTTCGATATTTTAAGTGCTCAAAATAAATGTTTGAAACAGCCATATGTTCATCCGAATATTTTTATAAAAAACTAAAAAATATTAATCAAATAGTAAATTGAATTTCGAGATCACTGTAATTTTTTCGGAATTGTTTCGATTTTTTAAGTGCTCGAAATAAATGTTTGAACAGCCATACGTTCACCCGAACGGATTTGATATACCCTTCGGTTGAACAGTATTTTCTGGGCTGTAAATATTTTTCTGAAAATCTGAAAAAATATAAATCAAATACTAGAATGAATTTCGAGTCTACTGTAATTTTTCTGGATTTATTTGGATTTATTAAGTACTCGAAAATGATTTTTGAATAGTCATATGTTCATGTAATTGAAAAGTGAAAAACAAAAAGGATGTTTTTGGCCAATAAAGGATGGTTTGCCACATGGGCAGCCACGTGGACTGCCACGTGTCATTCCCTCATTGGGAAATCGTTCTCCATTGTTTTTGGTTCCAAAAATTGTTTTGGATTTTCGTTTTTGGTTCCAAAAATCGTTCTCCATTTTCTATAAACAGCATATGAATGATTCTATAGATATCCAGTGCTTAATGTCGGCCAACATGGAATTGAGATTCAATTCGAAAAGGTCAACGCTTACGATATGTACCGCCGGCTGGAAAACTTGTTCCAGCAGGAGGCACGTAATGAGAGATACGAACCTGTTTGTGGTCTCGTTGACTGTAAGCTAGGCAATGGACAGCCATCAAGTCCCCATGTCATCAAGATGATGGGCTTAGTCGAAAGACTAGGCTCGTTGGGGGCACCCGTCTCTAAAGAGATGTCTGTAGATATCATTCTTAGGTCGCTACCTGATTCGTTCAGTGGTTTTGTGTTGAACTACAACATGCATCAATATGGACAAGACGTTGTCTGAGCTGCATGGTATGATCAACAATGCTGAACAAAACATCAGGACGGCTAGAGACACTTCTTCTTCTTCTGTTTTGACTATTCAGAACAAGAAGCAGTTCAAGAAGAAGAAAAGTGCCAAAGGCAAGACAAAGGTTGCCCCTCGTGCAACGACTCCTACTCAGAAGGCATCCAAGAAGGATGCCAAAAAGGATGAGAAGTTTCATTACTATGAGATTGTTGACCATTGGAAGAGAAGCTGCAAGAAGTACCTGGCAGACGAGAAGAGTGGTTCGACCACACATGTGATGTGAAATCGATAAGAAGTACAGGAGGCAATAACAAGGGTAAAAATGGAAATATGCATAAAAAATCATCAGCAATCATAATTAAAGTAAACCAAGTCCATCATAACCATAGATTGACAAATGCACCTATCTATATGCACTGGATCCGGACTTATGCATTGTACAGTACTCTACCTAACTCGTTGCAGGAAGACCACGCCAAACATCACCTCAGTGACCAGCTCGGACCAAATCATAATCATAATCATGACTACGCACAGACAACACCGTAGTGACATGCTCGAACCATCCTAATATCATTATCACAACAATCATCGACTAGGCACAGACATAACCAAAGTGATCGGCTCGAAGCATCCTAAGTTGCCGGATCAGGACAACACACATATCACATAACATGCTGAACGTATCATAACAACCTCATCAGATACTAACATTCATATACCTCATCATACCTCATCATAACAGCCTCACATAACATGCTCAACGTATCTTTTACTCCGTTAACTTCTCACTTCAAATTATGCATTAATACTTAATCATCATCTTCCGAAATAATAGTCAAAGTCAACTCTAAGTCAAAAGTCAATTCTAAATCAAACCTAAGTCAATTCTAGATCAACCCCAAAATCAACCCTTAATCTAATTCAAGTCAACTCCTAGTCAAATCTAAGGTCGTCGACTCTTTATCCCATGTGAAATTACACAATTACCCCTCAATTATATATATTTATATTTCGCTTATTTTTATTTTGCACCCTGAACTATGACGAGAATTTCAAAGTGCACCCTAATACTATCCTAAGCCTCAAATTGTACCTTATACTATATATGTTTTATCTCATGTTGCACCCTAAAAGGCAATATTAGCCCCTCAACAAATGTTAAAATAAGGGCAAACTTGGAATAATAGGTTTATTAGTTTTTGGGCACTTTCTTATAACAACTAAACTTGTAAATTAAAAATTAACCCCACCTCTTCATCTTCTTCATCAACCCCAACCCCATCCCCCACCTCACCTTACATCACCATCGACGATGAGTTGTCATATGCACACCAACAGGGGCGGACCCAAGGGGGGGTGGGGTGGGCACCGGCCCCCCCCTAGGTTTTTTGGTATCGTTATATCTATATATGATTTTTTGAATTTTTGTGATATATACACTAAAAAGTGTAATGAAACTAAGTAGAAGTGTAGCTTAGTTGGTTAGAACCTTCATTTAATTGGTAGAGGTCATGGGTTCAACCCCTCCAAGGTTCATTTTTTTTGATACTTTCACTATTTTTATTTGTTTTGGCCCCCCAATTTTATTTTTCTCAAAGTTGACCCCCCTTTATTTTCATCCTGCTTTCACCCCTGCACACCAAATCAGTAAAAGAAGGGGGAGAATTTAGTGAATTATTCCCAACGAGAAACCAACTAACTAACTAGTAACAAACTCGTTCACAAGCAAACAAATGCGTTTAAAACTTGTTGAGAAAGAAACATGTGATGCATACTGTTTTTTATCGTTTGTCAAAACCAAAAATTTCATTACAACTTTCATCTCAAACCATTGAAATTAGAAGCTAAGATTCTTGATTATTCATGTCATTTGGGATTCTTCAAACAAACATCAATCTTTCATAAGAATGAAATGGTGAATTCTAATGAAACTAGTAGCAACGAAAAGCATTAAACTTTTCTCAATTCTACTCAAGCATACACTCATTCAAAAACAAAAAATGAACTAATGAAAGCATTCTTGGAAGCTCATGAAAATTAATATCACTAATAAATCCAACAAGATGTAGAGCATACAGAAAAATAATATACAAAGTATCAAATAACTAATTAACAATTTAAACGTTTCAATCTTGATATTTTACTTTTTCTATGGAATGAATACGTTAATAAGCTGGGGAGCAAAAGGCTAAGGGAACCCATTTCTCAAAAACGCCGAATTGAATTTCCCGTTTGTTGAGGGTTCTCGCTGTAAACGGAATGGTTGTGGGGTGTTGTGTTGCGGTTTTCCAGAGAATTACTGCTTGTCGAAGGTGGTTGGGTTGGAGGAAGATGAAGGTTGGGGTGGTGGTGGTGGTGGTGGGTGGAGGTTTTGGGGGTTTGATGAAAAAGATGAAGGGGGTGAGATGTTTGATGAATAAGATAAAGAGGTGGGTTTATTTTTAATTCACAAGTTTTGATAATATTTGTAAAATGTACCGCAAAAGTTTATTATATGTGCTATTCCGAGTTTGCCCTTATTTTAAAAGGAAACTTCATCATAAGTTGCGTTTTAGGGTGCAGAATGAGACAAATCGTAGTATATGGTGCAATTTGAAGCTTTTGATAGTATTAGGATGCCCTTTGAAACTCTCGTCATAGTTCAGGGTGCAAAATGAATATAAGCCTTTACATTTCTACCCTAGCACACCAAGTATTAAACTTAACCTCAACTAATCAACAATCCAAACCTCCCTATACTTTCATATTCTTAAACTTTTAACCCTTAATTTTATTCAAATCAATACTTAAACCATTCTAACACATCATTACATAAAATAAAAACCCACTACCACCAAGAAGTATCATACATCCTCCAATCATCTCAATCAAACACTCCAAGGTCAATATCTTAAGTTTTAGTTCAAAACATGCTCATTTTAATTAGTCCAAAACTTCACTCTAATTATAACTAAGCCCCAATACTACAACATAGTTACAATTCAACCTCTACATCCACCTGATACCTAAATGTCGAGCCTCGCCTATGTCAAGTAAGGGTTGCCCTCTATACAATCATGCCAAACTTTATCGATTATCATCTTCATAATCATCTACAACACTAATATAATTGAATCACAAAACAACCTAATGCATCAACATCACAAAAAAATCGAACCATATGCTCCTCACCCATGTTCGAATTTCATTATATATAATCAATACAATGTATACAATTGAATTATAATGTAGTTTAGATGTTAATTACATATATTTTAACATTAAATAACAATTAATAACATTCCACATCGACCTTCCAACAATTCGGCCATCATCATCATACATACGGTGAGGGTTTTAATTCAATTCTCATGCATAATTAACAGTTCTAATACGATTATAAGATGTTTTATATAAGAATTAACATCGTATGATAACCAAACAACAATTAAATCATCTCCCAAAAACCCTCGACAATTCGGCCAACATAGAATAATATGATAAGGTTCCCAAATGTTAGAATTAATACCTCCTCACGTGTCAGTTTTCTAAGAAGTCCCCAAGCTTGAGCCAAAACGTGAATTGAAGCAAAATAAGGAGAAGAATTGAACAATTTGATGAAGAAAGGGGTGATTTTTGTATGCTTAGGGTGGGCTAGTGTTGTTAAAGGACCGGGTAATTCGTAACTCGCTCGTTACTCGACTCGGAAAAACCCGAGTCCGTTACCCGCTCGTATCCTTATCGAGCGATACTCGAGTAATTTTTTTTACTCGATACCGAATCGAAAACCCGGGTCCGCTCGATTACCCGCTCGTTTATTTTTTATATTGTATATTTATATGTAATATATGTTATACTTTAATCATATTGAACTTCAAATGACCAATATCAAATTAGTATTGAAAAGGAATTCTCATATTTGCATTAAGCGATTAAATATGTTTGAAGAGTACCCCAAAAATAAAAATTTTAAATAGAAATTTGGGGATAACCCGGAACCCGCTCGTCGCATAGGACAGAAATAAAGCATTGGGTCGAACTCTTCTTTGGTGTCAAGGTAATAGCTATGAAGAGTCATCGACTTTATCCTGTCTCCACTTATGAAAGGTCAAGCTGACACAATAGGCATGCCCGGCTAATAAAACCCGACTCGGTACCCGCTCGTGTCCTTATCGAGCGATACGAGGGTAATACATTTGCTACCTGGCTCGATAAAATTAAAACCCGGCAGGGTAACCCGTTACCCGCTCGAACCCGGTTCGTTAACAGCACTAGGGTGGGCGGCCGATGGGTTTGCACAAGGGGAAGGAAAAGGGTTTAATTTCATGCAATTTGGGCTTATATAGTTGATCACATGGCTCTTCTACGGGCTTGGCTCGATTAGGGCTCGGATTGCACGAGGAGAAAGCTACTAACGAGTTATAAAAGAAACGTAACTGTTATAACAATGAAAGCGGATTAACAATCGGATGCGAATCTGAGACAAAGAATCACGTAAAGTGCACGAAATTAAACTTTGTAACCTGATCTTCCCAGTATAATGAATTTGTTTGTGTCTTGGAGCACGTGGAGTAGTCCTAACACGTTGTTAGGGAGACCACGTTAAATTCTGGTGTTCTTTAATTTCGTGCACTTTACGTGATTCTTTCTCTAAGATTTGCATCCAATTGTTAATTCGCTTCCACAGTTATAACAGTAACGAAATAAATACATTTTATACTAATTTTAATATTTTAATGTAACGACCCGCCCCAGGTGGTACCTGCCCTGAGGTTAGACTCGATATAACAAACTAGAATCAGAGTCACCAACCGATGGATGACTCGATAAATAAACAGTTTTAAAATAAAAGTAAAATAGTTTAAATAACTCCGTGAAATATGAGGAAAACCATGTTGAGTAAAAATAATAAAGTAACTCCATCGGGGTGTTCACCAAAACCCCACAAATAGAAGTAATGAACAAAAAATACAACTGCTAGCCCACGCAGGGGTAAGATAGTCCAAACAACTTTGTACGTAAAATATTCGACTCCAAATAAGTGACTGAGGGAGATCCTAATGCCGACCGTCTCACAACGATGCAGATGTTAATTCTGCGACCTAGCCTGAAAATATAAGTCCCCAAAGGGGTCAGCTCGGCAGCTGGTGAATCCTTCTCACGCGTGGCTACCACCCCACGTACGTGATGCGAAAGCAAGTGATAATAACATACGCGGAATAATATTGCTCAAGACATAAGTAAATGATCTCAGAATGATAAACAATATAACCACACAAATGCAATACTAAATGCACTAGATCCGGACTTTCGCACTGTACAGTACTCTACCTATCTCAACCTGCAGGGAGTCCAACCGATATCATCATCACATACATCATCAACCACACATCATACCATCACACAACCCCTGTACACCATACATGGGCCTATGACAATCATGGCATCCCATCAATCCTATGTTGCCGGATCAGGACAACGCACAGAAAACGTATACGACCCGTAGGTCCACCCTAAACATCTCTACTCATGCTCAACAGTAATCATCATAATGTATCAATATATGCATTCACCACCACACAACACATACTAGAATAAATAACAACACATGAGTAAAAACTCACCTCACGCACAGCAACGCACCACAAATTCCGAGTCTCAATCTAGTACTCGTACCACACATTAGGACCTATATAACACATATGCTCTATATCAAACACTACTCAGAGGACATCCCAACCCACTCGAATATAATGTTTTTGTTATAGCTATCAATTATATGAGGTTTTACTTTAAAGTTAGAAAAATGACAATTTTGCCCTTGGGCAGAAAATGACCGTTTTACCCTTGCGTCCCACTTGGTCAAACCTAATCAAAGTCAACTATGGTCAACTCTCAGAAACATCCAAACTTTATTCCTATATAATGCCAAGTCAATTACTTATCTTATTCTCAGATTAAACCCTTATATCTAGTGAAATTATGCTTTTGCCCCTCAAATTATTTGCACTTTTGCCCCAATTTCCACATTATTACACTATGACCCCAAAATCACTTTACTTTACAACTCAGGCCCCAATTTGCCCCTTATAACCATTCACCTTGCATCCTCGCCATATACTCTCCTAACTTCACATTTTAACCCCTAAACTTTATTAACTCCAATTCTAACCCCAAAATATATCATACATCAATACACTTAACACCCCCAACATGAACTTAACTATTCTAAACCCCTACAACACTCATTCCAGTACCTAAAGTTTACATCTTATTTTAAAGCTTCTATTTTCCACTTAAGCCCCTGAACTTATCCGAATTCACATTTTAGCCCAATTCTTACTAACCCCATATTCATACCAATAACAACTTATTAATCCTTATCAAGCCTAAATTAAGTTCTTAATCTCATCTAATCATTCTTCGGCCTTAACTTAATCAAACTTCCACAATTCGATAATCTAACCCTTTATTTCGATCCGGAATTGTTCTAATTCAACTCTTATCAATTTAACCATACTTATACAGTCTTCTATCCCAACATATGATTTTTTTTCTTTTGGCCCCTAAAATATCCGGACACTTTCGGAAGGGGGCCTCGAGCCCTCGACTATACCTCTTAAATATTCATATTTTTAAATTGCACTCTATTTTATGTTTTACCGTACCGTTAGAATATTGAATTGAAATAAGAGCATTTGGAAACACACCCAAAAACATATTTTGGGGTAAAATGTTTTAATAATTAAAATTGAGAATTAACTATAAAATTAAAAAATTAAAACCTCTTCCCTTTTCCCCAACGCCCCCACCCCCACCCCCGAAAACCCCAACTTTAAGATTGTTTAATTTACAAATTGTAATATATTTTGCAACAATTTATTAAAATAAAGTAATTTGACCTTACTTTTCTATTACAAAAAATCAACAATGTCAAAGTTTATTAAATTCGATCATTGAAATATCAAAGTCGGTGATCAATGATAAATGAGGGGAATATTTTGTTGAACATATCAAAATGATGAAAAAGTTTGGAGTAATCGAATAGTCAAGTGAAAAAAAATTCTTAAGGTCTTGGTTCGAAGCTCACCTCAACGCTAATGAAAAAAAAAATGAGCATACTTTCCTACTAATATGGTAAGTTTAGATGTGCTCCTCAATTCACTCACATTCACTTAATTTCCTCCATCCCATCCCATTATGGCTTTATAAGCATGCAATGAAATATATATCACTTTGTTGACATACACCCACGTGAAATAAATCACAAAAAGATGGAGAACTATCAAAATATAGCATTCACAATCTTTCTCCTTTGCGGTTTGGTGATTCCAGATGTTGAATCAATTGGTGTCAACTATGGTACGCTCGGAAACAACCTCCTACGACCCGCTCAGGTGGCTCAATTCCTGAAAGACAACACGGTAATTGACCGCGTTAAGATCTTTGATGTCAACCCGGAGGTAATCAAGGCGTTCGCCAACACAGGAATCTTAGTCGCCATCACAATCCCTAACGGAGAAATCCCCGCGCTCACCCACCTGGATTATGCAACCGAATATATTAATAAAAACATAAAACCGTTTTACCCGGCCACCAAAATCAACTACATTTGTATAGGAAATGAAGTCCTCCATTGGGGGCCTCAGGATCTAAGGGACAACCTTGTAGCCGCGATGAAAACTCTCGACCAGGCCCTCATTTCGACTGGGATCAAAGATGTTAAAGTCACCTCGCCACAGTCTCTGGCAATTCTTGAACCTCTGCTTAATACTGCTCCCCCGAGCCTTGCCCATTTCCGCGCTGGGTGGGACAAAGCTGTAATTGCTCCGATGCTTCAATATCATCGCGACTCCAAATCACCTTTCATGGTCAACCCCTACCCTTACTTTGGATTCACCAAGGATGTGGAGGATTTCGCACTTTTTAGGCGTAATGATACTGTCGTCTTTGATGCAGCCACCAAAAAGTCCTACTCTAACATGTTCGATTTGCTCCTGGATTCAATATACATCTCAATGAAGAAACTCGGGTTCCAGGACGTGGGAATCGTCGTGGGAGAAACAGGGTGGCCTTCGTTGTGCGGACCCATGGAGCCGCATTGTAGCGTTGTCAATGCAGGTGCATACAACGGAGGATTATTGAAGAAGGCGAATAGCGGAACAGGGACACCATTGATGCCAAATAGGAAGTTTGAGATCTACACTTTTGCCTTGTTCAATGAGAATGAAAAGCCAGGTCCTACAGCTGAACAGAACTTTGGTTTATTTCAACCTGACTTCACAGAAGTTTACAAGATTGGAATTCTTAAGGATGGGCCTTTGAAGGTATCATTCTCTTCATCATATTTATATAATTGATGCGTGTTTCATGCGTTCGTTAATACACCAAAAAACAGATAACACTATAATTGTATCGTGAATCGTGCTCCTTATAAGAGTGCTGGACAAAATTACAAGTTAGCTAGGCATCCACTTCAGAATGGTTTAAACGAAAATATGATTTTTTCTTCAAAAGAAAAATTCAAGAAAACTTTAGGTGCCATTAACAAAAAACGACAATTTAAACATCAACAATAAAAGAAAGTTCAGGTGCAACAATTACAAAAATATAACAAAATCATATAACCCCACCAAAATCAAAACCAAAACTCAATAACCCACAAATTATTTCATCACAAATTTAATTAATTAAAATTTATAAATTGGGGTGTTTATGGGATTGGTTGGGTGGGGTATATGAGGTTGAAGATGAACTTTTTCAATTTAATTAATTAAAATTGAATGATATGGGTTAGATTATGATGTATGGTTACTATAGTTATTATATAATGATGTGGTTAGTTTTAAATATTATTTGACTATTTTACCTTTCTTGCAATGTGTTAAATGTACAAAAATTCTTAAAATGTTGAAAAATGATGTTGAGGTGTTAAATTTAGGATTCAAGTGCGTATTTGAAATGAAAAATATTTTAGATTCCAATTTAAAAAGATAATGAAAATTCAGGCTATAGGAAAAACATACTTCTATAATATATTTATTTACATTAACTTAGAGACAATTGTCGATTTGGTCCTAAATAGTGGGATAAAATTGCACTTTAGTTCCTGATAGTTACAATATTCCAGATTAATCCCCGAAAATGCCTCAAGTGTTGCGAAGTAGTCCACAATAGTGACAATCGTTGCACATTAGTCCCTATTTTTCGGGGACCAGACTGCAACAGTTGTTACTTTCGGGGACTATATTGCAACACTTGTGCAAACTAATATGCAATATTGTAACTATCTAGGACTAAAGTGCAACTCCATCCCGTTATCTGGGACCAAATCTGCAATTACCTCCGTTAACTTATGTCAATTTTTGCAGAATGATTATTTGAATGCCAATGCTCCCGCTCCTGCTCCTACTCCTCCTACTCCTGCTCCCGTTCCTGCTCATGCTACTGAGAGTTCTCCCAGGAATGCTACTGCGAATGCCCCTAGCGCGAATGCCCCTAGTAAAACCGATCAACTTGAGGTGAAGAAGAAGGCGGAGAAAGATACAGAGTCCAATACCTCAGCTAAGGATTCCAGTACTTCGAGTAAGGAGCAGCAAGCAGGCGGAGAATCGAGCAGTTCTGGAAATCTCAGCCCGCTTTTCGCCCTTTACATTATCGTGCCAGTTTTGATGTACTTAAGTAAATGAAACAGATGTTGAGTTGAGCCATTGTAATCTGCAGGGCAGCTCAGGTCTGTGAAATTTGATGCACTTAATTATGAGACGATTCTTGCTTGGAGAATTACGTTTGGTTCATGTCTACTAATCAAAATGTCTTGTCGATTTGCCAACTAACTAGATTCTGGAGATCTCTATGAAAGAACACATTTACCAATTCAATAAAGTTACAAGTAATAGTATTTGTACCAAGGTTGATGATCTAATAAAGTAAGTGGTCAATGGTAGCAATAACTAACGGAATATTTTGGATCGATCGGAACCGATCGATTTCGTTTCGGCCCTTGATGGAACCGAACCGATGTAGGTTCGATCAATGAGTGAACCGATATGAACCGACGAGACTGGAACCTAATGGAACCAAAGCGATGTAGGGTCATCCTTCGAGACAATCAACAAAATAGGTTCGGTTTTAATTTTGGCTCAAAACCGAACCGAACGTGCACATCCCTGGCAACAATTAGGGACGCGTAGTCAAACCGCCAACCACCAAAACCAATTCAAACTGAACCCATATGATAAGTTTTAAATTTTGTTGATTCGGTTTTCGTTTTGACTTTTTTAAGCATGTATTAATCGCTTTGGTTTTGATTTTACTTTTTAATAAACCAAAATTTGATTATAATATAATACGACAAAAGTGGGAATAATCAAAATATGTCGTATGATTTAATTATTAAAGCAATTAATAATTAATTATTTCTTGTCCCATTTTGTCCTTTTAGTCATTAAAATTAATTATTTAATTAAATTGTTTGTCAAATTTTGTTATATGTTCTTAACAACATAAGAAAAAAAAACTGCAGTTTAAAAGCTTTTGAATAGTTTTGGCCTTTCTGGGCTAGGTAATTCGATTTCAAAACAAAAAATAATTCATAGAAGCTTTTGTCAATCAAGCACATCGCATATTCGAATTCATTGTCATTAGTTGTAAAATTACCTACATGACCATAGAAGGACAATGTTGTTTCATCAAGTTACAAGAAATAACATTCAAGAATTACAAAATGTCAATAACTACAAGACCAATACTATATATCTTTCAAATTAGATTCCAATAAGATGCCTAAGAAGTGCTTGATTCTGCCCGTCCCCTGCTTTCATGGCCTTAGTCCTTATTTATACTCTAAAGTCCTAAAAAATCACTTCCACTTCATATCTCTTCATTTCCTACTCATTACTCATGAGTCATCTCCCTCTCATCCGCCCAAATGTCTAATTGCATCGAACATTTTTGCCAATCAAACCGAACTTGTTTAGATAGTTCGCAATAGTTCGGTCCGGTTCGACCTCATGCGAACCGAACTCAAACATAGTTACGTTCGGTATAGTTCGATCCGTTTCAGTCCTATAAGAAACAAACAAATCAAACCTAAATAGATATTAGTTCTATTTTCATTGCAAAATTTTGGTAAACATATGACCCAAATAACAGATCTACAAACTGAAATTAATATACAAAAATAATAAATTGAAACTAGTATAAATTGAGGTTAATAAAAAAGAATTATGAAGAAAGAACATCAAATCCGGAAGGAGGTCGACGTGGAGATGCGCGACTTGCTTGCTTCTATGAAAGGAGGGGAAGATGGGAAGGGGAAGGAGGCATACATGGAGAGGGCAGGGAGTTTGAAGTGAGGAAGGATTAAGACTATCCACAATACGGAATATTTCAAAAAGCAATTATCCCCTGCCATATCAGATTATTCTTTCACCACATCATCAAATATCTTCAAATGTTTCTACCTTCCACAATAGAGATTATTTCATAAAATAATTTACTTTTCTCTTTCTTTCATATCACCAACACCATATATATATTATTTCTCTATATAATCTAAAAATATGTCAAAATGGAGCTCTATTTGAATTGCTTCAAATAATAAAAAGGGTAAATGGCTTCTGACATCACTCACGTTTGGAAAAAAATTCAGTTAGATCACTTATGTTTCAAAAACGCCAGTTAGATCACTATAATGTTTAAGAATTCACTCATTCGGGTCACTCCATCAGAATTTTGAAGGGTATTTCAGTCAAAACACATTTTTCATCTCATAAGCACCCAATTTAACTTTTATTAACACATTGACCCCAATCCAGATATTACAATTTTTTTCGATTTCCTTTTGGATATTTTTTTCTCGATTTCTTTTTTAATTTCTTTTTCGATTTTTTCTCGATTTCTTATTCGAATTTTTCGATTTCTTTTTCGATTTTTTCGGTTTCATTTTAAATTTTTTCACGATTTCTTTTTTGATTTCTTTTTCGATTTTTCTCGATTTCTTTTTCGATTTCTTTTTTTCATTTTCTCTAAATTTTTTTGGTTTTTTTATTTCTTTTTCGATTTTCTCAATTTTTTTAATTTCTTTTTCGATTTTTTCTCAATTTCTTTTTGATTTCTAATAGAAAAAATAAATCAAAAAATAAATCGAGAAAAAATCAATAATAAAACCGAAAAAAATTGAGAAAAAATCGAAAAATAAATAAATAAAAAATCGAAAAAAAATCGAAAAAGAAATTAAGAAAAGAAATCGAAAAGGAAATTGAGAAAAAATCGAAAACGAAAAAACAAAACCGGAAAAACGGAGAAAAAATTGAAAAAGAAATCTAAAAATAAATGGAAAAAAATTTAAAAAGAAAAATTGAAAAAGAAATCGAAAAAAGAAATCTATTTGAAACATTAGTAGTCTAACTGGCGTTTTTGAATTTTAAACATTAGTAGTCTAACTGGCGTTTTTGAAACATGAGTGATCTAATTGGCTTTTTTTCCAAACGTGAGTAATGTCAAAAGCCATTTGCCCTAATAAAAATTTTTGTGAAAGAAAAAATTAATTTGAAGAAAATTCAATCGAAATAGACTAGTTTAAGCAAAAAAAGAAACGAAAAAGAACACTTTGTACGTGACATGTGTCGCATGTTGGGTGGTTACTTTTCTTACACATTATCAATTATCCGCAAACAATTCAATTATCCCACCCAAGTATGACTTGACATTACATTCCAAATATTCTTTATTGTGGAATTTTTTGGAGATATTGTTCTCCAATTAACTTCTATTGTGGGTAGTTTAAGAGGTTTAGTATTTATGAGTGAGAGAAGCTATTTCAACGGTTAGGATTGGCTTACTAATTTTGACGGGGATCGATGATGTGACCAAGTGATGATTTAATTGAGTTTAGCTACCCCCAAACAAGACGCGCCAAATGAATGTTCTAAAACTCGGCGCTAAAATGAAAAAACTTTCCTAAAGATTAAGCTTTCCCCATCATAATTAATAATTTTATGAAATATATCAGTAGTTATATGAAAAATATGGATGTCCAGATATAGAGAATAACTCTTAATTTGGTGCTAAGCAAAAATGGCATCTTAAAATTACTTGAGAGTTATAGTTTGATACTATTACATTATAATCGAGTTAAATAGATTAACGTGATCATTGTTAAAAGAATGATTGATGATAATGTCTTGTATCATACTATTAAGTTATCATATTTGTCAAAATCTGTCCTATTAGGTCAAACAACTACAACAATATAATATAATTTTGTCATTTTTTGTCCTTGTTTTTATTTTTTTCATTCTTTTTTTGACATTTAAAGTTGAATAATTCAAGCACATATCGACATCGTACAACATAACTAATTGTTTGTTAAGCATCGTGTAATTGAAGTATTACATCAATACTTATACAATAAGTATGAATGTCGAGGTATGAACGAATAACTCTTGCTTTGTTTCAAAGCATGAATCACATATCAAAATTCGTTAAGACTTATAGTTCGATAGTATTATATTATAATAGAGTTAAATAGATTAACATGATGATTGTTAAAAGAGTAATTGTTTATTATGACATGTATCATCTTATTTGAGTTACCAAAGTTGTTAAAACTTGTCCTATTATGTCATACAGCAACTACAAAATATGACAAAATTGTCCTTTTTTGTCCTTTGTTTTAAATTTTTTCTTCTTTTTTTGGCTATTTATTAATTTAAACTTAAATAATTCAAGCACACATAACTAATTATTTGTGAAGTATTCATGTGGTGTAATTATGTTCTAGTGAACAAAAAGGACAAATACAGACAATAATAAAATGAAAAATAATGAATTTGAAGCAGAAGAAGAAGAAGAAAAGGGACAAGTTGTTGAGGAAGATAAAACAATGTCACCAATTCATCTTTATTGATTTCACTAGTTTCAAGGTGCCCGTCTCACGACGGGCATGTATTTATATGCTAGTAGGACTAAGTTATACTCCCTCCGTCCCTAAAAGATTGTCACATTTTGACTTTTGTGGTCAATTACAATAAAATTTGATCATGAATTCTCATTAAACGATAAAAAATAATATAGTCTTGTGGGACCTCGTTAGATTCGTCTCAATATATATTTTTGAAATATCAACTTATTATAATTTTTTCTCATGTAGAATACGAGATATTTATGTTTTAAATCGTGTTTTATTGACCAACAAAAGTCAAATGTGACAATCATTTAGGGATGGAGGTAGTAGTATTTATGTAGATACTACCTTATAGTAGGTATATAGTTACCTATTTTCATTCAGTTAGTTGAAATACAAAATCAAAAACAAGTTACGCTCTTTTAGAACTTGGCATATGACAATAAAAGTTTTTTGTTATACAAAAGGATTTTTTTTTCTTAACTAAGAGGAGGTCATTTTTAGACATTCTAGTCAACTTCATTTGGGTTGTTACTCCCAGTATCTGAAGCAGAAGCTTGATCGGTAAAGAACCGATGAAGAAGCAGCCCACAGCTCAAAGTCGCCAACAAGATTCAACTACCGATTCCGTGGTGTAATCGACAAAGCAGAATGGCCAGATTGATGGGAACTCTACACAAGGAAAACAGTTTGGACTAACATGATCTAGGAATATTTGATATATACCTATCTTAGAGAGATCAAATATGCAGTTATATGAGAGTCGCACAGAGGCGCACGAACCCCGAGAAGAGCTATGGCTAAAGCATATCCAAATCTAAAGATTATATACATCGATATATAGTCATTATTAAGGATTTGGCTTACATATACATGTTGAACATTCTCCCATGGATGTGCAATAGGAACTGCAAATATCGCCTCTGGACCTACACATGAACACAGATCAATCGCCAGTGACACTATTCGATATCCTCACAAGGCTAGGGAAACGAAGATGATGGATGAATTCAATGGGATTAATCGCCAGCTGCTAGGTGAGATATCACATCATGAGAAAGTAAGAGAACCTCAATTAAACACTGTAAGTATGGAAACCTACCTAAAGGAAGAAGGTCGTCAGATTCTAAACGTTCTGATAGGTATTCTTACCTGACTAACCATCTTAAACGGTCCAGATACCAGCTAAATTTAACTGCATAATTTTCTTAGGACCATGTGCCTAGTACAATATACTACAAACAAATTCGAGGTAGCTCAACTTCTCAAACCTCGAACAACAATATTTGATCAAGGATTCGTAAGGCTTTTTCTTCTAAGTTAGATGGCTGTTTATCAGAGAATATAGGATCGATTAAAAAAATCAAAATTCCAAGATAGCGTTAATAATAATAACACTGCTAACAAAACAAAATTAGAAATGGGGGAGATTATGCATCCTGGCCCCCAAGTATATTCATCACTGTGAGAACATTTACTGCTCTTGTATAAGCGAATAGTGATGCAAAAAGAACCATATATATGTGTGTATAGACACTCATCTAACAATCTAACAACAATAATGCAGATGACAGAATGAGGCATTGATTAAAAAATAAACTGATCCCCGATACCATACCTGAAGGTCAACTATACAGAAACCCCCTCTACCATCACGCTATAGCTCCAAATGCATTTGCAAGAAGTCTACTCTCAACATCACATATACTCAATTTAATTCCAAAACTGAAATTGTCAACATATGAATCTTATATGTAAATGGAAAAACAAATGCGAAAGAACCTTATGAATCTCTGCCGTAACCATAACTAATGCACCAAATTCCATCAGCATCACTGGATTGTAAGGAAGGCAATATATGTGTTAATTCAAATTCAACCCCTAGTACACATGAAAAAGAAATCAATGCCGATAACATTAATAATGAAACATAAAATTCAAATTGCAAAATAAAATAATAATTAAAATTCAAATTTCAAAGACGTTGAGATTGTTATAAAACAACACCAATGTTTCTACTCAATGAATGTTTTCTGAAAATACAATAGTATACAAAATAGCCTATACCAATTAACACAAAAAACAGAAAATTAGAACCGAATTACCAATGTATCGTTTGAGTTTTTCATATCATACCCATGATCACATACTAACTCAATTGAATCATTGTGACCCTGAAACCCTCATGCAATTTACTCCTTCAATAATTGAGTTTACCACAAACTACAACTGAATTGCTACAAATGAAAGATTTCGACAGTGATGTTGGTTACAGGTGTGCAATTTGCCTGTCACTGTGTAAACAAGGTGAAGAAGTGAGGCAGCTACAAGGATGTAAGCACAGATTCCATGCTCCCTGTATAGAAATGTGGCTCGTTTCTCATTCAGATTGTCCACTATGTCGTACCTCAGTGGAAGTGAGTGCGAGTAAGAGGAAGGATGAGAGACCATCGCAACAAGATTCAACAGCTACCTCAGTACAATGACTAAGAAAAGCAGTAGACACGATAAAACATTTACATCTCTCTGAGACACATGAGTGTATCATATATATATATATATATATATATATATTGTACTTTCAGTTATTAAGGTTCTATATTAACTAAGCTCAAATCCAAATTTATATAAATGAGTAAATTAAGTAAGTTGCTTAATGGTTAATTATCCTATCCTATGTTATCTTCGTCCCTGTAACCATGTATCAATTACTTAGCATTTGAATAACAACCTAAACTGCAACAATTTAGATACCCAAATTGCAAATTTCCATAATTCTAATCGAATTCTTGAAACAAAAAAACTGTGACTTTAACAATTCTGAAATCAACAACATAAACAACCAAAGGCCAAATTGGTCTACAATGGTGAAATCTTTAAAACCAATTACAAAAAACAAGTAATTATATGAAAAACAAGCAAAAATAGATAGGGATAAAAGTATGAACCTGCGGGAGTACACCTGCCTACGATGGGCTTTACTTTTGTGGCTGATCAAACCTCATAAAAAGTGACCAAACCTGGAAGATATCGGCACCATTTCACTTCATATTACAACATAATCAGTGAAATAAAAATATCATTACGTCATCAGCATGGAGCTTTAAAAAACATAACATTATGAACAAAAATCTTCTCAAACTGAACAAAGAATTCACATGTTTATTAGTTGATCGCCAAACAGCTAATAGAAATCAACAATTAAAGATTAGCATTTCAACCTCAAAAGTTGAATAATTATTAACTATATCAAGAATGATCAGAATTCATTACCTACCTCAAGCGAGCAAAAGAATCTACATGTACAAGTTCAACTGATTAAAAATCCAGTTATGCTGAAATAATGGATAGAAAATAATTAAATTAGTTTATAGATATATAATGGTCTAAACGAAATACATTCCTAATTAATTAATTATCATATATGAAACATCATCTATTAAATCATGTGATTTTTCTATATGCATTGAATTTCACAAACGTTTAATGCCTGAAATAGGGCCTGATTTAAACCTTGATAAAGAAAAGCAAAAATCAAAATTGGAAATACTAATAATCAAAACTAAAATTGTCCGTGAACTATTGTTTTCAACAATGGATTCTTCGATTGACGCACTAACCTCAAGAAATTCATCATCTTAAACAAATAGTCCGTGAACTATTGTATCGAACAATGGCTTCTTCGATTGACGCACTAACCTCAAGAACTTCATCTTTTTTCCTCTTCGGCTCTGCAACCGCATATTCGTCAAGAGATTCAAAAAAATCTACAAGAAATTGAACAAAACAAACACAGATGAGAAAAAGAGATGAATATTTTGAAACAAATTCAGTTTTGAACCAGAAAGCCTAGATAATAATCAAACAAAACAGTAACAACCCTAATTAAACATACATACATAAAAAATTGTAATTGAAAAATCATAATAATTGAAATAGAAAACCCTAAGATTTAATTTTTGGATTGAAGTATTTGATTGTCGCCGGAGGGGGGGGGGGCGGGGGGAGGGGCGGTGGTGGGCTAGATTTGGAGCCTGGAAGCGTATGGGGAAGAATGTAGAGAAAGTGGAGGCAATAATTTGAGGCTAGAATGGGTGTGGAGAAGACTCTAGAAAGAGGGAGGCAATATATTTTGGACCACACACGTGTCCCACCAGACTACTGTAGATGTACAAATGATTAATGCATATAGTACAACCTCTCAAAGCAGCGCAATGTGAAGACAACGTGTGTACAACAGCTGAAGCCTACCGTACAAGTAAACAATGCATGAGATGAAATGAAAAACCAAAGCATGAAGTTCGCGAGTGTGCAACACGCGCTAAGGTACAATCGTACACAGCATAAATGTACAAATCTGGCAATGCAGCAGGTGTAGGAAGACAACGCGTGGTCCCCACGCGTATTCCCCCTTTTATATACTACCTAGATTTCGTTGTTAAATTACATATGCGAAGTTGCGAAATTAATAATTCAGACACTAGACCATTACTATTTCCGGCTTCTTCTTCAACGTCTGCAGCATTTGAAGATAATATAAGAAATACTTCTTCCGTCCCTAAAAGATTGTCATATTTTGATTTTTGGTAGTCAAACATTACAAAATTTGATCATGAATTCCATTAAATGATAAGAAATAATATAGTCTTGTAGGACCTTGTGAGATTCGTCTTAATATATATTTTTAAAATATTAACTTTTTATAATTTTTTTACATGTAGAATAATAGATATTTATGTTTTAAATCGTGTTTTGTTGACTACCAAAAGTTAAAATATGACAATCTTTTAGGGACGGAGGGAGTATATATTTTAAAACAAATTTAAACAATCTTAAGTTAGTGTCAAAAGTATACTCCCACATTGCCAATTTTGTAGTTTTCATATCATACTCTTAGTCTCTTATAAATTAGTACTCTAATACTTCAATTGCTTTAATAAATAACATCGGATCAGTTCGGTTTATAACCGACCGATTTTGTTGATTGAACCGAACCGAACCGATTAACCGTCGGTTTTTATTTTTCTAAACCGAAATAGGTTCGGTTTTTGTCGGTTTAATTTTTTTCGATTTTTATCAGTTCGGTTTGGGTCTTTGTTCTCAGCCCTACCTTTTACGGTATACTGTTAGGCCTAAACGGCTTATTAATAAATAGTACACTAACCATTGAGTCATGCTCCCATTTTGTTATTTTGTCTATTACTCCTTCCTTCCCTAAAAGATTGTCACATTTTGACTTTTGGTGGTTAACAAAATACGATTTAAAACATAAATATTTATTTATTATACATGCAAAAAAATTATAAAAACTTAATATTTCAAAAATATATATTGACACGAATCTAACAAGGTCCCACAAGACTATATTATTTCTTATCGTTTAATGAAAACTCATGATCAAATTTTGTAATGTTTGACTAACAAAAGTCAAAATGTGACAATCTTTTAGGGACGGATGGAGTAATATTATTAAAGTCACTAAATTATTCAACATTTATCACTATATTACAACTCTATTATACTTGATTATATTTTGTGCCAAATAATACATACTCTTGAAAAATAATAATATTCATAATTATATTAGAAATTAGTTAGACTAATAAATTTTCTTAGTCATATTATAAAAGTTGTTCAATGTTAAATTTGTCTTTATAAAATATATATAAGTGTATATACAAAGCATAAAATACATTAGTATATATTGTTCTTTATATAATAAATGTTATTACTTAATACTCTAAATATTATAATAATATGCTATTAAATAAAAAATAACTTAAATTTCTTAAAGAATAATAGATAATTGCATATCGTGTTCTTATTCATAAATAACCAATAATATTTTAATTACATAGTAAATAAAATAATTTCTCTTATAATAATATATTAAATTAAACCATATCAATCATATCATGAAATAGTTTATAATGACAAATTTACTTTCCTATTTAAAGATTAATATGGTAATATATCTTGAATTTTTAATAATATCTAACATTAAACAATTATATAAGAATATTAAAAGTTAATATGTCCTACTATTAAGTAATATGTAATGTAACACTAAACTACGTTTTTTATTTTAAAAAATAATATATTGATACATGTTATGATTTTATTTAGATAGTAGATAATATTATTAATTATAACAAGTAATCAAGTTGGAATAATGGTTAGTATACAGACTTTCATCTTAGCAACGAAGGTTCAACTCCCACAACTATCACAAAAGCTATATACTTTTTTTTTTTTTTTTTTTTTTTTTTTTTTTTTTTTTTTTTTTTTTGATAATTAGCGATGAATTGTGACTACAATGATATTACAAACATGAATACAGAAAATTGCTAACTAATAGAAAGTTAGAGTATAATATGAGACAAATATGTCTCCAACAAGGTTCGAACCCATGACCTCTTACATGAAAGGTTGGGCCGGATGCCACTAGGCTATTGAGCCATCGGCTATATACTTTTAATCTACTAATATAAACAATTGGACATAAAATAAAAGGCTGAAAGGGGCTTAAAGGGGCTTCGAACTAGGCTGGGGCTGGGTCGGATCGTGGAGCCTATCTTGGGCCCATATTCGCGGGTTGGAACTTTTGGGGGTGCCGAACTTGTTTGACACGTCTAGTGACCGCCCCCTACCCTTCCTCTCCACCCACCCACCCCAACCCCCCTCCCTCTCAACCTACCCATCCCTTCACAAAAATTATGTATTTTTAATCGACTAATTAAATAACTTAACATAAAATAAAAGGCTCAAGTGGCTTAAAGGGACCTCAAATCAGGCTGCGGCAGGCCCCCGAGCCTAACGCCTGACCTTGAGCCCATATTCGACCCCTAACAAGGGGCTGGGGCTTTTGGAGGGCCGGACCTGTTTGACCCCTCTAGTGACCGCCCCCTCCCCTCCCTCTCCATTCACCCACCCCACAACCCCCCCCTCCCTCCCTCCGGGAATGCAGGAGTCAATGGAGAGGAAGGTTCATTCAAGATGTATGAAAAGTGAACAAATTCGGTTCACCTACCCCAACCTTAAGACACGTTACTATGTTTACCAAACAAGAGGAAATAGCCAAGAGAGTGGGTTGGTTGTTCATCTACGTTTGGCTCCTTTTCTAACAACTTGGAATCAAAATTAAAGTCATTGACTAGTGAAGTTGATAGACGTTGAATATAAGATAAGATAAACAAAATGTTTTAAGTTTTAATTCATACAAAGCTGTTAAAGAATCTTAAATTACCACTAATTATTAATGTATTAGAGATGATTATTGTGGTACTAACAAATGTCAAACTGTCACACTAACCGCTTTTATTAACATCAAAAGTGGTGTATACATTTTTCTTTGTATTTGTTCCGTCGAACAAACATTTTTATTGGAAAAGTATTTATATAAAGGAAAATTTAATGTAAAAAGTAGCATTTAAATTTATATTTAAATATATCAAGTGTTTAGAACAATTATTTCAAAATTGTTACGATTTCGAACAGGTACTTTAAAATACCAAGATCCGCTACTACATCTCTGTTCTAGAGTACACGGACGAGGTAAATTGAACTTGAAGTGCTTGAAAACACTAGGCTATTGGTACATTGTATTAAAAAAAATTTACAAATTAAGCTCTGTCCAAAAAGCATGATTATTGTGTTACTATTTACATTTAATTTGATTATATTTGATACAAAACACAAAACCATCGACTTGACTATTGGAAGTTCAAGCAACGGCTTCGCTATGAAAGTTTAAAATCTAAATTGCTCGATAAAACTGATAGGGTTGAATAAGTGATCTTTTTATGTGGTTATGAAACCATCTATTTTTTCTTAATGAAATTGATAGGCGTTGAATAAATTTTTGGACTATTTACATTTAATTAATTTTCCGATGAAATTAACTTAAGTGTTGAAAACAATTATCAACCCTCGTTTAGATTAATCGATTTGGGGTGTTGAAAAGTTTGAAATCATCATTATCATACGGCATTAGGTAACTCACCCTAAGTACCTTCATTAAAGTATGAAAATAAAGTAAATTATGAGAGGTGTCTCAATTAATTAAGGAAATATAATTTTTTTTGTTTTACTATTTCAATACATGATACGCTCTTTATAATAGTCATTATGGTGACTAGTGTATGAGCTCTATAATAGATTATTAGGGTTAGGTTTTTTCTTTTGTATAAATTAGCAATGAGGTGAGTTTCGAACCCAGGACTTTCTGGTCTCCAACGAGAGCCTTAATCACTAGGGTATTCGATTATCTCAATTATTAGGGTTAGGTTTACCTCTAAATGTAGCTATCTCGATTACATTCCCGACAATGATTATTATTAACAAAATATCCATTTTATTCTGTCAAACTGACACTGTGTAAATAAATAAATTTGTTGGTATTTCGACACTTCAATTTTATACCAACAGTAACATTAGGTGTCGGAGAGTCATTTTTTAAAAAACTTGAGACCCTTGAACGAAGGGCGCTGACTGTTCCCTGCCTTGAGTATGATGTCAGAGGATTGAGACCGGATATATCTAACATGATCATCAGAGGATTAGAGTTTGTCCGTTAACCATTTCGAAAAACAAAGTTCGCTCCCAGTGAAAATCAAACCTGAATTATATAAGGAGATAAAATTGCTTGATATTTTACATTCTAATTTTTTTTTTAACCAGTTAAGAGGCCTTTCGGAAGAGTCACTTTTTCTTGCATATGGCATGGGCACAACGGACAAATTTGTTTTAAAAGTCAAATATGTTACTACTAAAAAAAGGGGGAAGGAGTATTAAATATGTTACTTTCCTCTAAAGAAAAAAGTTAACACATGGCTACTTGTTTTCTTAATTCCCGTGTACTCCAATTTTACATGTCATTTTTCTAATGTTTAGATTTCGGAAATTTTTTGAAGAGTGCCATCTCTTATCATTTTGGGCTTAAATAGTACTCCCTCGTTCAAAAATAGTTGACGTTCTAGTAATTTACACATAGATTAAGAAAAATTAAAACTAGTCAAAAAGTACATTGAAAAAGTAGAAATACAATTATTTGGAACTATATCATTGGTTGGTTGCTAATTTCAATCGAAAAGTAGTCAAAAAGTTCACTGAGAATGTAAAAGTATAATTTTCAATGTTAAGACGTCAACTATTTTGGGACAAAAAAGTAATGCCAAAACGTCAACTATTTTTGGACGGAGGGAATATATGGAGTGATAATATGGTTATATTATTCTTATTTAATAAACTTTTTTTATTTTCTTTCTTTTTTTAGTAAAAAAATTTTGATTTTGGTAGTAGTTATTTTTATTAGAAAGTTTCGATTTTGGCAAAAAAAAATTTGTTTTCGGAACCTTTTGGCAAAAACTTTTGATAGTTGTTTGCCAAAAAATTTTAATTTTGATAGTCATTTTCGAAAAAATTCGATTTTCGATAATCATGGCACAAAGTTCGACTTGGGAAAAACCAACATAGAAACTTTTTGCTAAAAAACCTAAGAAAATCAATCCTTTATACCAACAAACTAAAAAAGTCAAACATTTTTTGTTAAAATCGAAATTTTTTGGTAAAACAACTAGATTAAATCTTCTAGATAAAAAAGAAAAGAGAAAAAAGGGATAAAATGAAAAGCAAAAAAACGGTAAAAAAATGTATCAAGTATTTAAGAATAATTTAGTTATTTTATCGTCTCAATGTGTTATTTTACTCAAAAAGAAGGTATTTAAAATTAATAAAAAAAAAGGATAATAAATGTCGGTCTACAAAAATTCTCTACATGTCGAACAATACACTATTTGTTTTTCATAATCACGTGGTAATTACGCAATGTGTATGTGGTTGTGGTGTGAACTACACTATTTTCATAATTACCAACTCATGAAGTGACTTTTAAGTCGGTAAGTTGGCTCTAATTGGAAAAAGGCTTTTGATTTTTACACTCCAAATTATATAACCACACTCCATTTTATCACTTTTTGAAGATTTTTATAAAGTAAATTGGAGGGTAAAATAGAGAAATTGGAGTGTAGTAATCAATGTTTGGAGTGTAAAAATCAAAACCCTTGGAAAAATTAGTTCAGAAAATATAGATTTTTGTAGGTTTTTACTTGTTGAATTATATTTATCTTATTTATGTATGATTGAACTATTTGTTTTTAGAAATATAGTTTAGGAATAATTGATATACGTGTTTTTCAGTTGATTGTAAACGGAAAAGTTGATTGTAAACGTGTTTTTCAGTTGATTGTAAACGGAAAAGTTAGTAATCCATAAAATATATTCTCTCAATCTAATTTTGTTTGTCCACTTTACGTTTTCACAAAATTTTAAAAAATTTGAATTTATTTCTCATTACTTTATTTTCCTTACATAAATTTGAATTAAAAAGAACCAATTTTAAAACCTTTATTATAAAAAAGTGAATAAATAAATTGAAATTAAAAAAAGTAATTTATTTTCCTATTTTCTTGCAGATTATACTAGACGGCAGGTTGACCGCTCACATCACATGTATGAACACTAGAAAAATCAAACCAACTTGAAAAATCTAGCAATTCGAAGACTTTTAAGGCTTCTTAGGTCAAATATTATACTTAATAATGCCTACAAAAGGAAAGAGTGTATTCCATTGGTTTGGTTCGGTTTCGATTGAGTTTTTCATAAAACGTAATCTGAATTGGTTTGATTTTCTAAAATGCAGAATTTAAATCAATTTGATATCGATCATTCTAAAATATTTGGTTATTTTCAATTTGCTTTGGGTTAGTTTCGAATTACATACACACATTTACGTATTACGGTATAATAAAAAAGCCGTAGTCGTAGCTATAACACCTATTTAATTAGAGGAGAAATTTTGTAAAGTAGGATGATGTTGATTTTTTTATGCTAGATTACATGTCATTTTGGGGTGTGTTGAAGAACTAGGTGGGATGGATTAGAGAAGAAACGATGGCTGAGGCAACATATTCCTTTCACCTTTAGAATGCAATATAAATTATAAAATTGAGTTTAGGGTACATAGACAAAAAAAATAGTTTCAGGGAATATTAGACCAGATAAACATAATTTACGGGACAAAACGGCTAAAATAAAAGCCCATAATTATTGTACGAATCTAGAAGATTTTAAAAGATATGAGACATACTAATATTATAAATCATTATTATTTTCATATTAGTTATGATAATAACTTGACTATTAAGTTATTGATATTAGCTATTTCATATTGTACTCATAAATATGAAACTAGTCTTTCCATATATTTGAAGGATTACAACTCAATAATACTTATCAACAACGATATTCATAAATATAAACCTTTAAAATGCAATACAAATGATAAAATTGAGTTCATTGTAAGAAAAAAATAATTCCGAGAAATATAGACCAGACAAACATAATTCACGGCGCAAAACGGCTAAAAGCCCCAAAACTATCAAATGAATCTCGAAGATTTCTGAACATATAAAACATACTATTATTATGAGTCATTACTATTCCGTATTAGTTATGGTAATAACTTGATTATCAAGTTTCGAAATTACCTATTAGGGTTAGCAATAATAGCAGAGACATTTTCATATTATCAGAACAAAATAAATTGAATCGTCTATTTTATCCTTAATGACTAATTAACAATTCTAAATTTATCAATACATGTCAATTAGAAAAGGGTATAAAAAAAATTAACAGAAAATGCTCTGACAATAAAAAAATACTCTGACATTATAACTAACCATTCCATATCGTACCTATAAATATAAAGCTAGTTTTTCCAAATATTTGTAGGATTACAATTCAAAAATATATTTCAATAACGTTATTTATAAATATAAATACCCCCTTTTCCTTACTAAGCTCTTATTTTTCATGTGCCCTCCATCATAAACTTAGATCAATGGTCAAAAGCAACAATTTTGTGAGGATGAATTATCAAACTATGTTAGCATATTTGGTGATATTTCTACTAGCTTCATCATCATATGCTCAAAATCAAGATTGTACTTCATATTCATTTTCCAACAACAATATCTACCAAACATGTAATAATCTCCCTGTTTTGAACTCTTTTCTTCATTACACATACCACCAAACAAACCACACGGTTGATATTGCTTTCAGACATGTTGGTGTTTCCACTTCCACTTGGGTTGCTTGGGCTCTCAATCCTACTGGATCAGGTATGCTAACACCCCCGTTACTTAGAGGTTCTGGGCGTTGAGAACATCGATTGAGCTAGTGGTTTGGGGTTGAGTGGAGGGTGGGTTTTCTTTTCTTTTTTGAAAAAAAAGAGGGTGGAACGAGGAGGTAAGGGTGCCTGTTCCCCACTCCTCGAATTTTCGGGACTAAAAAGGTTGAACCACGACTTTAACGGTTTGTTCGCCAGATCAGTTGGCAGAGTGGCTAGGCTTAAAAATATTTTGAGAGATTATATATACTCCATTATTCATGTACTCCCTAAGTCCCTCCATCTGGATTTGTACAATTTATAAAAACGAGGAACAATATTACCTCCTCGAAAATCCTGACTAATTGAGGTTAACCATCAATTATTAATTATTTTAATAATATTAAATTTTTTAATTTTTTTAATTGTATAATTAGAAAGTGACCGAAGGTCAAGGATTGTCTTGAGAAAAATAATTATTTTGAATTGGAGGGAGTATTAGTTCTAATTTACCTTCGTTTATATTGCCTTCCATGATGTTTAATGTATGATTCCACCAATCCAAAATGATAGTTTTTCGGTCTTTCTCACATATTGAGATAAATGTTTGAGTTTCAATTATTTTTTAGTTATATATTTTTAAAGATTTCGAAATATTATATTACGAATATACTTGAAAAGATGAATCCAACTATATAATTTTATATTTTTTCAGAAAAATAATAATTTATAATTGATGGTCAATGTTCAATTTCAAAAAAGTCAAATCACAATCTTTTTGGATTGGAGGTAATAGATACTCCTTAATTTGTGCTTCCATATGGAGAATGAAACCTATATTAATTGTTTGTTTATTGCATAACTTATTGAGGGAGTAGACTGGAGTGTGAAATCAAATATAATTAAATTAATAATATGTGCATTAATCAACACTACAAAATTAGTTACTTTTGATTATATATAAAATTTAATTAGACCATCTTGATGAGATGGAGGGAGAATTTGATTGTGTTATACTTAGGTACATATGTAAGTAACTTGAAGCAATATTGTGTCTGAAACAAGTTGAATGAACTTTGTTGCTTCTCTGTTTCCACCAGGTATGAATGGGGCACAGAGTTTGGTGGCGTTTCAGAATGCGAGTGGCGTCGTTGCTGCACATACTTCGCCTATTTCAGGTTATCGTACTCAGTTGCAACCTGGGGCATTGAGTTTTGGAGTTCCCAGGATTGATTGTGAATTTAAGAGTAGTACTAATGAGATGATCATATATGCTACCCTACAACTTCCTGTCGGCCGGACTAGTTTTAATCAAGTTTGGCAGTCTGGACAAGTTTCCAACGGCGTTCCTCAGGAACATAGTACTTCTGGAGATAATGTGAGGTCTACTGGTACTGTGGACTTCCTGTCAGGCCAGACTACTGCTGCGGGAAGCACAGGGAATTCGAGACAGAGGAAAAGAAATGTAAGGATAAGAATTCATAAATTTCTAAAATCTAAACTATATAATCGTTCATCTCAAAAAAGATCAACGAGTTTTGAATTTTAGAGGTCGGCTATTTAAATACTCTTGTTTATGTTGTATAGTATAAGCTGAAAAGTACATCTAAAGATAGGACTTTCCATGTATTTCTCTATATTTTGTATATATCGACTGATATGGTTATTTTTTATTAGATTCACGGAGTGTTGAACGTAGTGAGTTGGGGGATTTTGATGCCAATGGGAGCCATAGTAGCAAGACATATGAAAGTATTCAAAGCAGCAAATCCAGCTTGGTTTTACTTGCACTCGGCTTGCCAATCTTCAGCGTATATAGTGGGTGTTGCTGGATGGGGCACTGGTCTCAAACTCGGTAGTGATTCCAAAGGTGTTACTCAAAATCCTCACAGAAAAATTGGGATCGCCTTATTTTGCCTTGGTACTATTCAGGTGATGATCTTTCTCTAATTCGACATGTATTTTCGAAGCCTAGTGTAGGTGCTCAAGGAATGTTATTTGAGCATGATATTTGAGTCCGATATTGGATAGATATTGTAGCCAAAATGCACCTTCTTCGAGTACCATCTGTGTCGATTTTTGTACCTATGAGTCCTGGATTATTTACCAAGTCATGAGAGTTCTGAAACCAGATAAACTAGTTCGTATTCAGTCGACGTTCTCTTAACCTTCGGCTTCTGATATCTAACATTTTATCTGTTTTCTTAATGAAGGTATTTGCCCTGTTGTTGAGACCTAAGCCAGACCACAAATACAGATTCTACTGGAACATATATCACCATGTGACTGGCTACACTGTGATAGTTCTAAGCATCGTGAATATTTTCGAAGGATTCGATATATTGCAGCCCGAGGAGAAATGGAAGAGGGCATATATCGGTGTTATCATATTTCTGGGTGCTTTCGCCATTGCGATGGAGGTGATCACTTGGATAGTTGTTCTGAGAAGGAAAAACGAAGGACGCTCGGGCGACAAGCCTTTTACAAGCATAGGAACAAATGGAGCTAGAGAAAATGATAACAGGTTATAAAATACAGGAGGTTGAGGCTGCTTAGATATGTGTTGATTATAGGGATTGCTCATATATGGTTTTTTGCTTAGAGCATTGTATTATAGTTGTGGACTTTTTTTTGTTTTCATGTTTTTGCTTACACTTTTGTGTGAAAGTAGAACATATTCTCCTCATAGTATGATATCATAATTGAATTATTTTTTCCTTCTATTTCACTAGCATTTCTAGCAGTATCTTTATCGAATACGCTTCATTAGAAACTGAAATGCAGAATTTCGTTTATTTTTAGAGCAAATGACTTCATTGATCACTAACATTAGCTAAAAGACCCCACTAGATCATCCTAATATGACTTTGTATACTTTCGATCACTAAAGTTGAGTATTATATATATTTTGGGCCTATTGCCTTACATACTAATGTCTATTGCCTTTTATTTTCAACTGAAATAGAACATATTTTGTAAATTGTTTCCTTTAGTAATAATTGATTTATACTAGTAGTTGACTAAGAGAGCAATAATGATGATTAACTAACATTAAAGATATATATTTAAAATATGAAATATGTTCATTTATTGCTGATTTTCAAAATTATTTTAATTACAAGAAAATATTAAATAGTAAATACTAATGACATAATGCAATAGTTGACTTGAAAGGTTAAAATAGGTGCATACTTCAATTTTGATCTGACCAAACGAAAATTGCTCTGACAATATCTCCGGCCATTCCATAATACACTCGCATCAATGATATTATTTTCAAAATTACGCATGCAACTGTAAGTAAATCAGTTCAGAAAACTTCATGTAATTATATTTCTGAAACGAGTCTAAAGATAGACATTTTATTAAAAACAGGAAATAATAATATATAGATTATATAATATACTGACATTATAACATTTGACATATATGGAGATGAAATATCATAATTCTTCAAACTACACCACAAAATGAGAACGATGGAAGCCTTCAAGACTCTCAACTGAGTACCCTAATTAAAGAAGAAAAAAAATACAAACTGATTTAAATTATCAACATAACATGATAAAAGAATTGGTCTTCGTCGCACACGAAAAATAAATTCCACTCAAGTTCAATCAAGAAATGCAATAAAAATTACTACAAGCTCATCAGTGAGACGACTCCCCCAGCAACGAATGCCAAAATGAGGTGACTCAATATATCAAGGTTGACAATCTTGGATGAAGAGGATGTTGATCGTGAAGATGTGGGAGACGAAGATGCCTTTTCGTCTTTATCAGCTGATGGAGCATCTGCAGAGGGGGCAATGTCCCCTACTGGTGCAGGAGCAGGAGCAGCAGTGGGAGGTATATCAGTGCCGAAAATGGCTGTAGGAAGAAGCACCCTATCAACCTGATAAATGGCAACTGGATCACTGGCATGCACAGCGCTGCTCACTTTTGTGAGTGTCCATAGAGAATTAATATGCACTGTCCCGGAATCATCTGTGAAATTCAAAGGATACCCAGCGAGCGTGTTTACAGGGCTGACTTGGCTGCTCAGGTTCTTGAAGTCGGACAGGGAGTAGTAATGAGGCAAAGCATGGAACAACAGGACTGACTTCAACTGGTCATTTGTGAGGTTTGTCAGGGAGGGGTTCTTCTGGGAAGTAAACGCTGAATCTTTTGGGACGAAGATTGTGATTCCTTCATCTGTATTGTTTGCTCTATCTTGGAATGTGTCGATAACCTTAGTTGACACGAGATAGTTAAGGAAAGTGTGGAATGGACCGGCAACTGATAGTAAATCTGTAATGTTGACATAATCTGGCATCGGTGCAGGCGCGGGGGCAGGGGGGAGGATTGGAGCAGGGGGGGATCCAGCACCACTAACAGATGGTGCCCAAAATGATGAAATACAAATAAAAGCTATCATCACTGTCTTAGCCATGGAAATCATCATTACTGCTACTTCAAGCGCGGGTCGTTGATCGACTCAATTGGTTCCCGCAATCCCTGTAGGCTGTAAGATATATTACCAAATTAGAAAGATCTTAGCATACCAACTAAAACTGGTGTAGCCATTTTTATTATCATTTTTACTAAAAATGTTAAACCGGTAGACTAACAGCCATGCACTCTTCACCTGGACTACACGAAAATGGTAAATCGAGGCGAGGTGCTGGTACTTAGCATTCAAGTTGTTAGCCATGCCTTGTCTCATAACCATTTTCTCTAGAGGTTAAGAACTAAAGCTGGAAATAAAGTATAACATGCAATCATATAATGAAACAAATTTAAAAGATATTTTCCATATCAAATGACAATGAAAATCTTTTATGAAATAATTTCCTCTGTATTCTTTTTCTTATTTGTATCAATAACGAGAGCACGAATATAACAATATTAAAAATAACAGAGTAAAGAAACTACTAACTAATAGAAATTAGAGTATGTACATATTAATAGATAATTTAGAATCAAAGTATAAGATTGTCGGACCGGTTACTGTTCAATTAAAATATCTCTTAATGCATATACTACACAATTAAACCTTACACGTAGTATAGATTGCCATAATAATCCCTTAAAGAAATGTTAATAGAAAAAACTTAATACGACCATAACTTTCTACTAAGACGCTCTTCAACAAACTAGGCTATTGAGCTTAAGACACTCTCTACAAAAACCATTTTAAAATTCAGCTCAAACTTCCTCCTTTCAGATCTTCAAAAAACACTATAAATTTATATTATTTACATACCAATGAAATTAAATACTAGCAAAAAATAGGTAAGTTTACTAAACTTCAGATCTTTAGCTTATGAAATTCAAAGCACATCCATGAATAAAGTATAGATCAACCAAAATTACTACTAATGCTCATTACTATAAAGATCTAGAAACCCAACTTCACAAGCAAAAATGAAAATAAATAAGCAAAATGCTAATGCTAAACAAGTTAAAATCTTTCTAATGAAAAACCCAGATCAAGATTTGAAATCTTCATTGAGTACATTGCAGATCTAACACAAGTGATTACAAAAAAGTTCAAGACAGAGATGAGATCTGTAAGAAGAGTAATGGAAAGTTGTTGAAAAATAATGTAATGAAGCAATAACAAATTCAGACAATGCATGTAATGGAAAGGGGGGTAAGAAAAAAGAGAGGAAATGAAACTAACCAGTTTGAAGATCGATGTTTAGTGTAATGGAATTCGATTTGGGGAGTTGTGAGAGTAATAATATATAGAGTAGATCATATCATGGCTTTCTTTCTAGAAAATAAAATGCAGCAGCTACCAGCTGGCTGTGTTTGGACCGTAGTGTATTCTTTTATGGTTGAACTCCAATTTTAACGGTCCTATCAACCCTGCCTGTCTAGGAAGGTAGAAGAAGTTAAAAATGTACATTAAAAATTCAAGGATTTGGGATTGTCCGTTAACAACTTTCATATTAAATTCTGATTCATAGGAGACTTAAATCCACCAAAAGCACACCTTGGAGGGACATCTTAATATAAATTATATAAAAAAGAAAAACGAAGTGTATAAGTAGATCAAATGGCAACAACCACTCTTTTTACATGAGGGGGGCATAGGCGGACCTAGAAAAGCGATTCTGGCGGTGTAAAATTTTTCTAAGAAAAAATTGTTTTTGTACAACAAAAACTATTGTCATTTTAGTCGATTATTTTAAACGAGGCCAAAACAACTTGGTTTTAACCTAGCATTTTTATCCTATTAATTAATCAAAACAAGCTCATCCACTATTATGTAATAAGGAGAATATGAACCGAATTAAGTTCAAATCAAATATCATCGAATTTAAAATTTTATAGTGTATTTAAGTTTATATTCGTAATATATCTGAAGGCATAAAATCGAATCCGAATTCGATTTAAGACTATTCTACCAATATTCAACTCAGATTCGATGTTCTTTGTATTGATATATACATAATGTCATATAAATTAATAACATGTTTATATAAATATTCAAATTCTAGCTGAATATTTTGTTTGACTTCTAAATGAGTATATTCGAAAATTCTTCAACCTAATTATATGTATTTGTATTCGTGTTTATTTACCATTTGACCCTCCTTAATTTCCAATCAGAAAAAAACAATTTATATCCTTTTTATTGATATATGAGACTAACATATTTTCAATTTAACTAAAAACACATACAATGATACAATATATCTTCATATTCTAAATTAATATCATAACAAATAAAGTTTTCGAAATAACAATTAATCTAGAGATAAAGTTGCAACAAATAAATAAAAATAAAATCAATCAAAAGAATATGAATTTTATCCCTATTTAAATTTTAAATTTTACATTCTCTATTGTTTATCAAATAAATGTGTTTAATATAGACTAAACAAAGTATGTATTCAACTACTAAATTAGAAAGTGGGGGTAAAGTTTGAAATACAAATTAAGTAAGGGGTAAAACTAGAAAATATGGAATAAATCCATCTACTAATTAGAAGGATGAGGTAAAGATGAAAGAGAAATTAAGAGATGGGGTAAAATTGAATGAAAAAGAATCTATTGTTTATAGCAAGGTTCGAACCTAGGCCATTAATTAGGTAGAAGAGATTTATTTACATCTTTTCATCTGTTCATACATTTCGTGATGTAACTACAAATTTAGCTCTTGTTAAAAAAATTTCTGGTGGTGCGGTGCACCATGATAGTTGTAGGTTCATCTATGAGTGGGAAATATGTGTAATCAAACTTGCATTTTAATCCAAATAAATTATGTTTAGACATTACTCTTTACACTAAAGAATATAACCAAGATTTTGAATTTTATTACTATTATTTAAAAATGAAATATATGAGTTTTTATGTTAGTGTTTACTTAAGTTAAACTTATAAAAAATAAAAAGATAAAATGTTTTATAAAATTGTTATCACATTATATTTTCTTCATGTACATTCATAAACAGCATGAACATGTAGTTTTGATAATGTCATTAATGATAACAAAATCTTGTATTAATAAAAGTAAAAATGATATCTTATATAATTAATGAGTTTAGATGTATAATGCGGTATAATACTATTTTATCTTAAACTTAAATCTAAAAATAAATTATGTTACTCAAATAAAATATCCATTCATTACATGTACAAGTTTATATCAAGTCATGGAGTCTTCAAATCAAGGATAAAACCAAGACGAAAATATAAGAGGGGGAGGGGCAAATTTTGAAAAAACAAAACAGAAAGGTTAATGACTTATGAAATATTTTTAAAATATTCTATGTGAAAATACCTAGAACGTCATATAGAAATAACAGAGGAAGTAATGACTAATGGAATATTTTTGAAATATTTTTCTAATATCCCAATTTTAAAAATATAACCATGAATATTGGTTATATATTGTTTAAATTTGTTATACATACAACTTGTAATGTTTGGTTGCAGATAATCAATTACGATATTGATCTTAAATTATTATAGGTATTTTCACTTAAACAAAAGTTATTGACTACTACTTTATAATTTACGTGAACTTGCAAGAGCTATATTTTTGTATCTTGCATACCGACCTAAAGGAAGTGCACAATTACTTTATCTTCTTATAGAGATACAAAATATTTACTAATTATATTTGTTTATAAATTGTATACAGATTGTACAATGAATTTGAGTAATATAAATAAAAACAATAGAAGTAATTTATATATGTATTAAGTATTTACTATCCAAGATAAGTGTGTTATGACGTGAGAAATAAATATCAGTATATATATAATAATGAAGCATTTTTTTAGTATGAGTTATATTGTTTACACAATAGATTTTAACTCTAATCAAATATATTTGTCAAAACATAATAAATATAAATAAGTACTACAAGTTGTCCAATAGTAAACCAAACACAAGAAGTGAGGTCAACACAATTTAAATAGCGAATTTTGTATACAATTACACTATATTTTCTCAATTGATTTAAAATAAGATTATAATTTTATTAAAAAATATTTTCTAACAACTACTAAGTTATTACATGATAGAAAGAAAGAAGAATTTCATGCACTATATAAAAGAATTATGATATCTTCAATGTGTATGAAATCTATGATTTCTTTGAAAATATTATTATGTCATATTATATTAATATAAGTTTAATTAACTCAGCTATATCTTTCAATAATTATCGATTTAATTGACGTTTTGGGTGTTCGTGTCAAATTTTGATAATAAATAACTGTTTATATATTTAAATATAGAATTGACATCATTGAATTTCATTTTCAAAATATTTTCATATTATTATATTTTATATATAATTTTATATCATGGAGGGAGTGCTATCTTAAGATAATTGGTATTAGATGCTTAGATAGTTACATTTACGTGTAGATATGATAATAACAAAATCTATCAAATTAGATTAGTATATTATTCCCAACACAATAATATAAATATAATAATTTTTAAAAGACAATTATAAAGAAATGAACAGTTTATAGCTTGTATTATGTTCAAGCATCTTTTCCATGTGCAACCCACATAATTATCTGTTAGAAAAGTGTGGATTAAATAAGTTTTTTTTGTCAAGCTTATAATCTCCTTTTTAGTTAATATGAAATTAAAGTCATTAATATAACAAAAAAAAAGTTACATACTTACATAGTAATATTAAAGTACAACATGCACCATTTGAAAAATATATATATTTATATGACTTTTGTAAAAATAAGATGATAACGTTATAAATATTTGTAGTCAAAAATATATTTGAAATTATGATTGTAAGTAATTTTGAATTTTTTGTTAATAAAAGATACGATTGACTATATTTTAATAGAATAAAAGCTATATCTACAAATACAATCCAATAATATTTCAAATAATTATAACAATTTTTCGATCAATAATTTTCAGATATTTTAAATAAGTACTAGTAGATATTATGTTATTTAAGTAACTAGATAAATCACATGTAGCGAAAATTTCATGATTTTAATTTGGACTCCTTAGAATTTTTGGCAAAATAAAGCATAATTTTTTCTTCTCACTTAGCATCTAAAAGTCAAATTTAACTTGATTTTGATGGAATCACCAAGCTGATCATTTTTTGAAACATGTATAATCAAATGAATCATTTTGAAACATGTATGATCAAATGGTGAATATTTTGAAACATGTATGATCGAATGGGTCATATCAAAGGTGACATGAATTAACGTATTGACTTTGAATTTGCACAAATCACTTATTTTAAATTGTTAGGCTAATGGGTGATTAGCCGATAAACCCATAGAATTATTATGGTTAAGGTTAATATTTACCTATAGATATAGGTGATATCTGCAATGTATTCACAAGAAGAACAATTATCATCAATAAAATATCTCCCTCTATTTCTACATGGTATAAGAGCCTATCGATTCTTAAAATCTAAATACGAGTTCCGCTACCCTGCCAGTGAGTTTTCTACTATGTGATATTCACCGGCGGAATTTGATCTGTTTCAATTTTATTTTTGTAATATTTCTTGAACTTTTTTTTGAAATTTACTACTATTATTGTTGCAAACTCATAGAAATTTAGAAAAATTACCATGAGTTTGAGGGAGGGAGATAAGATTATGGAGAAGGGGAATATTCCATTGGAAACAAAGAAAAAACAGAAAAAAAAAGAAATTGATTTATTCTACTTCAAGTTGAAGTGGAACATTGAACAAAATCTGATAGGTTTGAAAAGGATGGCGTTCCTGACAGTTAATGATTGACGAATTATGCATGGTCTGGCGAGTCCTATACGCATAGTCTGGCGAGTCCTATACGCAGAGATCTGACATGTTTGAAAATGATGGCGTTCCTGGCAATTAATGATTGACGATACGCGTTATCTAGCGATTCCGATACGCGTTGTCTGGCGAGTCCATTACGCACTGATCATGGATCCGGCTTGATCCAATTTATATTTTCGTTTTTACTTTTTTGTATTTTTGTTTTTACTATTATTGTTATTATTGTATTGCAAAATCAAGGAAATTACATCAAATTACCATGATTTTGAGTGAGAGTATTAGACTAATGGGTGATTAGCTCATATACCCATAGAATTATTAGGATTAAGGTTAATATTTACCTATAAATATTTGTGATCTCTATATTTCTACATAAATAGTACAAAATATATTATTTATTCACATAATTTTTTGTATATTATGTATGTTCATATAATCATCATATTTATAGTTATGTTAGATAGTATGTATCTACATAATTTTTTGTTTTAAACAAGATAATAATGATTTGACCCTTCAACTGAGTAAATAAATCGTCTTGAATAAATTAACACTAAGCACATGGTGAATAAGTGAAGTATCATAATCACATGAACGAGTATAAAGTATAAATAAGAGGTGTTTTCGTCATATTATATTAACATATAAATTAGATGTGAATTATTTTAAAATATTCCATCTATGAATTTTAGTGTTTGTTTCATATATATATATTTATACATTTTAGGGTAAATAGTTATGACCATTACTGATGTTTGATTCATTTTACTATTTACTCACTGTGTTTAAAGGGTCTCAATTACTTACTCGTCTTTTTAATATGGTCTTATCCACTTACCCCATTAAGCAATCTGGTAAGTCCACATTTAATCAATTGACTGTTGACTTTTTTAGGGAATATAAGCCATTTTACCTCTGAAATTTTTTGAAAAATAAAATGAAATGGCAAATGAGATTAAATGGCAAATGATTGTTGAGTGTTGACTAATTATGAATTAACCAGAAAACATAATCGAGTAAGTGGATGAGACTATATTAAAAAGACGAGTGAGTGAATGAGACCATATTAACATAAGTGAGTGAATGAAGAATGGAGTAAAACATGAATGATGGTCATAGTCATTTGCCATTCTTTTGGATAGGTTTTGAAACAAAATACAAAATTAAACAACAACATTTTGAGTATTTAATTTTTTTACCTCTACACCATTGAATTAAACTATTAAAAATAAGTTATATTTGCATAATAACAAAACGTCATAGATGTGATCTTGGAAATTGAATTTTTATTAAATAAAAAAGAAAAAAGAATTACGTTTTGGGGAAGGTATACGGAAGTTGATATTGATCATAAAAAATGGGAAATTTCTTATATACCGGAGGTCTTTTTTCCGGTACCATACCGGACTATAAATCTGGACCCTTGAATAACAATGAACAGCTGAGATTGATAATTAATCTAATTCATATTTAACCACAGTTAGTACTAAACTTGAAAAATCTCAATTAAAACACATAACTTTTTTTATATATTTTACACGAAATATCATTTGATGTATATACAAACCGTTGACATCGTAATTTAAAAAGTCAACCATCGAAATTTTAAAATGGACAAAACTTTTGGGACAATTACCTTAACACCAATCTGCAATTCATCTACATCCTTGAATTTCTTAGTCGAAACTGACGAAAAAACACATTAATTGTAAAAATAATCGATTTGAAGCTTTGATAATTGGTGAAAATTGGGGAATTAACTAGATTAAAACCGACAAGCACAAAGATTGAAATTAAAAACTGAATCTAAAAAGACTTGAAAATTAATAAATAGAGAAAAAAATAAAACCTTGAGAGTTGCGTGTTGGTGGTGACTTTGTGGAGATAAATGATATGGAGGTGATATGATGAGTTCAGTGGACTGGACGATCGAGATTGGTGTTGTCTAACGGTGGCGGAGATGTGAAGAAAATTGTGAAGAAGAGATAGTGAGTTAACTGTGGTTAAATCTAATTAGATTAAATCTCAATCTCAGCCGTTCATTGTTATTCAAGGGTCCAGATTTGTAGTCCTGTATGGTACCGGAAAAGAGGCCTCCGGTATATAAGAATTTTCCTAAAAAATGTTATTTTACTTATAAGTAAAAGCATATATAATTGACATATTGTACCGACAGTTAAGTAATATTTGGATAAATGAGATTTTTTAACAATTAAAAAACAATAGTACTCCCTCCATCCCTAAAAGATTGTCACATTTTGACTTTTGTTGGTCAAACATAACAAAATTGGACCATGAATTCTCATTAAACGATAAGAAATAATATAACATTGTGAGACCTTGTTAGATTCGTCTCAATATATATTTTTGAAATATCATCTTTTTATAATTTTCTCGCATATAGAATAACAGATATTTACATTTTAAATCGTGTTTTGTTGACCACTAAAAGTCAAAATATGACAATCATTTAGAGATGTAGGTAGTACTAATTTAGGAGTTTAGAGGAATTTTAAAAGATTATTCGGTATATAATAAGTTTAATATAATCTCAATCAATATTCACCACAAATGAAATTGTTGTTACTTAAGTCACATTTTTTTTTATAGATATAAAGAAAATGTTATAGTCAAAAAATGAGTTCTCCTCCACTACATCTTTAGTAAGGAAATGTTTCATCGATCCTACAAATTCTTCACAAAAATTTTTCATACATCTTTTCTGGTGAGACTAGGAGAGCATCTAGCAAACACCTGTGTGAAAAAAAGGTCAACGAACAAATAAATAGAAGATTGGGAGTTGGGGTTTCAATGTCAGATGTAGATTTGCTTGTATTATGAAGGCATCAAGACATTCTCTAACAATTTTCCTTAGTGCAATGCTACCTATGTAAATGTTCCTTCACAATTTCTCAGCTAGACGTGCACTCTACCCTACAAGACACGGATACCCTTCCTTCAAAGTATGATGATAATGTGCATAACAAATGATCCGCTCATTTAAGGAGTCCCTACTTGGCTAGCCCATCGCCCAACAGAGGAGGTGAATCCGAGATGTGCCTCTAGCGGCTCGGTATTCCACCTCAAGAGTGCCCAGAGTAGGTTGGGTAACCATCCACAAGCAGATCCTTCCTTGAACAAATGCAAAGTTACTCATGCACCTGCCGTGAATCGAACCCACACACTTGTGAAGAAGCACACTCTTATAGTGAAGTCCCTTACCATTTGAGTTATGCCCGTAGACAAAAGAATAGAATGAAAAAAAACTGATATAATGATTGGGCGCCGACAAGATTTTCGGAAATAAAATGAAGTGTCTCCAGCTAATCAAGACCACAAATGGTTGGCTCCCTATCTTAAGGATACAATATTATATTACAAAGTTGTTCAAGGGAAATATGGGTTTAATCAAACCAATTATTTAGAATAGGAAACCGACGGAAAATAATACCATATCAAATAAGTAAGTATGTGTCGAAATACTGAATCAGTATGTTATACCTCCATCCTTTTTAATAGATCCAATTTGATTTTTTGGTCAAACTTCAAAAATTTGATCATAAATTTTTATTAACCGCTAAAAAATAATATAGTCATATGAGATCTTGTAGATTCGTCTCAATATATATTTTTGAAATATCAAATTCTTATATTTTTTAAATATGTAAATTTAAAAATATTAACTTTTTTGTTCGTGTCTCGGAGATCGTGAAAAAGTAAATGGGTCTAACAATTAGAGATGGAGTATTAAATTTGATAGACTGACCTAACAAACATATATATTTATCCTCATTCAGGCGAAACCAAGATGAAAATTCCTAAAGAGGGGGGGGGGGGCTAATTGAAATAAAAATAGCTTTAGGTAGTTAAACAAAATTTAAAAAATGTATGGTAAGGGTACTCTACGACCTTTTACTCTATCCGGTAGGACGGAATCAATTCCAACTTCATTTTCTATATCAATATCTTCATTATTTTCGGTAACAGTTGGAACACTAGTCATCGATGTAGTAATTTTTGCAATTTTAGGTCCATCTTTTTAATGGTCCGTTTGGATTGAGGTGAATCAAGGGAGGAGTTTAAAATTCTCCTAGGGGAAGAGAATCAAGGGGAATCAGGGAGAATATATTTTATTGTTGTTTGGGTACCATGATTTTGAACTAGGGGAATCATGGAGAATATATTTTAATGTTTAATATTGTATTCTCCTTGATTCCCCTTGGATTTGGAGGGTAGAGATTTGGAGGGGAATGAGGGGTAATGGGGGTGAATCAAGGGGAATAGTTTCTCCTAGGGTAGAAAATTATTAGGTTTCCAAACACAAAAAAACTAAATTCTCCTTGATTCCCCTTGATTCACCCCAATCCAAACAGACCATAAAAGTAAGAATCGATGGGAGATTCTTTTCTTTGTCATTTTGAAAATTAGTAATATGAACATTAAAACACTAGCAATGGTCAATCAAGGATTCACAAACTATTTTAGCATTGAAATATAAAAAACTAGAATTAAGACTATTGTACTTTATCAATTATCAACTATTCACAAACAATTTACTCTTTTTTTTGAAGGGGCCGCGCGAACCCAGGCCCCCTCTGCCACATATTATGACGTAGGCTCAACCAACTTGGGCTGACCTTAAACGAGCAACCCTCCTATGGGCAATGGAGGTCACCAATCTAGGCCATGGGTCTTTTTGATCACCCATTGACCCCGTTTAGGTAAGTAATATCAAATAACTTTTTTTAAATATTAAAAATTAAATTAATATAAGCTACCAGTTATCAAAATTAGATTATCAGTTATAATAATTGAAAAAGGAAAAAAAAAAGTTAATAATAAGTTAATAATCTGGAGTATGATATTCCACCGTTTGTGAAGTCCTGCCAAAATTATAGGTATTCAGAGTAAATAAGGTTTGGAGAGCTAATTGAGCTAGAACAACTTTTGTTCTTTATATTAAATATATTATATCTAACGCTTAAAATTAATGGTGGGCCATTGAAGTTCATAAATTTTATAAAATGATAAACTTTTAAGAAAGAAATTGCATTTTAATAATATGAGAAAAATAATATCAAATATATCCCATTATCCACTTTAAATCGATGTCTTATAAAATATAAAAACATTGATATGCATATAAAATAATCTATAAATATTCGACTCAATAGAAAATATCTACCAATCGAAACAAGAACTTGCTCCAACCTTCTTCTTGACAACAGAAATATGTAATTGCACATGGGGATGACTTGTTATTTATTAGTACATGATTACAAGAGCACATTTTCAACATATTAAATATGTGTTTAATGAATTAAGACTTTGAAAAGCATTTTTTCTTACCACAATTCAAGATGAATTGCATTTCTAACCAAACTTATGTAAACCAACAAAGTGTGAGGGTAGGCAATCTGATCTGTTATAAACACGTGAATAGTGAAATTTTGTAGTGAAATGACTATTTTGTTTTTTTCATTTGTAAATGTAATAAAAGAGAATGTGTGCAGAAATTACCCAACCCGCCCAACCCAACCCGACCCAACCCAACCCAACCCGAAAATGCGGGTAATTTGGATCGATGGGTTGGGTTTAGGTTAAGTAGTAAAAAACCCAAAAAATTTGGGTTGGGTTTTGAAATAACCCGTCCCGTAGACATGCTAAATAAATATTATTTTATTTCCCGAGAGAGTGACGTGTCAAAAATCGTAAGACACGTAGAATTTTTAGTCGAAAAATAAATCGAGTCGTAGTCGAATAATAATATTTGGGGCGTGTGTGTTGCATGTGCACTACTTGAAGATAAGTTAAACTTTGTCTATTTGCATTTCCACCCCATTAGTTTAGAAAATTCAAATTTGGAGCCAAACTTGGTCTCCACTCTTTGTGGACAAGTGTCCATCATGCACAAAAGTAAACTTCCAAACACCTATACAAGTGTCTAACCATGCATACCCTCATCATTTTCATCCTCATCTCATCTTCAAACAAACAAGAAACACTCCTTCTTGTCTTCAAAGTGGCCGAAACCTCCTCCCCTCCTACACTCAAATTTCTTCTTCTTTCTTTGATTTTAAGATCTACACAAAGCTTAGGACATTTCTCACATAGTTCTCATCATAAGGTATGAAATTTTAAGCTTCAAACTATGTTATTTCATGATGTTGACTTTGGTCAAAATTGAATCTTTAAGAATAAAACTTAAGTATAACCCCATGGATGATGTTGTAACTCTAGTATATGTTGTATAATGTTGATATATGTTAGTGTTTGAATTATCTTATGGCCTATATTTTTATTTAAAGTTTTAGATCTAAAAATACGAAACGTATACTGTATATGCCCAAAAAAATTCTGAAATTTTATAAGCACGTAGAGTTCTGAAATAGAAGAATCTGAAAACAAGAATTTCTTAAATCGGATTTGTTTTGTATTTACTACGATTTTTGGAAGTTTAATAGCTAGATTCGTTTTTAAATGGGAAATAAATACTTAAACGTGTCTTTAAGTATTTATTTCCCATTTAAAAACGAATTTAGCTATTAAACTTCCAAAAATCGTAGTAAATACAAAACAATTCCGATTTAAGAAATTCTTGTTGTCAGATTCTTCTATTTCGGAACTCTACGTGCTTATAAAATTTCAGAATTTTCTGGGCATATACAGTATACGTTTCGTATTTTTAGATCTAAAACTTTAAATAAAAATATAAGCCATAAGATAATTCAAACACCAACATATATCAACATTATACAACATATACTTGAGTTACAACATCATCCATGGGGTTATACTTAAGTTTTATTCTTAAAGATTCAATTTTGACCAAAGTCAACATCATGAAATAACATGGTTTAAAGCTTAAAATTTCATACCTTAAGATGAGAGTTATGTGAGAAATATCCTAAGCTTTGTGTAGATCTTAAAATCAAAGAAAATGGAAGAAGAAATTTGAGTGTAGGAGGGGGAGGGGGTTTCGGCCACTTTGAAGACAAGAAGGAGTGTTTCTTGTTTGTTTGAAGATGAGATGAGGATGAAAATGATGAGGGTATGCATGCTTATACACTTGTATAGGTGATTGGAAGCTTACTTTTGTGCATGATGGACACTTGTCCACAAAGAGTGGAGACCAAGTTTGGCTCCAATTTGAATTTTCTAAACTAATGGGGTGGAAATGCAAATAGACAAAGTTTAACTTATCTTCAAGTAGTGCACATGCAACACACACGCCCCAAATATTATTATTCGACTACGACTCGATTTATTTTTCGACTAAAATTCTACGTGTCCTATAAATTATGACTCGTTACCTCTCTCGGAAAATAAAATATTATTTATTTAGCATGTCTACGGGACGGGTTATTTCATTTTACCCTCCTTACAAAAATTTCGTCCTCGAAATATGTCACGACTTAAGGCCCTCAACGACATAACTCAATCAACAACTCTAATCTTATCCAATAACAACTAGATGTTTCAACCTGAGCCATCATATCAGAAATCAAGATCAACATATATCATAGGAACAAATCAGTTCAAAGAGACAACACATAACTCAACACACAAAAAAAAAAAAAAAAAAAAAAAACAAGTCACATAAGCACACTTTTCACACGCCTACTATATTTAATATATATATATATTCACAACATCCCAAGTTCAATTGTTCAATACCTATATCTCCTTGTCAAGACATGGATCTCAAGGACTCAACTTCATATCACACATAATCACATATAATATACATATAAAGGATACACGACTACTATGATCTATTTATCAAAGTAAATGTATTTATCTCACCACAAAATCATCATAACAATTAAAGCCAAAGTATATAGGTTTCTATCTCATCACACACATCGCACTATCACGTTGCCATAATATCAATTACCCTTTTATCTCTTCAAGATGCCAATACCACTACCACTACATGATCGTAATAATGCCTTCTCTTAATCTAACATATGTATAATTACACCAATATATACCTCACAACACACATATATATTACCTCGGCCTTTCCTTATCTTATACCTCCATCTAATACACTCAACACGTATCTCACCTAACAACCCATGCATATTTTATCTCAGCATACCCAAATTCATACGTCAAACTTAAAATATATCAACCCATATAATGCCATTCCAAAATAACTTGTCCCTCTATTGACATAAAGTTAAGGTACCTGTCACCTATCATGGTAAATCCTGGGCTTCATGTTGTGTCATGGCATGGATGCGACCCTGCCTAGCTCCCACATCATTCTGGTTGCCATCAACCACATTACTACCTTGATAACTCGTGGCACCATGACCCTGATAACCACGTCCTCCACCACGACCCCCACGACTTCCCTGAAATCCTCCTTGCTGCGCTGGAGCAATCTGCACAACTCATTAAACTTACTTTCATACTCACTCACAGTCATCTTCTCCTGGCTCAGCTGAATCAACTCTCTTTCTAAGGCTGCCATATGAGCACTTAGACAATACTTCTCCTTAAACAGCTCAACAAAACGTTCCTAAGTCACTGGAACCTGGCCAGTCGCTTCCAACGAACGCTCAGTGTTCTCCCACCAGTCACGTGCTCCACCATGCAACAGATAAGTGGTGAAAGTGACTCTCATCTCTCCCACGACAGCTAAGGGTTTAAAGATGGCTTCTACATCCCTAAGAAAATCAAGAGCTGGAAGTGGGGTTGTAGTTCCATGAAACTTAGGTGGGTTTCTCTTCAAGAATATGTCAAAGGTCTTTGACTGAGATTCAACTGGTTGTACCACAACAGCTGGTGCTGGCACAACGTTCTCAGCAACTCCACCATCAGCAGGTGGGTCACTTGCAACAGTCGGGTTCACGGGGGGATTATTACCGGTGGCAGAAACCGGTTGTTCGACCGTAGGCTCATCGTTCTGTGCTCTCCTACCCCTACCTCTGCCCCTTCCTCGGGCGGTACGACCACGACCCCTATTTGCTACTCTGGGTGGCATCCTCAACAGTCTACGAAGCGATAGAAGAAAGTTTTAGACTCAAAAGAAGAACAGCTCAACTTAGGCAACTACACGTAAATCTTAGACCTAGGCACATAATCACACATGACACCACTTAAATCTGAAACCTAGGCTCTGATACCAAAATTGTAACGACCCGCCCCAGGTGGGCCCCCCTGAGGTTGGGATCGTCAGCAACATGTAACATCAGAGTCACCAGTCGATGGATGACAACTTAAAAACGTCTTCATTTGATAATTAGAAAATATCCATCGTGGTGAAGTAACAACCACAAATAATACAACATCTGGAAAATACATCAAGTTTCAAAATGATAGTTTTAGAATGACAACAATGATAGATATGTCTCCAAGACAACAAAACATCAATGATAATGACTGCTGAGGACTCCTAGCCACCACCGTCTCACCTCCAAGCTCTAACGATACGCAGCTACTAGACTTCAACGTTCAATTCCTTATGATTAACTGTCAATCTGGAGAAGGGGGGTGTCAGCTATAAAGCTGGTGAACACTTACCACACAGGTGGTGTATACCACACATTTTGCCCATGAGTAAAGATATACATGTAGAAGTGGGTAGGGACAACTTACCTTCAATGATCTAACAACATACTAATAATAAAGAACAACGAGATACACATAGTAATATAAGAAACGTCAACTAAAATAAGCAACATAATATCATCTCAATGTATATATACCATCTTCACAACTCAACGTATCAAATGTCATCTCCACCTTTATAGAATCAACTCATCAATTGTAATATCAACTTAATAATCCGGTTAAGGGGGCTATCATCCACATCAAAATATGGGTTTAACAACGATCCACCCTTTTAGATGGTAATCATCCAGTCATATAGCTGGGTTATACTACAATCCATCTCTACAACAACAACTCGTCCTGCAGGGGAGACCCTTATGCCCGTCGACATAAAGGTTTTATCATAAGCGCCCTCCAGCCGAAACTGGGGTTTACTACTACGCGCTCCGGATATCTACTCAACATGTATTATAAGCGCCCTCCAGTGGAAACTGGGGTTACTACTACGCGCATCGTATATCAACTCAACATATCTCAACCAACCATGATAATCAACATTTCAATTCAACAACTGGACATGTCATATATCATCTTAACAACCAATTCATTATATGTCAAATCAACTACTCATTTTATATCCATTTAACAACTCATTTTTATATCAATTCAATAACTCATTGTATCATGACCAACAATTCAACTAACACGTCATATAGAACCACAACATACATATATAACAATTCGCATAAACAGAATATATCGCATACAGTCAACCGTGAGATAAGTACTCACCTGATGCTAGAGCAACTAGCGTACACCTATATATTCCTTCTGCGTCCTTCCTGAACTCCTAAATAGCGTAAGAGTGCATTAATAATCTACCGAGGTATGAAATGACCATTCTACCCCTGTCTCGGTTTCCTTACTATTTATACCTCTCAAGGTTGGTTTCTTATATTAGGCTCACTCTTATGTATCCAAAAATATGCCCCAATGCATTAAATTATGTTTAAGGATAGATATCGTGTCGACTTGTAAAATGACAAAAATGCCCTTAACTTGTAAAATGACTGTGATACCCTTCGGCCTCGAATGTGCCCAACACTTGTTCAAATCATTTTGTAAATTCTCATATAATTATTTTATCTTCAAAAATACCCAAAAATCATAAGTATTCTGCCCATGGATGATTTTTGACTCACTTCTCCAATTTTCTCATTTTAAACTATTTTTTTGGCCACTTTAAATATTAAAAATCTCATTTAAGTGGTAAAACTCAATCTTATACACTTAAATAATTTTCATAAGTCCAAATATTCATTTTAAGGTTAAACATTCTGCCCAAATTCCATTTTTCACCCATTTATTATTTTTCACCATTTAAACTCATTTAATTACCTATAATTCAAAATAAATAGTTAACCTCTTCAAAAACTCATGAAATGTTTTTCCAAAGTCAAAGTATTATTTCTAAGTCCAAACCTACTGCCCATTTAAATATTTGTGTCCATTTGATATTTATTTCATTTAAAAGCATTTTCTAGCCCTTTTTACATCCTTAAATCAAAATAATTATCAAACCTTCTTCAAAAATCATGAAATTCGAAACGTAGGTCAAACACACCTTCCAGGGTTCTGCAAAAATACATATTACATATTTTAACACCAAAATAATTTTCGTTTCATTTAATTCCTCTTTTAACAATTTAATTAGTCAAAAATATCAAACGACCTTAGAAAAATACAAGATTTATTTTACAAGTTCAAAACACAGTTTTCAGTTTCATAAAAATATCCATTTTCAGTTCCCTCTTCACTTAATACTCGTTTTGTATTTTATTTCAATTGTAGGCACTAAAAATATCAAAATACGGAAGAAATACCAAACAACTTTGAAAAATTCCCAGATGTGGTGTGTCGACTGTTTTGGGCAGATTATTGTCAAAAATAAAGTTTCAGAAGTTTTGGACACGTTTAAGTATTTATTTCCCATTTAAAAACGAATCTAGCTATTAAACTTCCAAAAATCACAGTAAATACAAAACAAATCCGATTTAAGAAATTCTTGTTGTCAGATTCTTCTATTTCAGAATTCTACGTGGTTATAAAATTTCAAAATTTTCTGGGCATATACAGTATACGTTTCGTATTTTCTCATAAAATAGGTATTTTTAGATCTAAACTTCTAAATAAGGATATAGGCCATAAGATAATCCAAACACCAACATATATCAACATTATACAACATATACTTGAGTTACAACATCATTCATGGGGTTATACTTAAGTTTCATTCTTCAAGATTCAATTTTGACTAAAGTCAACATCATAAAATATGGTCATTTTCATCAAAATATTTTCATGAATCTTGTTTATACATCATCTTTCAACATTTAACATATATGTATGTGCAAATCTTGTATGAAAACTCCATGGTCAACAACATTTTTTAATGGTCAACATCATAAAATAAATAGTTCAAGCTTATAAAAATTATACCTTAGATGTATAGGAAATGTTCTAGTTTGCGCTAAGCTCCAAATCAAGAATAATGGAAGAAAATTTTTTAGTGTGGAGTGATGGAGAATTTCGGCCACTTTGGTGAGGGAGTATGAAGGCTTTTGTTTCTTGCAAAGATGATAATGAAGGTGGTAGACAAGCTTTAGACAAGGTTGTAGAAAATAGGTTTGCTTTATGGTGCATGATGGACAAGTGTCCTCTTTGAGTGGTGGCCAAGTTTGACACATTTTTGAATTTTCTAAAGTGTTGGGGTGGAAATGTAAATAGACTAAATTTAAATTATCATCAAGTAGTGCACATGCAACACACACGCCCCAAATATTATTATTCGACTACGACTCGATTTATTTTTCGACTAAAAATTCTACGTGTCTTACGATTTTTGACACGTCACTCCCTCGGGAAATAAAATAATATTTATTTAGCATGTCTACAGGACGGGTTATTTCATTTTACCCTCCTTACAAAAATTTCGTCCTCGAAATTTGTCACGGCTTAAGTCTCCCAACGACATCACTCCATCACAACTTATCGCATAGATTATAACCATCTAGGCCTCTCAACTCAAGGCATTTATATCACAAATCAAGGTCAACATATATCATAGGGACAAATCACTTCAAAGAGATATCATATCAAGACTCAACACACATAGAAAGACAATTCAATAACTAACCTCTACTCAAAGAGGTGTGGGTATAGGCTTCTCATATCCTCCTCTCGCTCCCACGTCGCTTCTTCGACGCGTTGGTTACGCCACAATACCTTAACCAAGGCTACTACCTTATTTCTCAATGTTTTCTCCCGACGATCAAGGATTTTCACCGGTTTCTCTTCATAGGTAAGATTTTTCTCTAGCTCAACCGGTTGGGATTCGAGAATGTGGTATTCATCAGGGATATATTTTCGTAGACACGACACATGAAAGACATTATGTATTCTATCAAGTTCTGGGGGTAAAGCTAACCGATAAGCAACTGTCCCAACTCTATCTAATATCTCATATGGACCAATATAACGGGGACTCAACTTCCCTTTCTTACCAAATCTCAACACTCCTTTCCATGGAGAAATCCTCAAAAACACTTTATCACCTACTTCAAATGACAAGTCTATTTGACGGCGATCGGCATACATTTTCTGTCTATCCTGCGCAACTTTTAAGTGTTGTCTTATCAACTTTATCCTCTCGACTGATCTTTCGACCAACTCCGAACCATAGATTTTCCTTTCCCCTATCTCATTCAGTAAACTGGAGTTATACACTTCCTCCCATACAATGCTTCGAATGGCGCCATCCCAATGCTAGCATGAAAACTGTTATTATAAGCGAATTCTATCTTAGGCAACTCATCATCCCAATTTTCCAGAAAAACTTAACACGCAAGCGCGTAACATGTCCTCCAACGTTTGAATAGTTCTTTCTGACTGACCATCCGATTGGGGGTGATATGAAGTACTTAAACTCAACTTCGAACCCATCGCCTCTTGAAAACTTCCCCAAAACCTGGATGTAAATCTAGCATCACGATCTGATACAATTGTTATCGGCACTCCATGCAATCGCACCACTTGATCAACATATATCTTCGCTAACTGCTCAGGGGTATGGGTTGATTTGATTGGTATAAAATGTGCAGACTTCGAAAGTCTATCGACTATTACCCATATACCATCGTTCTTTCTTAACGTTCTTGGGAGGCCAAATACGAAATCCATAGTGATGTGTTCCCATGCCCACTCAGGGATAGGTAAAGGTTGCAACAATCCTGCTGGGTGTCTATGCTCAATCTTGACTTGTTGACATGTCAGACACTTAGATACATACTCAGCTATTTCTCGCTTCATATTAGGCCACCAATACGCCATCTTCAGCTCACGATACATTTTCGTACTACCAGGGTGCATCGTATACGAAGCACTATGAGCCCTTCTAAAATTTCTCTTTTTAATTCATCCGATTGTGGCACAACTATCCTTCCATTCATCACTAAGGCTCCATCTTCTCTCACCACGAATTCTGTCTTAGTGCCACTCTTTACTTCCTCAATTATCTTTTTAATCTTTTCATCATTCTTCTGAAACTCTAAGATTCTTTCAATTAGTACCGGTCTAACCTTTATTTGAGCCAACAAACTCCCACTGACTCCAACTCCAAAGTTCACACCTAAATCCTTCATCTCACCCTTTGGTTCTTTCACTCTAATCTTGCGACTTAAGGCATCAGCGACCACATTTGCCTTTCCAGGATGGTACTCGATCGAACAATCATAGTCACTAATGAACTCCATCCATCTCCTCTGCCTTAAATTTAAATCCCTCTGTGTTGGCAGGTACTTTTAACTCTTATGATCTGTAAAGATCTGGCATGTAACCCCATATAAGTAATGCCTCCAGATTTTTAAAGCAAATACTATGGCTGCCAATTCTAGATCGTGAGTTGGATAATTCTTCTCGTGATTTTTCAACTGCCTTGACGCATAAGCTATCACTTTACCATGCTGCATCAGCACACAACCCAAGCCTTGATGTGAAGCATCACTATATACCACATATCCATCCAGTCCTGATGGAAGAGTCAATACAGGAGCGGTAGTCAATCTCTCTTTCAACTCATTAAAACATCGCTCGCATTCTTCACTCCAAACAAAAGGAACACCCTTCCTGGTCAACCGGGTCATTGGTATAGCAACGCGGGAGTGTCGTCCAAGTGCCACTTGGACTACCCTTTTGTGAAGTGTAGTCCAAGTGGGTGTAGTCCAAGTGACTTTTTGTAGTAGTGATTAACCATATGGATGGTTAATGTGTTTGTTTAGTGTATAATGTGTTTCATCATCCATTCTATATCATGGGTAGAGTATCAAGCTAAGTATCACACAACTCTTGTTAGAGAACACAAACAAACACACACACTTCATCTTCAAACCCTCTAGCAAAACTCTAAGTGTTAGAGTATAGAAATTGTTCTATAGTTTGCTATAGTAGTTAGACTACACACTCCTCAATAACACACACTAGTCCAAGTGTGTCTTATTTCTATCTAAGGTATTGGTGTGGACTATTTCATAGTAGTTCCATATCACCTTGGTGATAGAAATTTCTTCAAGAAGAAAGCAAGGAGCAAGGTGTGGGGATAAGCACTTGAAGATCATATCGCTTCCGCTCACGCTTCAAAGGTATATCTTTGTAGCCACACTCTTTGATTATGTTAGTTGTAGCATATTCACACTATCTTTAAACATATACTTCTATGAGCTAGTTCTATTGTGTAAGTTCTAACGATCAACGAATTAGGGTTTTCTAGACATATGAACTATCGTAGTTCATTGTGTCTTGCAACCCCGGGATATTCCAACATGGTATCAGAGCTATATTACACGTTTAACATGTTCTAGAAGTGTTTAAAGTAGTACCATATAGTATATATGTCGATATATGAACCGTAGCCGATTTTCGTATTCGGAAAACCCTCCCCGACAAAACCTAAGTTCCGCGTGAGTTCAGGCAAGCCAAGGACACGGCTCCACTGGAGCGCGCACCCTCGCCTTTCCCTGGACACGTCACGCCTTGGCACGAAGCCTGGTTCGGCCCCACTGGACGCGTCCTTGCACGCCCCAGGATGCCAAGGCTTGCCGAGGCTTCGGCAGGATCCTGTCCGTGCGCATCCTGTCCGCGCCTGACTGCTCCCTGGTCCGTGCTTTGGCACACCCTGGACAGGTTGTTTCGTGGCTCCATCGTGAGCTATGGCTCACGATGGAGCTCACGATGGACTATTGTTTCGCCCAATGTTTTCGAAACAAAACGAATCGATTAAGTCCAAAGTCATTTGATGATTATGGACGTTTTCGGTTTGTTATGGGTGATTTAGAGATTGTTTTGGAAATAATCTTATAAGTCCAAAACATTCTTTGAGAAGTTTAAAATAGTTTAAAATTAGCATGTATGTCAAAGTGTTGATTTTATCCTATCGGTACTAATTAAATTGTTTAATTGAGTATCGAAAGGAAGTTTGTGGTTTGAGTTATTATGAATTTCAAACCTTAAACTTATGCTAAGTCTCTTTGAATGTAATTGAGTTATTAGTTCAAAATGTTGAACTTATGGTAAAACTTTCGATAATTGGCTATGTTAGTTGTTGGACAACTAAAGGTTATGATATGCATATATGACTATGATTCACATTATTTGAATGTGAGTATGTGTGTGAGTTGTGTGTTGCTTGTGTGTTTTATTCCATTCCTAGCATGTTTATGTGTTTTATGTATAATGTGTTATACATATATAAACTGTAGTCTGAATGGAATGGGGTTTGATATGGCCTAGTATTTATTCGAAATACAGTCTGTGTATTGTCCTTGATATTGAAATACGACGCATGTGTCGTTTTAAATTATTGTATTGTTATTTCTTTTTCGCGGCGCATGTGCCATTTAATGCGAAAGTTGATTATGTAACAAGACATGAAGAGACGGACTTGGAGCATGGCGATGTCCAAGAAGACGGAGACCAAGGACTTAGTTTAGAACTAGTTAGACTAGTTTTATTTAATGTCTTTTAGGCCATATCACGTCCCTTTAAAGTGTTTATTATTCATGCTTACATATATTTTCTTGAAGTATATGTATACCTTATGTGATATGCATGAAATGTGGATTACATGTTTAATCTAAACCCCTCCACGTAATAATTAAGTGTTTGCCAAACCTAAGTTCAAAGTTGTCAAACTTTCCTACGTTTCGGGTGGATCATCCCTAGATGGGCACTTTGATTCATAGGAATAGGAGGCAATGGGATTACATGCGCTACAGGTTAGCCTATCGAACCGGCAAATGTAATCCATCCCTTTATGGTGAACTAAGGTTGCTTAAAACGTGGCTACAGGTTAGCCCATCGAACCGGCCAAGAGTCATATATAATCATTGGATGATTGATATATGATAGTCTAGTAGAACTTACTCATGGATTGGACTATGAGGATGATTGCGTGTGCCGCTCATACCCAAGTCCGTGGGGACTTGGTATACTTGTACACTTCGAGGGGTTGTTGGTACTCGTATTATTGTTTCAAGCATGCTTTACTTGTATCGTATGTTTTACATATAACTTAAACTGAACGTCGTTTCATACTCGCATGTTTTAGATGGCAACTGCTAAGAAATCAACTTCAAACTCACTCCGATCTACACTTGAGAAGTGTAAACTCAATGACAATAACTTCAACGACTGGTCTCGTAACTTGAGAATCGTTCTCAAGCACGAGAGAGTCGAATATGTTCTTAAGGAAGAACTTCCTCCTCCACCCCATGAGGATGCCGATGAGCTAGAACGTGGTGCATATGATGTACACGTGGAAGATGCATTGGATGTCCAATGTCTCATGCTGGCCAACATGGAACCAAATCTTCAGATTCAGTTCGAAAATGTGGCAGCATATGACATGTACTGCAGACTAGAATAGATGTTCCAGAAGCGGGCAAGAAATGAGCGGTACGAAGCTGTTTGTGCCCTCATGGATTGCAAACTATCCAATGGTCAACAGGCCAGTCCTCATGTTCTCAAGATGATTGGGATCATCGAGAGACTTGAGTCTTTGGGAAGTCAGTTCTCCAAGGATTTGGTGTAACGCCCTGCCCCGGAACACCGGGTCGGAATGTTATTTGATTTGATTGACTGACCTCACAAACCACCACAGGTCTTTCCAGCACGTTTTGTCCTCACTCACGTGCTCACTGGGACACTTCCCAGTGGGTCACCCATCCTAGAATTACCCCAGGTCAAGCACGTTTAACCTTGGAGTTCTTCTGAGTTGGGCTACCGAAAAGAAGATGCATCTTGATGGTATGAGTAGTACCTATCAAATCATATCAAACATATCACATCGCCCACCTTGGGCCGGGTATTACATTTGGCTGTTGACATAATCCTCCGTTCCATTCCTGACAAGTTTGGTAACTTTGTCATGAACTTCAACATGCATGACTTCGATAAGTCGTTGTCGGAGTTGCATAACATGATCAGCATGGCTGATACTGCGTTGAAGGGTGGGAAGAGCTCTACCCCTACTTCCTCTGTTCTGATGATTCAGAACAAGAAGGCCTTTAAGAAAGGCAAGGGGAAATGGAAGGGAAAGGCCAAGACTGGAACAGTCAAGGCCCAGACTTCCAAAACTCCGGCTAAAGGTCCTAAGGGGACTGACCAGTGTCATTATTGTAATACACCTGGTCACTGGAAGAGGAACTGCAAGAAGTACCTCGAAGATAAGAAGAGTGGGACTCTTCCGACAGGTATATTCGTTATTGAAGCTTTCATCACCTCCAATAACTCTACTTGGGTACTTGACTCAAGATGTGGTTCTCATATTTGTCGAAATATGCAGGTACTACATGACAGTAGAGCCCTTCGGAAGGGAGAGGTGGACTTGCGGGTAGGCAATGGAGCAAAGGTTGCTGCAGTTGCCGTGGGCAAGATAGATTTAAAACTACCATCCGGGATGGTCTTAGTTTTAAATAATGTATATTGTATTCCTACTATTTCTAGAAATATTATTTCCATATCTGTTTTGAACAATGATGGTTTTACCATCCTTATGGAAAGGAATATATGTTCTATTAATCGTGATGGTTTACTTTATGCAAAAGCTTCAAACCAAAATGGTCTTTTCATACTAGATGAGGACCATGAGGTATATAACGTAAATATTAAAAGGAACAAGCCTAACGACTTGAATCCTGCCTACCTATGGCATTGCAGACTTGGTCATATAAATGAAAATCGCATCAAGAAACTCCACGAAAGCGGAATTATTGAGTCACTTGATTTTGAATCATATGACCAATGCGAATCATGCCTTTTGGGCAAGATGACCAAATCACCTTTCACTGGAACGAGTGAAAGGGCAAGTGATTTATTGGGGATAATACATACCGATGTATGTGGTCCAATGAACACTCCTGCAAGAGGTGGTTTTCCCTACTTCATTACCTTCACGGATGACATTAGCCGTTATGGCTATGTCTATCTAATGAAGCATAAGAGTGAAGCCTTTGAAAAGTTCAAAGAATTCCAAAATGAAGTAGAGAATCAACTCGGCAAGACTATTAAGACTCTTCGATCCGATCGAGGAGGCGAATATATGAGCCACGAGTTTGACGCTCATCTTAGAGATTGTGGAATTGTTTCACAACTCACACCGGCCGGAACACCACAGCATAATGGTGTGTCCGAAAGGAGGAATTGCACTCTGTTAGACAGTTTGCGATCTATGATGAGTCGAACCGACCTACATGTCAGCTTCTGGGGTTACGCGTTGCAAACTGCCGCACTTACCTTAAATAATTGTCCAACCAAGTGAGCTGAGAAAGTACCATATGAGATGTGGTTTGGGAAACGTCCCAAGATTAGCTTTCTCAGGGTTTGGGGTTGCTTGGCCTACGTCAAGAAGTTGAACGTAGACAAGCTAGGCCCAAAGGCTGACTTGTGCCATTTCATTGGTTATCCAAAGGAAACCAAAGGGTATTATTTCTACCTTAAGCCAGAAAATAAGATTTTCGTGGTTAGGACAGCACATTTCCTTGAGAAAGAGTTCTTATCAGGAAATGTCAGAAATACGGTACAACTTGAAGAAGTTCAAGATGATGAGCCAAATGAGTTAATGAACTCATTCGACACGTTTAATGAGCAAGTTGAGTTATCGAACTCAAGAGACTCATTGAATAAGAGAGATGGGTTATTGAACCCAAGTGTCTCATCAAATGAGCAAGTCGAGTTAACGAACTCGGCAGGCTCACTTCAGGAAGTAGATCCTCCATTCATGGCGGATCCTATCTTGGACCCTAGATCCACGGTAGATGAGACTCCTGAAGAAGTACCGACCCTTAGGAAATCCAGTAGGACTCGTCATGTTCCCGATAGATGGTATGGGGAATCCTTCTTGATAGAAGACGACGAGCCTTATACTTATGGAGCCGCAATGAAAGTGCCAGATAGCGAGTCATGGCTTGAAGCCATGAAATCCGAGATAGACTCTATGTACCAGAATGATGTCTGGACATTGGTTCACTTACCCGAAGGTGCTAGACCTATCGAGTGTAAGTGGGTCTTTAAGAGAAAGCTTGATAAAGATGGAAATGTCCATATTTACAAGGCTAGACTAGTGGCGAAGGGTTTCAAACAAATTCATGGTATTGACTATGATGAAACCTACTCACCGGTAGACATGTTCAAGTCTATTCGGATCCTCTTAGCCATTGCCGCATATTATGACTATGAGATATGACAAATGGATGTAAATACCGCTTTCCTTAATGGAAACCTTGAGGAGGATGTGTACATGACACAACCTCCAGGCTTTACATGTCCGAAAGGACCTAAGAAGGTATGTAAGCTTCAGAGATCCATTTATGGACTCAAGCAAGCTTCTCGCAGTTGGAACCTCCGATTCAATGAAGCAATTAAAGAATTTGGCTTCATTCAGAATGAGGAGGATGCTTGTGTATACAAGAAGGTAAGTGGGAGCCACATTGCATTTATAGTCCTGTATGTAGATGACATACTAATCATTGGAAACAACAAACCACTCCTTGAGTCAGTCAAGACACGGTTGTGTAAGTGTTTCTCAATGAAGGACTTAGGAGAGGCGCAGTATATTCTTGGAATCAAGATATATCGAGATCGAGCCAATAGGTTGATTGGCCTGAGACAGGACACTTATATTGATAAGGTTCTGAGACGATTCGATATGATCGATTCCAAAAAGGGAATACTGCCTATGACAACTGGCACTATTCTCGGCAAAAGTCAGTGCCCCACCACTGACGTCGAGAAGGAGAACATGAGTAGAGTCCCGTATGCTTCAGCCATAGGATCTATCATGTATGCCATGTTGTGCACTAGACCAGACGTATCGTACGCTCTGAGTCTGACCAGCCGATATCAAGCGAATCCAGGCAACAGGCATTGGACCGCTGTGAAATCTATCCTTAAGTACTTGAGAAGGACTAAGGATATGTTTCTGGTATATGGCGGAGATGAGGAGTTGATTGCGAAAGGTTTCACCGATGCCAGTTTCCAAACCGATCGAGACGATTTTCGTTCTCAAACCGGGTTTGTATTCTGCCTGAACGGTGGAGCCATCTGTTGGAAGAGTTCCAAGCAGGACACAGTTGCAGATTCTACTACGGAGGCCGAGTACATTGCAGCTTCTGAAGCAGCCAAGGAGGCATGTTGGCTTAAGAAGTTTATGACTGAGCTTGGGGTAGTTCCTAGCGCTGATGGTCCAATTGAGTTGTTATGTGATAACACTGGAGCCATAGCACAGGCTAAGGAACCCAGGGCTCATCATAAGTCCAAGCATGTCCTCAGGAAGTATCACCTCGTCCGTGAAATGTTCCAGAGAGGTGACATCAAAGTATCCAAAGTAGATACAGACGACAACGCAGCGGATCCCTTGACTAAACCATTGCCTCAGACCAAACATGAGTTCCATACTTCAGCTATTGGACTTAGACTTAGGTCCGAGTGGTCTTAGTCTTAGTGGGAGCTTTATTTCAGTTTATTTGATTTATATGTATGAAGTATACTTTTGTAAAACTCTTATTGTTGAATAAAAGTATTACTTCTTGTTTATTGATTGCCTTTCCTTTTATAGCACTTGAATAAACAATTGAATATTTAATCATAGTTGTATGATAAATATTTTAATTCCCATGTAATCACGAGTTCTTGAAGAGGAGCCAATAAGTGTATTGGCTAAGGAACCCCTTTTTCAAGACAAGAACTATGGTGATTACATTGTCCCTAGTGGTGTGTCCCAGCGTTTTGGGAACGGACACAACCAAACTAGTGCGTAATGATTCGTTTGACTTTGTTTCTTAAGTCAAAAGGATGGTCCAAATCATTACATGGGTTCATTGTCAAGAGAGTCTTGACATGGTACTGGACAGTGACCGTTGTGAAATTATAGAAGAGATCTTGTGTCCTATATTTCACACGAGCCATATGATAGAGGTTCTGAGACCTACATGCATATCATTCTCATGCTACGTGAGCATGAGGCTTTGACTACTTCCGGACCCATCCGTTACTGGTGGTAATGGGGTACGTTGGGTCTTATGTGAATGTAGTGGTGAGATGATCGGTGATGCATTGGTAGGGTTTTTGTCCACCCTGGTATACAGGGAAGGTTTTTCTGGCCACTCGGAGAGTGAGTCTTACTTATGAATTCACCCGTTATGAACGGGAGTGAGACTATCTCGTGTTCCGAGAAATTATGTCATAGGAGTTGGCGACACGCTTTCTTGCTTTAGCCTATGACGAAAACCGATGACAAAGGGAATCATGTGACAAGGATGCAAGTGTACATCCAAGACATTGGTAATAGTCCAAGGGCAAGTGGTAGTGTTGGAAATTGATGTGTCAATTTCCTCAATTAGTGCCCGTGAACTATATCATCTATATATACGGTTCAACAACCGATAGTTATCTGAACTATCAGTAGTCTCACCTGAGATAATGCCGGGGGTCATCGAATGGCAGACTAGGCTCTCACGATGATCTTCGGGATTCGTGTATACGGTCTTATACGTTGAATCCCGATGCTTTCGTTACTCGGGCTATGAGGTCACACACGTAACAATTACCGAAGATACTCTCGAGTAGTGACCCGAAAGTGAATAAGGGATTTGATCCATATTGAGGAATTTCGGTTCGATCGAGATCGTGTCCCGACCGAACCGATGGTGCGCCCGGAATTGGTTCCGGACACACCATTTGGGGTTTATGTATATATATATATGTGAGATATATATATATATTATCATTTATTGAAATGATTTAATTAATTAATGAATTAATTAAATAAGATATGATTTAATTAATTAATTAAGATTAATTAATTCCATCATCATGAATGGTTGACATCATGGTGGCTACTTTATGCCTTGGGAAGGCTTTGTAAGACTTGGGAAGAACTCTTGTAAGAGAATCTTCCATGGACCAAGAGGCATTAACCATATGGATGGTTAATGTGTTTGTTTAGTGTATAAAGTGTTTCATCATCCATTCTATATCATAAGATGATATAGAATGGGTAGAGTATCAAGCTAAGTATCACACAACTCTTGTTAGAGAATAGAAACAAACACACACACTTCATCTTCAAACCCTCTAGCAAAACTCTAAGTGTTAGAGTATAGAAATTGTTCTATAGTTTGCTATAGTAGTTAGACTACACACTCCTCAATAACACACACTAGTCCAAGTGTGTCTTATTGTTATCTAAGGTATTGGTGTGGACTATTTCATAGTAGTTCCATATCACCTTGGTGATAGAAATTTCTTCAAGAAGAAAGCAAGGAGCAAGGTGTGGGGATAAGCACTTGAAGATCATATCGCTTCCGCTCACGCTTCAAAGGTATATCTTTGTAGCCACACTCTTTGATTATGTTAGTTGTAGCATATTCACACTATCTTTAAACATATACTTCTATGAGCTAGTTCTATTGTGTAAGTTCTAACGATCAACGAATTAGGGTTTTCTAGACATATGAACTATCGTAGTTCATTGTGTCTTGCAACCCCGGGATATTCCAACATTTTATTGTGTTTGATTGTAGTTTATTGTCTTTTATTGTATCTTATTGTAGTTTGTTAGGTTTTATTGTATTCTATTGTAGTTTATTACTATGTTTTATTGTATCCTATTGTAGTTTATTAGGTTTTCTCCTATTGTAGTTTATTGTGTTTTATTGTATTCTATTGACGTTTAATATAGTTTATCATACGGACACAACAAAAAATATAACAAAATATAAAATGTATGCCTTGTCTTCCTCTTCATGGAACTAGAAATCGGACACAACAAAAAATATAACAAAATATAAAATGTATGCCTTGTCTTCCTCTTCATGGAACTAGAAATCAGATCTAAAACACGAGAAGAAAGTGAGGTATAAAGTTTAACTTTGAAATAAAAGTTGAATAAAATGAAGGTGAAGATGTTGATGGAGATGAAGGTGAATATGACGCTAAAGATGAAGATGATGAACCTCAAATATGATGTTTTGTGTTTGAAAGAGTCGAAAAAGAAATGAATGTGGGATGTAGAAAATATAGCTTTTTGATCCCTTTGGGATGCTTAGAAATCTCTCATTTAATAAAGGGTAAAATAGTCATTTCGGTTTCAAAATGTGGTAAACTTACAATGAAAAAAGAAGTGTCTTCCTATACAAATACAAACTTTGACTAATGCTATACTTCCAATTTTCTCAAACTTACAATAAAAAAGGAAATGTCTTCATAGGCAAATAATAACTTTGATTAGTGGTATACTTCCAATTTTCTCATAGATTGTCCTCTGTCATATCATACCCACATAATCAAATACCTTCATTGTCTATTACACTCTACGCTAAGGAATAATTGAAGAATAATTTATTTTTTCTCTTTCCTCAAATCTAACTAAAAATGTCACATTTAAAGAAGGTGGAATAAAATTTTCAAGTGAAACCCATAATCTTTCTTTTGAAAAGATTATTTGGGGTACTTCAGTTTGTTCCTTGCAAAGTCCAACTCATCAAAAGCTTCAAATAATCTCTAGTGTGGAAGCTTTTTGGGGATATTTCACATCAATTATCCTCTATTATGGCTTAGACCAACACCTAAATCGTCAAATTTATGGGTGTACGAACAAATGTGGGGTGGTGGAATATACTTTCATCACCCTTATTAACTTATTTCCACGACACCAACGCACGTTTGGTACGTTCAATATTTTTAGTGTAAAAATAATATCAAACATATGGATTCCATGAAGTAACATAAGTATTGTACATTAGCTCCGTGGAAATAGTTTTTCACCGATGTCGGGTGTTTGTATTCTTTCTCTTCACATCTCGTAACATCTTTCCACAAAAATGAACTCATTATTATCAGCCATATTGCAGTGCATAAATCATTTCAACTTGAAGGATTTATACCACATTGTTTGGAGGCAAGAATCAGAGAAGATTGTTAGCTACAAAAAAAAGCTATGTAGCACATTGTTACTTACTTACCTGGACGGGGTCAATGAGCGATCATGAAGACTCATGGCCTAGGTTGGCAACCTCCATTGCACTCCGGAGGGGTGCCCGCCTAAGATCAGCCCAAGAGGTTGAGTCTACGTCATAATTTATGGCAGCGGGGGCATGCGTTCGCGCGGCCTCTACCTAATCGTCAGTCTAAATATTTGTTTAATTCTACCAGTTTAACCTTTCGAAAGAAAATATGTCAATTAATTATCTTGGCTCTGTTCTAAATATTTGGTGACAGAGTAAACGAGTGTTCATTGTGTTTAATGCCCATGTGGAGGTATATGAAGATCATAAGTAAATTAGTAAGTGTTCATATTTCATGAAGTTGATCCGACCTAGTAAATAAGGTTTTATTGGTATAAATATACATGATCGTAAATCTTCTATCTCAATCCATACTAAAGTTACTTACAAGGAAGATATAATAAACGACATATCGATGAAGACCAAAACTCGTCAAGATGTTCGAAGAAATGTCGTCTCTTCTTTTCACATCTTTGCTTATTGTTATAATGCCACTTTCCAATGTATTGGATGAATGTGTCAAAGAAGACAAATTTTAAAATGATGCTTAGGAAAAGAGAACTTGGAGGACTTTCTTTATACCACATTGTCGGAGGCGAGAATCAAATAAGACTTTTAGTTGTACAAAAAAAAAGCCATGTATCACCTTGTAACATACTTACCTGGACGGGGTCAATGAGTGATCATAAAGGCTCATGTCCTAGGTTGGTAACCTCCATTGCACTCCGGAGGGGTGTCCGCCTAAGATCAGCCCAAGAGGTTGAATCTACGTCATAATTTGTGGCAGCAGGGGCCTGCGTTCGCGCGGTCCCTATTCAATTATAAGTATAGACAATTGCTTCTACTATCTCTTCGGAATTTCAAAGAGAAGTATTGTTGAGTAGCCTGATATGCAAGTTACATAGGTACTCCAAGTTTTTTTTTATTGTGGTCGATATATCGGAAATGTTGTTTGTTAGCCAAATCACAGTTTCCTACGACGACTTTGTGTTTAGAACCCCCACTAATATATTAGAACTGTGAAGAAAGTTAAACATCGAAATTATCTAGTTGAAGTAGCAGTTTCACCTTTAGCCAGTTGAGGTTGCATCATTTTTTAACATAACTAGATATCTTGTGATCACTTTCGTAAATGATTGGTTAGTAATGTATGTAGATGTCATGCACCCTGTTATTGCTGATCACAGCCATGGACGGATGTACATAGAAGCAAGAGGTAGCAAGCGCTATCTCTTGATTTAGACATCCAAATTTACTGTTTTACTCTTATTTTAAAATTATTATTTTACCCTTTATATAAAAATTACAGTTATGCCCCTCTTGAATTACTAACAATCTAAAATTACATATCTATTAACCTAAGAAAATTACATACCGATTTCTGTTTATGGACGACAGACTATAGCTGGATCTATTAGTACTATAGAGTTTATTTGGAAGACATACATTAGTTTATTTCATTATTTGCCAATCAAATTTCATGTTAATTTGAAAGACATATATGATAAATTAGTACAATAGATAAGAAAACATAGTGTTTCATGTTAATGCCCTCTTAATTCTTATTGATAGGGGTAACCCTCGTTTCAGGAATTAAGAAAACCTTGGTTTTTTTTTTTGGAATTTACTATAAATTTTAGACGAATGGACTATATTGCCCTTACTCATCCCACTTTATCTTCCCCAACACTTCATTTTCCCCAACTTTCAACCACCAAACCCTACTTCACCAACCACCACCATCACGATCCACCACCATCACCGTGTCTTCATCCCTAGCACCACCGTCCTCTCCTCCTCTCCTCTCCTTCTCGCCAAGTACAGCCCAACTCCTCCATAGCCGCCCAACACCCAAACTGCCCTCCTCCCACCTCACTTCCGTCGTCATCCCCTCCTCCAACAACCAGAGCCGCCGCCGACCACCCCCTTCCCAACAGCCTCCAACTCGAATAGTCCCCAACACCACAAATAATCCCCATTAAATCACCTCAAAAACGAAACCCCTTCCCCACCATACATAAAAAATGCAAAGAAGAAGAATCGGCCAGATCTGAGTGGGGATAGGGGGAGGGGGAAATCAGTTAGGGAGTGGGTGGGCGGGCTGAATCGGGCATATCTGAGTGGGGGGCGAAATCAAGTAGGAAGGGGGTGGGTGGGGCGTAAACACGCAGGGAGAGTGTGGGTGAAGAAGCAAAGTGGTGGATGGTGATGGTGATTGTGGTGGATGGTGGTGGTTGTGAATTAGGGTTCGGTGTTGAGAGTTGGGAAGATGAGTGTTGGGGAAGATAAAATCAATCACAATAGATACACAATATTCCATCTTAGCAGATATTTGGGGAAGGGATATTAAAAAGTGAAACAAAAGCCCCACTACTTTTTTTTTTGGGAATGAACTGGCGGAGTGCATAAATTCACTCACCCCAAACTGAGCCACAATACCTCCCGAACTTCTCTTATTTCCAGTTTCCCCCCAAATCAACCTTACAATAATAATTGAAATTGCAAAACAACCCCAGATTACATCCACCCATCAATACATCTGCTACAATTCCAACTCAACCACCCTACACCACCATCTCCGTCGCTGCCATTTCCAGCAGCGTACTTCCTTATCACAAAATCCATCAGCGAAAGGACAATCTTGAGGTTGATTTTTTTCTCTTTCTTCTCAACCACCACCTTATAAATTTTAATCAATTATATTGCAAAAGGCTTCTTCCATGTTTGGTTTTTGGAGAATTCAATTGAGGTGGGTGGATTTGCTACGGTTCTTGCTTCTCTGTTATAATCCAATTCTTGCTTCTCTGTTATATTTCATTGATTTTGGACTCAAAATTTTGTCATGGGTCGATACAAAGTCAATCATCAAATGGGGATCTCAAAGAGGTGGGTCGATTTGCTACAGTTTTTGTGTGTTCTAAAAAAACAATTAAGAAAATGAGGTTGGGTGTATTATGTAAATTGTAATGATGTATAGGTGACGAATAAGGAATCTGGTTTTGTTTCAAAACTTAAAATGTCACCTATAAAACAATAAAGTTGATATAGGGTGAAGATTTTAGGGATTTTAATAGGGACACTGGTGTGAATGCTCTAAAGTGGGATGAGTAAGGGCAAATTAGTTCATTCGTATAAAATTTATGGTAAATTCCAATAAAAAAGAGAAACCGTGATTTTTGGCAAATATAGGCCTCAAACCATGGTATTCTTCCAAATTTCAAATGTAAGTTTACCGAATTTTGAGTGTGAATTGACTATTTTACCCCTTAGCCTAAATGTGAAAATATCTCTCTTTTTTGAAACACACTTTTTTTCTGTATGTTATTGTAGTTCATTGTGTTTTACTTTATTATATTGTAGTTCATTGTGTTTTACTGTATTATTTTAGTTTATTGTATTTTATTGTATTCTATTGACTTTTAATAGAGTTAATCGTACAAACACAACAAAAATATAAAAAAAATATACATTTCATCCCCTACACGCAACTGGAAATCAGATCTAAAACATGAGCACCGTAAATCTGTTGCAATGAAGTTTAACTTTGACTTTTTTTAGAAGAAGATAAAGGTTTAGATGTTGATGGAGATGAAAGTGACTATAACGATGAAGATCAAGATAATGAACCTCAAATATGTTGTTTTGTGTTTTGAGCGAGTTGAGAGAGTTGTAGAGAAAGGTATATTTTTTATATTTTGTTATATTTTTGCTGTATTTGTAAGATAAACTCTATTAAACGTCAATAGAATACAGTATAACACAATAAAATACAATATAATAAAATAAAACACAATAAACTACAATAGAATACAGTAAAAGTATACAATACGATCACCTACGAACCTTTTCGAACCGAACCGTACGATTTTGGAAATACTTAAAATCAAGGTTCGGTTTCAGTATCATGCCTTCGAACAATATTCGAGCTGAATCTTTTCGAGTCGAATACGTCTGGCTATTTCGAACAGACACGTTTCATCACAGGCCTAGGCATGCCTCATGAGGGAGCGGGGTGGGGGAGCGGCTTTTGAAAAGAGAAGAGATGAGGGAGGGCCGAAGGGGAGGGGGGAGGGTGATCTGGAGAGTGGAGATGAAAGAATGAGAGGAGTACACTGTACATAAAAGGGAATAGATGTGGGTTGATAAGGATTTTATCATTAAATACATATATGGTGACCGAGCCGAACCTTTTCGAACGGTTCGACTCGATTTTTGGCATACCTAAAATCAAGGTTCGGTTTCAATATCATGCATTCGAACAGTACTTCGAGCCGAATCTTTTCGAATTGAATACGTCGGACAACTTCGAACCAAGACGTTTGATCACAGGCCTACCCATTATACTTTGTAATCTTGACAAGGGTATAATAGTCATTTTATCTTTTAAAAACGAAAAAAAAAAATGGCTCGAGAGCACCTCAGACACGATAAATAGTATAGGGATCACATAGAAACAAAAACGAGAGTGTAGGGGCAAATAGGAAATAAGCCAATTGTTAATACTTAATACCAAACTAGTTACTCCCTCCGTTCCTAAATGATTAGTACATTTTGACTTTTCATGGTCAACAAAATACGATTTTAAATGTAAATATCTCTTATTCTACATATGAAAAACTTATAAAAAATTGATATTTCAAAAATATATATTGAGACGAATCTAACAAGATTACATATGACTATATTATTTCCTATAGTTTAATGAGAATTTTTTAGGAATTTTTTTGAAAATTTGACCATGTAAAATCAAAATGTATCAATATAGGGACGGAGGGAGTAGGGCTGTCAGCAAACGTATCTATTCGAAAAAGCTTGACGTATTTGGCCCGAAAATGTGCGGCTCGAAATTTGGCTCGGGCGATCAAATGTCAAGCCAAACGGTTGGATTGGGTATTTGTCAAATCAATTTAAATTTTAACGGTCACCATATGTGTATTTAATGATAAAATCATTATCAACCCATATATATTCTCATCTATGTACTCATCTCATTCTTTCATCTCCACTCTCCAGATCGCCCCCCCCCTTCGGCCCTCTCTCATCTCATCTCTTCTCAAAAAGCCGTTCCCCCGCCCCGCTCACCCTCATGAGGCATGACATTCGCTCATCCACATAAGTTCTCCAAACCCCTCCCCTCCCCCTCACCTTTGTTTGTGTAATTGTAGCTTCAACTACGATTTCAATTGTTATTTTTCGACTTTTTTGTTCATATAAGATTTTCGTTCTTGATTTTTCTTCCAATGGTTATCAAGCCAAACGTTTTTTAACGTGTTAGGCTCGAACTTTCAAACTCAAGCCAAACGTCAATTTTTAAGGTTTGACCATCCAAACAGTTGGGCTCGAAAAGGTTTGGCCTCCCAAACCTCAAGCCCATGCAAATCTCCAATATTCGACTCGATTCGGCTCGATTACACGCGAGCAATAGATAATAATTGACTCTTTTTCACTCATCAGCTAATTTCCGTTTTCACTCTCCCAAAACGCAGATTCACTTTCTCTTTCTCATCATCTTTTCCCCGATGAGTTTCTGACTTCAAAAGGTTCAATCTTCCATTTATATCTACTTTTTATTATTCGAAATATAATATTATCATGTTGTTTTGATATTAAAATTAAAATTAAAATTATACGGCTCAAACAAATTCAATTTAATTATTGAAAATCAAATTTGACGATCGTCTGCAGCGTTATAGATTTATATGACAGAGGCTTGATTTTTGTTTGATAGTGGAAGAAACATGGGGAACATATTTCCATGGCGTTCAGTGTTTATTAGTGTAAAAATAATCGCGAACACATGGAGTGCTGTCGAATGCATGAGTAAATGTGACCCGTGTACATTGTTATCGTGGAAATAGGTTTCGCCAACAAACATGCATGCATGTCTTTCGTATATATATAGACTATTACAAAAATTGTTAATTTCTAGTGTGTTTTTTTTTTACTAAAAAGTTGTTTTCTGAAATATATTTTGCTAATTTAGGTACATATATAATAGGTTATTGTTTTGAAAATGTCCGCCATTGGTGTTTTTGTTGCTGACCAAGATCTTCAGAACCAATTCACCCAAGTGGAGCTCCGCAGTCTTAATTCTAGAGTATGTACTTTTACTTTATTTCGTAATGGGAGCGTATAGTATGCAACCTTATCCTTTCAAGTGTTTACATACTCTATGCCTTTCAAGTGCTTAGTCTAGGAAGGTTAGGGAGCGTATCGTACGCAACCTTATCCTTTCAAGTGTTTACATACTCTTTGCCTTTCAAGTGCTTAGTCTAGGAAGGTTAGGGAGCGTATCGTATGCAACCTTATCGTTGTGATATCAGGGAGCCTGTTTCCGAAATGAAAAGAGATCGGACTTTAAACACTCTCTACTACTATTTTACGATAGATAAGAAGTGCGATTAGTGTACTGGTTATGAGTTGTGAGACGAATTTTGATTGCAGTTTCAATCTATGAGGAATAAATCTGGAAAGGTAATTGTCGGAGATGTACCACGAGTCATGGCCACATTAAAGACTTTCTCTGAACATCTTTCAGTGGATGAGATTAAGGATATCTTAAGTGAGGCATCTCCTGATATGGCTGCAGAGATTGATTTTGAGTCCTTTCTCCGGGTACGTATGATATGTCTCTAGAGGGTTAGGACCATCTGTTACACCTTGTTTATGTCACGTTTTGTTACGATCATGACACATGTCTTAATTAAATGTATCAATTAATTCTAAATTATAACTAATTTATGTGTCGGATAGTTCACAGCTTTACCCTTGTGATAACAGGGAGGGAGGCTGTCTTCGAATTGACTGAACTTGGACGGCTAAGACTATCCGAACACCCCCCCCCCCCCACCACAACGCTTAGGTGGGAGCCTCTTAAGGGGCATTGGGGCATGTTTTATGTAATTAATTAACGTTTCATAGTTATTAGTTAGTCTAACAGAGGATCTGGTCTGCTACCTAGAAAATTTTATGTTGTAATCCTTGTATTTCTATATTTCCTGCTTTAGTCCTGTGAATTCCATGTTCAAACTGTTATAGCTTATCGTTTAAAAGACATATTTGCAACTAATTGTAGCAGAAGGATAAGATTTTCACTTTATATTTCCTATATTATATGAACAATTATGTTATAGGCCTACTTGAACTTACAAGCCCGAGCCACCGCTAAGATGGGTGATTCAAAAGTTTCTTCATCATTTGTAAAGAGTGGTGCAAATAGTGGACGTCGCACAATCAGTGAATCAGAGAAGTCCTCTTATGTTGCTCACATAAATAGCTACTTAAAGGATGATAAATATTTGAAGGATTATCTTCCGATAGATCCCTCAACGAATGCACTTTTTGATCTTGCAAAGGGTGGAGTTCTTTTGTGGTAATGATTGTACTCACTTTTGAGTTATGTGCTGACAGTTTAGATTTTGCTGCTGATTTACCTTAGTGTATTAACTTTTATATCATCATGCAGTAAGCTCATCAATTTGGCTGTTCCTGGTACCATAGATGAGCGAGCTATTAACACCAAGAAGGACCTCAATCTATGGGAGCATAATGAGAACCATACTCTATGCCTCAATTCTGCAAAAGCCATTGGTTGTTCTGTGGTTAACATTGGCACGCAGGATCTTGCTGAAGGAAGAGTAAGCTTTCAAATCTGTTGGGTGTGTTTAATATGCTTTTTGTTACCATACGTTAATCATCAGACTCGTTTCATTTATTTCTTTCTTGGTTACAGCCCCATCTGGTTCTTGCGTTAATTTCACAAATGATTAAGGTACAATGTAATTTATGTTCCGCTTTGAAGAATGAGCTTGCCAAATGTTCCTCTATAAATATCCAGAATTATTGATACTTCCCGTCATCGCGACACCAGATACAAATGTTGTCTGATCTTGACCTAAAGAAAACCCCTCAACTGCTTGAGCTGCTGGAAGATAGTAAGGTCCGGAGCAGTAAATGATTAAGCATTATCATAAATTACCTCCTGGTGGCTTTCTCAGCGAATTTATCTATTTGTATAACTACTGTTTTAACACGCAGGACGTGGAAGAGCTAACGAGCTTATCTCCAGAAATGGTTCTGTTGAAATGGATGAATTTTCAGCTAAAGAAAGTCGGCCGCAAGAAGGAAGTTACCAACTTTTCATCTGATGTGAAGGTTTGGATATAATTACATTTTTGAGTAACTTTGCATGTGAATCAACTTTTCTATTGGATTAGAGCTTTGCTTAAGATAATGTTTGTTAAAAAATATGATTATTCCACTTCTCATTTGATCTCAACTCAAAAGTCAATTTCTATATCAACTGTTTCTATTTCTTCATTTGTGGCCCATGTGGATGATTTGTTTAGATATGTCGCAATTCCACTGGTTTGAAATCAACTAGGGACAAAATGAACTCTTTTTTTCCTTCTTGTTTTAGGACAATTTCTGTACTATTGTGGTCCTCGACATCTCAATGGTTGCGCATGCCGCTGTTATTATAATTGTTAATGAGGGATCTCTCAAAGATCTAATTGTTTTCCTTTCTTATTTAATAGTTCAACTTGTATTTAATTTCCTATTAAGGGGCTTGCCCTTGCTGCTCTGTGTGTTATTATGTTTTGTGCTTACGTTCTTTAGGATAAGGAAACAAGAATTTTGGGCCATTTTGGTAGATCTCACAAATTTTGTACTTTTGATTAATTATTCCAGTCTGTATTCATCCACCCGACTGCTACACGTATGTATAATCTACTTACTGATACTTACTATTTTGGGGAATGGGGTTCAATTGTTTCAGGATGGAGTAGCGTACGCTCACTTGCTTAATGCTCTTGCACCGGAGCATTATAACTATTCTATCCTGGAGGAAAAAGATCTCACGAGAAGAGCAAATTTGATACTTGACCATGCAGAAAAATTAGGCTGCAAAAGATTTGTCACTGCAAAAGACATTGTCGAGGGTTGCTCAAATTTAAATCTGGCCTTCGTTGCTCAAATATTTCAGAACAGGTATTTAGCGAAATATGATGGTATAACATGTTATTTCCATCAACCAGGATAGGTATTTAGTGAATCTCTGTTATGATTATCTTATACTTCAAGTAATGGAAACATTACAAGTAAGTTTTTCCCAGCTCACAACTAAACTACCGCTAAGATCTATATTTTGCATAGTAATTACTACTTAAAGAGTCATACACTTTTAGGTTCATTACTTTGCACTGTGAAACATGTATTGGTGACCCTTGAATTGGATAGGTTTTCTTGATTATTTCAATGAAGATACTAGGCTATGGACATGCTAAGATGGTTGTCCTTTTTCTCTCGTTCCCTCCTTGGCAAGATTTTCCTGTCATACGCTCCTTATTTTCCATACTACTCGTAGCAGTTCAGTGGTTTTGTTGCGAAATATATAGATTGATATGGACTAGAACCATACTGCTTGGAGCAGTTCAGTGGTTTTCTTCATTGATGATGAAGATTAAAAATTAATCACAATAGATATAGTTAGATGAACTACGCTATCTACTTGAGATATGTGTCTTTCAGTAAGGAAAATAAGTGTTGAGAAATTAATGTTTACTAGATTAACAGAAACAAAGTTTCTCTTTCATATGTTAATAAGCCTTGAGATTCTTTTTTCATTTGTCAGTGGCATCAAAATTCCCCTTAAAATCCTGATGATATATGGTCTTTTTCGTGTTTTTAAAATTCTATAAAATTTGGTGAATATAAATATGGCCACTTCTCCTTTGTACATATTGCTTTACCATATACTATCAAACTTATCGATAGCCTTGGTTTCAGGAATGGCTTGACTATGACTGTGGCCGACACCAAGAAGGTTTCATTTGCTGAAATGATGCCAGAAGATCTTCAGACATCTAGAGAAGAGAGAATTTTCCGACTATGGATTAACAGCCTTGGGATAGAAACACATGTAAATAATTTGTTTGAGGATGTCAGGAGTGGGTGAGATTTCTGTTTCTTCTTTACTGCAGTGAAACTCTGACAGGTTTTTAAGATATCAATCCTTTCTGGTATGCAGATGGGTCTTTCTAGAAGTCCTTGAGAAGCTTTTTCCTGGATCAGTTAACTGGAAAGTAGCAGCCAAAGCTCCTACTAATACGCCATTCAGGAGAGTTGAGAATTGCAACCAAGTAATTAGTATCGGGAAGAAGCTGAACTTCTCTCTCGTCAGTGTAGGTGGACACGATATTGTACAAGGGAATAAGAAGCTGATAGTTGGTAAATCCCTTTCACATCCATTTTCCTTTTTTGTTCGTCAGTATTGTGGTAGTAAAGAGAAAATCATACGGAATGTATTCCTTTTGTATTCCTGTTGTATTCTTGTTTTAGTCCTTCTATAAGCGATGATCTTTTCATATATGTTTGAAGATTAACATGGTACCTGATGTTTTATAATTCCGTCTTCTACATGTTAATTGTTATGATTTAGGAAAAATACACCCAAGTTTGTGTTTAATTGATGCTCATTTAATGCTGTCTTGAGAAGGTAAAACATTAGATCTTGAGCTAACATCAAGTACGGCCTGAAATGAGTATTGAACAATGAAGTCTTTCTTTTTTGAACAAAAGTATCGTGTTCATGTTGTAACCTTGATTTGATGTGCGTACTAGTGTCAGTCTGACGGCCCTGTTGAGCTGGTGAAGTTGTGCCATAACTTTAATCTTTCAATTAAGTAATCCTGGTCATGGTAGGGAAAGATTTTGTTCAATATAACAGGCACAACCATTTCTAGACTCCAAGAGGATTTATCTTCTTCGGTTGTTTCTTTGACTTACTTCTTTTGTTTAGTATTACTTCAGAAATTACCCGGGAGTATAACAAGGTTGGAAGAGAATACCTCCACTTTGCCTTTCTATCACTTCATATTTATAGGTAAGTGGAGGTATCAGGTCATTCTCAGACGATCGTTCTGTTTCCCCTCAACAAAGTGTATACTCCCTTTTCCCCTCCCCTTTCCACACACCTTCCATGTTTTAAACCGCATATAATGGAGGAAGATTATGAACTTGAGCTCCTCTGGTGGTGCATGTTTTTCTACTTATGACTCATTTCATCTAACTAACACTATATGCATGTGTCAGTTTGAATAGAAGTTAGATTCAGTTGGCCGTGCTTCTTTCATTCTATTGTAACGAAGAAGGTTGTTTAATTATCTTTGCTTCAGCCTTCTTGTGGCAGTTAATGAGGTTTAGCATTGTGCAACTTTTGAGAAACCTGAGCTCTCATACAGACGGAAAGGAGATAAAAGATGCAGACATACTTGATTGGGCAAATAACAAAGTGAAGAGCCGTGGAAGACAATCTCGAATGGATAGTTTTAAAGTAATTTCTGGAACCTGGAACTTAAAATGTTGAATGTTCCTTTTGATAAAACCAAATATCTATTTATTTTTCTTTCTTTGCTTTATGGTAGGACAGAACTCTTTCAAATGGCATTTTCTTCATCGAACTTCTTAGTTGTGTGGAGCCAAGGGTTGTCAACTGGAGTGTGGTAACTAAAGGTCAAACAGGTATGGTATCCTCGTCGTCGAACTGTTTCTAGTTCCTTTTATATAGGTTTCTGAGTGGGAGTCCAAATTGACAATCGAAACCTTTTTAATCATTTTATGCAGATGAAGACAAGAAACTAAATGCAACTTATATTATCAGTGTCGCACGAAAGCTTGGATGCTCCATATTTCTTGTACCTGAGGATATTATTGAGGTACGATGTTGGATTGTTGGGGAAACTTGCGTTCATAGATTTGCCAAAAGAACAAGATAATAACCGTTGTCTCGCGTCAGCCTCGGCCCTCCAGATTCCTAGTCTTTAAAGTTTCATGTCATATGATTTTCATTTTGGAACTGGACTTTATTTCGAAACAATAGGTGTCGTCGCAAATGCTTGATATAATACTCGTGAATCGTCATTGTGTTGTTCCTTGTACAGGTAAATCAGAAGATGATCCTCACCCTGACTGCAAGCATCATGTATTGGTGTTTGCAGCAACAGAAAGTCGCAGAGAATGATAATAAGAAATCTTCTACTACATCTCCCAAGCAGAATGAGGACACAAATCCAGAATAATATAAACTGAAATGGAAATTCTAGAAAACAATACAAGCAAGAGAGCTGACAAAAGTCGAGGTCGAATTTAACATATGTTGGTGTTTAACCTGTTATAGGTGTATGTCAGGGAAAATGGGCTCTTCACTATAAGAAACTTTTATACTTGATCAACTGTCCTCTTTTGAGAGGGATGTAAAGCTTCTTTGTTGCTTGCATATTTAATGAGGTAACAAGAGTCGAGGTTAAATTTAGCTAGCTCGAACTAGAGTTTGAAACGTCACTTGATCGAAGTGACATTGTCACTCCAATATCGATAACCAGACTCGAGATATCGAAGATTCAATGAAATATCTCCAATTTCATTAACACTCCAAATATTAGAGGCTTTGATTATGGAAATCTCTAAGTAAGGCATTAGATAGGGAAATCACATTGGAAAGTACCATTTGTAGCCTTGTTAGAACTTGAGTGTGTATGACTGCTTAAACTCTCAAAGAATGAAACTATGTAAATCAAGAAAATGATAACATTGAACTACAAGTCAACTAGTACATATTATATGACATACTCTCTCCATCCCATTTTGTTTGTCCACTTTAGTTTTGCACAAAATTTTACAAATATTCAAATTTATTTTACATTACTCTATTTTCCCTCCAAAATTTAAACTAAACAAGAATCAATTTTAAGATTTCTATTTTTGGAAAAGTAGACAAAAAAATTTGGATGGAGGGAGTAAATATTATGCGGTGTCACTAACAAAAGTCGAATTCATAGGTTGGTTGATGTTCACAAACGTCCCCTCCCTTTTTGAGGCTTCATAACTCCATGGTTTCTTGGTTTCGGTTCATTACCTCTGTTGTCTTGCCCTCAAATAAGGTGCGTTTAATATGAAATTAGTAGTAGATTACGTGCGTTGCACGTGAAAATTATTATATTGTTATTTTCGTTTTTTATATTAATTAATTTACGGGTATGACAAATATGTGTTTTTGACAATAAACAAGGCTTGTGTATATGAAGGGTTGTTTTAAGTTATATATATTATTAGTAAACAACATATCGTTTGAACAATCTTCTCACATGAAGTAAAATAATTGCCTTCACGACCTTATTTGAAACTTGTAACATGAAATATTGGCGGTTGCCCCCTATACTTTAAAGTTCGTTCCAGATTGCCCCCTATTTTTTTGGTTGTTTCTGAGGTGCCCCCTGAACCACTTTTTGCAGTTTTAAATGACGAAATGACTATTAAACCCCTATCATTATTACAAAATATAGGGGGCAATATTAAAATATTTTACATAATTAAAAATTAGACCCCAACCCCTCTTCTTCAACCCACCCGCCCCACCCCTGCTTAATCAATTGAGAAAATATTAAAGTCGAGAAATTATAGACGATGATTAAAAAATCTTCATTCGGGTGCTGGAAAATTTTGGAACTTATCAGTTGCTTTCCGTTTATTATGACGGCATACGACTTTGATAATGGAAGGCATTTACAACAGAAGTGGTGGTTCAAAAGCTCTGAAGCTCAAGTCCTTGGCTGGAAACGTTTCTCCCCTCAATGTGCAGGTCTTTAGCCACAGTGGTGGTAGGTCTCGTCATCTTTCGAATAGTCCGATTCTACATCCCTACGTTTCCTCGTACAGCTCTAAGTCGCCACTGCTCTGCTACTTACTCTCCAGATCTCCTTCAGTCAAAGGACGATCTACTCTCGCTTCCGTTGAGAATGTAATGGATGTCACTCCCCCAAGGTCCCCAGCGGTGTTCAAAGCTCCACTGAATGTTGGTTACATATTACAGTGAACCCTAAGAAAAATGCCTCCAGATTGAGTGTTGGTTACTTATTTTGGGTGAGTGTTTAGTTACATCAATTTTTTGGTTCGGCCATTGCAGGTGAGTCTAGTAAGTCCTTTGATTATCTCAATATGTGCGAACTAGGACGAATCTGTCCATACTCGAGGAACAAATTACTACGTATTTGTCGAAAATCCAGCGAGGGGGACATATTCAGCCATTTGGATGTATGTTGGCAGTTGATGAGTTCAATTTTAGTTTGATAGCTTATACACGATGAAGCAGGGGTGGGGGTAGGGGTAGGGTAGGGGTGGGGTGGGTTGAAGAAGGGGTTGGAGTTTCACTTAGGAGATAACACTATAGTGTTATCTCCCAAATAACAAAGGGTAAGATTGTCTTTTCCTACCAATTCTTACAACCAAAATTTCATTTTCCCTCCCCATTAAATTCACACGCGCTGCTATTACATCTTCAATTCTCCCGCCTCCCAACACACCCACCACCCCACGACTCTCACTCCAGCGTCCTTAATGATCGCATTAACAAACTGAAGAATTACATCCAGGCGTAAATCAAGGAGAACGAGATTTCAGCAAAGCGAAACCACCATCTACTAGTTATATGGAATCAGAATTCCAACCCCCCAACCAAACAACTCTAAAATTCTCCAAAAAAACCTAGCAAAAATCCACCAATGGCATCTTCCTCAAGAACTCGAAAAACAGGTTAGTAAGCTTACTCTCCACCTCAATTTTCTTGCATGGCATGATTTAGGAGGAATTGTGATTCGGTGGTATTTTTGTTTTTTGTTTTTTTATTATAGTCGTTCGGAACATTTTGGATAATTTGTGGGATGTTGAACTTGGAAACAATAAAATTTGGTGAGTTAATTGCTTCGAAACACTTGAATGAAATCCAACATAGTGGGTAATTTGTGGGCAATTGGGTGAGGGTTTTATGGAATGATCGAAAAAAATGAACCACAATCGAATGTAGTTGTATAAAAATATAATTTTTATGTTCATGGAATTGTTTCATGCTATCTATAACTGCCAAGATTCGATTTCCAATTGTGTCATGATCTGTAAAACTGATATTGTCTAGTTCTTTGATGCTCTGCTTTTCTTAAATTCCATATGCTTTGATGCTCTGCTTTTGTTATTTTCCATATGCTTTGATGCTCTGCTTTTCTTCATTTCCATATGCTTTCTATATTAAGAACCTTAATTTCCTGGTATCTTGTAGAAAGTTGTTTCCTATATACTGTTTGAGATAAATGCTTGATTAGCTAGATTAGCGATTGGTAGGACCTAAAGATCCATCATTTTGGCTTTATTGTTACTAAATGTCTAATTGGTTCCGTATTGCATTCTTGAGTGAATTTGAATAAAAATTGACAACTGTGTTAGCGATTTCGCCTCAGATTTCGTGTTTGAACGTCAGTGCGAATTGCATATGTTTGTTCTGAATTTATTGTAGTTCTGAAATGCACTACGGAGTATCAGTGAACCTTATGTAGTCATCTTGGTATATAAATATATGCTTTCTATATTAAGAACCTCATAACCATGTTCATTTGAACATTCAGTACTATGATTGGAACATCCTTCAACATTGCCAAAATTGATATTTACATAAATTAGTATTATGTAAATCCTTGGACACTGTCAAAATGGTTCAGTTATAATTCGATGCATTTTGTGTTAGTAGAAACATGTAATCTGGTTGTTTTGTGGTGGCATTGCAAATTTTGTGTGATCTCAATCCCCCTACTCCACTGATATTGCTGAATTTATATTAGAAAACATGTAATCTGGCTGTTCTGTGGTGTCGTTGCCTCTGTTCATGTAATCTGGTTCTTATGTGATGTCGTTGCATCTGTTCATTGCAAACATGTAATCTCGTAGTTATGTGATTTCGTCGCCTCTGTTCATCTTGCCTTAACTACTGTAACTCAGGTTTGGATGTAATATATGAGTTCTGTCAAGCATTTTAGCTAATGAAATATGGCGGAATCAACTTCCTAAGTAGTGGAATTATTGTTAACCTGTAAAAAGAAAAAATCATTCCTCAATTTAAGCTTTCTGTTTCACATGTTTAGTAGACTTAAAAAACATTTCTGATGTACATTGCAGATTACGATGATGACCACATAGGCCCAACTCCTTCGTTCGACTTAGGCATCAGTCAAGAAGGGCCAAGGACTACAGACCATCGGGAGCGACCAAAAAAGAAGTTAACAAAGAAGGAGAATGAAAATCGCCAAGGCCGTATTAGGATTAAATCGAAAATAGGCAAGGTGTACAATGTATTCAAGAGTGCGAGGCATGATATGGCTAGCTTCGCGAGGAAGCACAAGAAACTGACAACAGCCGGGTTTGGCAACTTGGTGGATATTTGCAATTGGAACGCCATGAGTTCAAGCTTTGTCAAGTGGGTTGTCGACAACTGGGAGGTGGACAACGGACCACAGATCCGAATAAGCAACAGTGAGGTGCTCCGAATCACCGAAGACGACGTGTATAGAGTCTACCATCTACCGAGGGGCAAGATACCAATCGATATTCTGACATGCACACAAGAACAAATGCAATCACTATGGCAGGAGATTGGGATGGAAGGAGAAGTCCAAAAGGCTGTCCATTTCCGTGTGCTTGAAGAACAATTAGGCATCCTCAAGGGAAGCACCGGGTGGGCAAAGTGTGCAATATTGTATTGCATCTATTGCCTGCTTTGCCCGGTGAATAGCAACCTCGTTGATTTCCGATACGCATGCGTATTGGAAGATATCAAAACAGTGAAGAAATACAATTGGTGTCGCCACGTCCTCGAGCACACCACAAAGGGTATTAACGACAGCAACAAGATGAACCCGACAGCCGACTTCCACTTCCTGCTTGTGAGTATTTGTATTCCATTTATTGTGACATTTAGCGTAATTGTATTTAACATTAACTAACAGCATCTTACGCATCTTCCAGATTAACTACTTAGAGCGCATGGGAAAGAAAAGCCGAATGTTGGCGGGGGACTACGAAGGACCATCACTAGGAGGATGGGATGAGGGTGAGGAAATCACATACCTCAACACCCTCGACGAGATGGTTGGGCTGTCCAAGGGTGTTGTAGTCGGCATAACAAATCAGTATCTCCATAATGATGAAAACCCACTCAATGAGGTCAGAACAAACACTAGAATTACATTCTGACTACCTTTATTTGATTCCAGAAAGACTCTAATACACTTTTTCTTACTAGGTACCCTCCATGTTCCAAAAAAACATTGAATTCTTAAGAAAATGCAATTCGAGGTTGGATAAAGTTGACGCACGGATGGACAAGTTTGAGAAGCATTGTAGACTTCTCGAGGAGGCATTGAAGATCCAATCAGGGGAGCACACTGGTGGGGAGGAGAACAGTGTAGACGTCGACGAGGGGGTCCGAAATCGGATGAAAAAGGGAAAGGGCCCAGCTGAAAACCCCATGAAAGCGAGAACCCCACCACACCGGCCCGCAAAGAAAAGAATCATAATAGAGGAGAACCGTGACGACCCAGGGAAAGTGCAATCATCTACCCCTTCTAAATACTACACGAGGTCTACGACGCAAAGGTTTCAATTCTCACCTTAGTCAACTTGTACTAGCATGTTTGATTAGGAAGTAAAATTCACTATTGCTGCTAAGTGTATGAATTGTTCTATATGCTTTTGAATTCAATGTATGCTGTTTGTTTCCCATAGATATTTTGAAGTTGACAATATATAAGGAAATGAAATATTTATATGATTGAATCTTGTTCATGTTAGATAATGCAGTGACTATATGGTCTGGTCTCATTATTGGTATGCTATATAATGCTATGTATCTGTTAAATATTATGAAGATAGTTAGCACTATGATAGAATTGTGTTCAACTCAATTAATTAAATGGCTTAATGATCTGATTTCATTGTTCCCATGCTATAACATGCTATCACAAAATTGTGTCATGTTATTTCTTACAAGCATATGAAATGCAACATTTTCAATTTCAATATATAGTTGTATTTTGTTTAACAAGACAAACTCCGTGGCCCTATGGACAGTTCTGATTTGTCAACTTGGAAAATCATGTCATTTGTTTCCATTTTACAGCCCCATGCAAGCTAAGACACCTCCGCACGAGTGTCCCAAGAAGGGAAGCAGCCCAAACATCAAGATTGATGACCTAGGCCATGCTAGAGCCTCCACACCATCCAAATACTACACGAGGTCTACAAAAAGGTTTCAATCTTCTCTTTATCCATCTTGTAATAAAAAGTTTTAATAGAGAGTATACTGTCAAATATAGCCTAAGTGTGTACATGTTCATATGTCTTCTAATGACGTCATATGCATCATTAAAACATGAGATTAACAATATCCATTTTGTGATATATTATTTTTCATACTTATATGAAATGGAATATTGGCATGACTGAATTTGGTCCAAGTAAGCTAATACAAATGCTAGTTGGTCTTGTTTCATTTTTGTATACTGTATCATTCCATGCAACATAGTAGCTCTGTGAATGCATTTCTATAGTTATGTTGAATGCAATTACCATGCTAGATGATTTAATTCAATCCAATATGTTCTGCTAAAATGTGTTTCAGTTGTATGTTATTCTTTACATTGTCTTACAATGCATCTACGATACTGCCATAGAAAATTAAACAAATTTTGCACAATGAATGTTGTGTGATCATATTTTTTTAAAATGATTAATAATCTGTTTCACGCAGGGACCCCGAAAGTGATAAGTTAGAGACTACTGTTCAAACACATGAGCCCGGTCACCGGACAGACGCTATGGAGGGTGCGCAAACTAATTTTGTCGCAGGGACTACAAGGTATTGATCCAATGAAACTCAATAAAGATTGCATTAAAAACTTATTCAAACAACACACTATGATGAATCTTGCAGGATTCCAAAAAGAACACCCCCAAGAACTAAGGAGAACATTCGAAAGCAAGCACACAGTACAAATGCGAATCAAGTTGGAGTGGGAAATGTACATATCGAGAGCGAAAAAGTGTAAGCCCACCTGGAACACATAATCAATATACAACTTACCATCCCTGTCCCTTACCTAATTTATGTACTATAAAATTCGATGGAATTAACAGGTTCTTATTTCAGGAATGTAACGAAGGATGCGAACAAGGAATGTGTCGCAACACACTTCGATCCTAACACAAACGAATACGTGATAGGACCTGTAACACAAGCCATAGCTATAGAAATTGCAAACACTGCCGGAGATGACTTGTGAGTTTGTATCATTCATTTACATAAAAATACTTTTTCATATAATGATGTGGCTTACATAATTCATACTAGTCATTCTTCTTCCAAATGCAGTGGATACCCAAGCCCCCCAATACGGCATTTAAGCGATGAATTCGATGCAGCAGCCGAGGAAGAACCTCATAAAATGGTGGACACACTTATTTCTAAGTTTCCAGAGCAGTTGGGGGCCACCAAGAAACCCATTATCGAGATCATTGAACTAGGAGATGAGGATGACACTAAAGGAATGAAAAAAAGGAAATGCCTTGACCCGGATGACGAATATGTTTGTCGGAGACGGCGGTTGGCAAGGCCCTCAGCCTATCTTAAAAGTCCGTACGAACAGCACATTCAAGAGGCAGACGTGGACATCGAGGCAAGGATCATAGCATCTTTTGCTTTCCACCATGAACTGGACAGGTAATTGCTACAAAAACTATCCCATAATTACATACACACACTAAACTAAGCAACTAACAATATCTGGGACAACTCAGGGACCGGCTGTTGTACAAATCTGGAAAAAGAGGACATTTCCATCTATTCAGGAAAGACATGGGAACACTTCAACAGGACGAGTGTGTATCCTCGACTGTTATCAATGTGTGGTCAAACATATTGAACCAGTGCTGCACGAAGGATGAAACTGCGACAAAGATATGTCTGAGGGTTGTCCATGCTAAGGTAACTACTTAAATATTAAATCAGTATGCTTAGTTTCACATTGCATTGTCATACAACTCCTTGACCTGGATGCCATCTATGACAGCATGAGTGGAAGAGCCTTGCATTAGATACTGTAGATGACAACAGGACAGACGAACAGGCTGCCAACATGTTCGAGGCCAGACTTTACGCATTTCATTTGGTTGATTGGAACAACCTGAACATCAGGAAACTAGAATATGTAAGTACCACTATTTTCCAACTTTGTGTGTTGTGGCACATTGTTACTAACACAAATGTGAATAAACTGTTCATTTATCCTAGTTACTAGATGATAACACATATTATTCATTTTCAGGTGATGATACCGGCACACCATGCAAATCATTTTGTGTGCTACGTTGTCAGTCTAGCCTACGATGAGTTCTATTTTCTTACCAGTATGCGATCATCGTCAAGGAAACTAGGTACCGGACTTCTAAATGCCTATGGAATTCTAGGGATGCGTCTAATACGCGAAGCAACCTGTTTCATCACAAGGAGGTACAATGACATAGGAGTACCTTGCCCACATGACTGGAGTACTTTCAATTGGAGAGATCCAAACATGCCGGAGCAGAAAGATGCAAACAGTTGCGGTGTGTTCGTTATGAAGTTTATGGAGGAATGGAAGGATGCACCAGAGAACATGCCATCTTTCCGTGACTGGCCGCGATATAGGCAAAGGAATCCAGAAGCTTTAAAAAGAACTGTGGAGTTCCGGATCAACATCGCACAAAGTATCATTTGCGATGAAACAAATGAAGTGGCTGAAACTACTTACAAGGAGGCCATGGAGTGGAACTCGACACAAATGGTGGCAATGGAAAAGGCAGAGAAAGGACGACAAACAAAAAAAGGTTAACAGGGGATTAAAATTCATTTTTTTTGAAGTGGTTTGGTGGCACTTGATACTGTTTCTTATTTTGGTAACAAAACACATTGCTCTAGATATTCATTGGTTTTAATCATAATGATATCATCATTATCTTACGCTTGAAAATGATATGTAGTACACGTTTTAACACATTAGTATCGTTTCATTATTCATATATTTATGATATTGGAAACTCTGGATATGGCATTAAACAGAACATGCATAATGACATGACAAACCAATACAACTGGATTTTATATCCTTCACAGTGTCGAAAAAGATGTCATTATGATTATGCACCACACTGTACGAAAATGCCACCAATTTGCAAACTAATTGCAGTTATATAATATTCAACTATGACAAATGACATAACCAACACAAACGAATGTATGTTATCACACTTTAAATACCAACAACTACCAACATCTTCACGGCATTGAAGAAACTATACATGGAATTGCATAAGGACCCAATGATACCATAGATTAATCAACTTAAACTATAACAGACGTCGTGAACGATGGAGTTGTTATCAAAGAATAGAATGACATATCACCTTAGACAATGGGAACTGTTGATCAATACTGTATACATTCGATATAAAAAAGAGTCATAGTATGAAAAAGAACAATGGATTCATCATTATTTTGTCTATAGTAGCTGAAAAATGTCACTCCATATGGGCATATATTTAAAAGAAAAAAACAACATCGAGACCCGGTTACAGCCTTCAGCTCATGACTCCCTGGCCCGGGCGCGTTCCGCCATCTGACGCCTTACCGAATGCCTCCACTTCAAATGTCTAATCTCAACGTTTGACATCAGCCTTGCCTTCCTACCTTCCAATGCAGCATCACTTGCTTTCTGACTCCTAACCTTGAAAGCAGTATAATGTTCTACCTCATCATCTGCAACACACCAAAGTATATGACTAATTTGAACATATGAGATTCTTTAAAATAACATTAAAGGCACGAAAACGAAGCATGAAACAATACCTAAAGATGAAGAACATTGCTCCCGTGTAGGGCATTTCGACTTAGATTTATCCATGATCTCATGCGCTACCTTAGCACCTTCCTCACAATATTTCATGTATGCCAAGAAAGCCTCATCATCATAACAAATTCGATTACCAACAGCAACCGTGTGATTGTACAGAACTTGATATCTCTGCCCATGAGTAGATGGCGCTTTTGTGGATTTATTCGTAGGTAGAAGTGGTGGTTTAGCAGCACCACGCGACCATCTATCTAATCGGCATACTCTAGGAATAGATTTGAAGTAGTCGTTGCCGTATGCACCAACAACCTCAAACACTCTAAAGAGGTGACGACACATCAGCCATGAATTTTCCAAAAAACGGCATGAACATCTCAAAGATTCAAGCCCAATGTCTACCCACACTGTTTCTCGCTCAACTAATGTCTTCCCAACATCATCACTGCCCTCAAAACGCTGGATATAGAACATTTTGCATTCCCCAGTAATTATACGCATCGTCTCCTGTTGAACCAAAACAATTAAAGAACAAACAAAATTGTATCGACTGATTAGTCATGAAAACATCAACTAATACAAGCATGTAATTAAATAACCTCGAAGCTGTGTGACATATCATCATTGGAAAGTGTGGCCTCCTACAATGATCACAACATAAGCATGAATAATTATAAAATGTGATTAGATGAAAACCACAAAAACATATTACTGTATTTACTACAAAACCTGTATATCGTATTTCATGCCACATTCGTACTCCTCCAATATAATCTCGAAGACACTAGGAGTAAAAAAACTAGCAGCGTCACACATCAAAGTGCAATGCTTCAGACTATTACTTGGATTGTGGTCCTGCATGTAGTAGTCACTACCCTTCTCCTTAAATCGTAAATCCTCCACAAGTTTATTGAAATGAATCAGGAGATCTGACACTGTCAAGTCGGGCTTAATATAAAACCGGGCGAGGGCATTGAGTTGCTCACTCAATTGTGTCGTTGTCTTCCCAGCAGTGAATGCATTCTTCACCCATACAGATGACCATTGCTTCCGAAACGAGTGGATGAATGAGAGCCACGAATTCTCACTTGTCGAAATACCATCAAAGCACTCCACCAGCATCATGTCCCAGAAACAATCAAACTCACCCTCAGAATCCACGTACCTAGACAAATGATTAAAAAATTCACGGAAGCGTGAGTTGTAGCGTGAACCTAATCGTTTCCTGGCATTCTGGTCGATGTGCCACGAACAAAGTGCGTGGAATACTCCAGGAAACACATCACGAACTGCCAAAGCGATTGCAGGAGCTTGATCAGTCATGATCGTCTTCGGGTGTCTCATCTTCATGCATTCCAAGAAGGTGTTGAACAACCATTTAAATGATGAACCAGTTTCATCATACATAAGAGCCGCACCAAATATGGTTGTGCACTTATGATGGTTGAAACCCACAAAAATTGCTGCACACACAGAATAACCATATATCAGTGTTATCGCAACAAAAAAATAAGGGTAATGACTACAAAACTACAAAATCGATTGGAAATTAAATACAATAGTAATCTAACGTAATGCATACTTCAAACAATTTACCTAAAGGTCGTGCTTTCTGGTTAGTCCTGTAAGTAGTGTCGAAGCTAAGGAAATCGCCGAACTTCGCATAATCCATTTGCATCAGAGAGTCAGCCCAAAAAACAGATTTAATCCTACGTTCCTCATCCACCTCGATATTATAAAAAAACCCAGGCTTTGAATTGGATTCCTTCATCAACCACTTATGCATTAAAACTGCATCCCCCTCAAATAGTTCCTTCCGCTTCACATTACTAACGTAATTCCATAAGTCCTTGCGGGTAAATCCCATGTCATCAACACTCCCATATGTCTCTTTCAATGCATCAAATGTCCCCCTGACATTAATGCCACTCCTAATATGCATGTCAATGAATGCCTTGTGTTGCGGCATCACCTTCCTAAATGTGGGAATGAGCCCAACCTTGTCGTGATCAACCATAGGATGGTTATGATCATCATTCCACTCGTATATAGAATACCCATCATTCGCATCATTCAATTGCAACAGAAACCGAGCCTTACAATTAGTCTTCATGTCAGCCCTACGGTGTTTTGGAACAGGGCATTGGTTGTCCCCCGAGTTCTTCTCCCCTGCTTTCCTACAAACAACCCGTATGTACTTAACATATTCCTCTCCCGTTTCAGGTCGAGTTCTTTTAGTCCACGACGCGATACGAACGCCAAAACCACGACTCCTTCCATAGTCAGAGTAAAACTGTTTAGCGTCCTCCTTGCCTTGAAAGACTAAATCCTTATATGACTCGTAGTCATGAGGACTATAAGGAAAACCTGAGATAACACCACAATAGAATCACTAAAATCATCGTGGAAACAGCTAAAATGTAATTTTTTAGCAAACTAAGAAATTTAATCTACCATCAATACAATCCGGTAATGTTAGCACTGCATTCTAATATTACATTAAAATGCAATTGAAACACAGACAGAATGCATTCAACTACAAAACACTAACCTCTATACCTATTGAAGACTGAAAGAGTGCTAGAAAATAAGCAGAACCCAATTTCACAAGAAACACACCCTCAATACATAAGCATTACTGGATTGTTGAAAATCATAACAACTTACCAGAAGTAGTCGGCAAGGTTGCATGAGAAGTCCCGGCAGCTTCATAATCTGTACCATTAAATAATTATAGACCCCAAACATGAATGCCAACAATTATTAAAATAGAATCTATGAAATTATCATGGAAACAGGTAATATGTCATTTTTAGTCAAATAAGAAATATACTCTACCATCAATACAATCCAGTAATGGTACAATTGCATTCTAGTAATACATTAACATGCCATTGTACCACAAACAGAATGCATTGAGGTGCAAAAAATTTAACCTCCGTACGTATTCAAGGATCACAGAATAACACAAAATACGAAGAACCCAGTATCACAAGAAGCACACCCTCAAAACATAAGCATTCACAGATTGTTCAAATAAATAACAACTTACCAGAAGTAGTCGGCAAGGTTGCATGAGAAGTCCCGGCAGCTTCATAATCTGTACAATTAAATAATTATGTACCACAAACATGAATGCAAAAAATTATTTAAATAGAATCTATTAAATTATCATGGAAACAGGTAATATGTCATTTTTAGTCAAATAAGAAATATACTCTACCATCAATACAATCCAGTAATGGTACAACTGCATTCTAGTAATACATTAACATGCCATTGTACCACAAACAGAATGCATTGAGGTGCAAAAAATTTAACCTCTGTACGTATTCAAGGATCACAGAACAACACAAAATACGAAGAACCCAGTATCACAAGAAGCACACACTGTTTACATAAGCATTCACAGATTGTTCAAATAAATAACAACTTACCAGAAGTAGTCGGCAAGGTTGCATGAGAAGTCCCGGCAGCTTCATAATCTGTACAATTAAATAATTATGTACCACAAACATGAATGCAAAAAATTATTTTAATAGAATCTATTAAATTATCATGTTGCAATTGCATTCTAAGACTACATGAAAATGCCATTGCACGACAACAGCTATTTTGTGATATTATGCAAAAAAAAAAAAATTACACTTACATCGATACAATCCTGTAACGCTACTATTGCATTCTAGTACTGTATTATAATGCCATTTTATCACATACAGAATGCATTAAACCACAAAACACAAAGATCTATGCCTATTGAAGAATCGCAGAGTAACACAAAATAAGAAGAACCCAGTATCAACATAAACACAACTTCAAAACATAGGCAACCACACATTTGTTCAGAATCATATGAACTTACTAGAAGTAGACGGCAAGGTTGCATGACATGTTCCGTCAGCTTCATAATCTGTACAATTAAACAATTATATACCACAAACAGAAACCCAAAAATCTTTAAAATGACCACACATTAACATCAAAACAATTACCAGACATGTGAGGCCCCAATGCATGAGAATTATCATCACTTGCATAGTCGATTGCATTATCACCTATACAAAAAATGCAATTAAAATACACTAACATTGCATTATGATCAAAAAAAAAAACCCGTACAGCTACCAACACAAACAAAACAATACCAGACGTTGAAGGATCAGAGGAAAGAGCATTCTCAACGATGTCATAATCTGTTTCATTAAAAAAAATAATGAAAACGATAGTACATAAAAACAGTTCAAAAGATTGGACAAATAAAGAATGAAGTAAAACGAATTAATATAAACACAAAACATTACGTTAAAAAATTACCTGCATCGAGGTTGTTCTCCATTGGAAAATAATAACAACGTACTGCTAAAGAACTAATAATAAAATTGGTTGTAAACTAAAGCAAATATATTGTGAAAATAGGAGGGAAATTGTGAAAATAGGAGGGAAAATATCTAAATATCTATAAATCGTGAAAATAGGAGGGAATATTTATACTTTATTCTGAGAAATAACAAAATAAAAGATAATAATTATCCAGCCTACATCTTTGGCAAATTCACTCAAGTCATTTATTGAAATTAGGATTCTCGTCCTAACAATAAGTCATGAACATAATGTTTTATACAATGGAATTCTATAACAACCCTTCCATTCCACTATTACCATACTTATGGAATTTATGTTACTATAGAAATCTTTAAAAATATCCGTATTATTAATTAACTACCGTCAATTATCTAAATATCGAGAAAATAGGAAGGAATATTTATACTCTATGATAATAGGAAGGATAAAAACTATCTTGGCTAAATCTTTGGCAAATTCATTAAAGTGATTTATTGAAATTAGGATTCTCGTCCGAACAATAAGTAATGAACATAATGTTTCATGTAATGGAATTCTATAACAATCCTGACATTCCCCTATTATCATACTTATGAAATCTATGTTATTATAGAAATCTTTAAAAAAATCCGTATTCATAATTACATATCGTCATTTGACCCACTTTAATTTAAGAACGAAAATCAATGTGGAGAAAAAATTACATAACGTCACTAAATTTTTGGAGCAAAAAAAGGAAACAAACAATCCATTCGAATACAATCAACAATCAATGTGGAGAAAAAATAGGAGTTAGTTACATATTAAATTAAAAAACCGCTAATTAACACAAATAATAACCGCCCATTGCCATATTTTAAATTGGGAGAGTGTACTTCACACACTATGAGGAGAGAGTGAAGCAACAATTTCGGTTATTTTAATCAAAATATTAATGACAAAAACGCCCTCATTAGATATCAACCACAAGATCAAAAAAAACCATAACCACCCTGATCCAACGGCCAGAAATTGTGTTATCTCCCTGATAACACCATTAGTGTTATCTTGTAAGAAAAATCTCGAAGGGGTTGGGGTCTAATTTTTAATTATGTAAAAGATTTTAATATTGCCTCCTATATTTTGTAATAATGATAGGGGTTTAATAGTCATTTCGTCGTTTAAAACTACAAAAAATGGTTCAGGGCACACCTCAGAAACAACCAAAAGAATAGGGGGCAATCTGGAACGAATTTTAAAGTATAAGGGGCAAACAGTAAATTAGCCAAAAAAAATAACTACCCAAAAAATTTCAAAAGATAATTACCCAATCCGAAAGCCAATTAGCCAAGGAAAATGAAGAGTCAGTCAACCACTCCATCATCAAAGTTGGTTAGACACAAAAACGAGTGAAACCACAATCGCAAAATTACGCAGGAAAAACTACGATTACACAAGGAAAATCGCAATTACCCAACAAAAATCGTAAAATTCGAAACGCAATTACTCAATCCAAGTCTCAATTGATTAGAAATTTGAAACCACTAGTAATTAAGAAGATGTACAATAAAAGTTTTGATTATAAACATGCAATAACTTTAAAAAGTCTGATTTTTGTACCTTTATGTTTCGGAATTGGTAGGGTTTGAGAAGAGCAATCGTCGGAACAATCGATGGTTAGCAACGTGTGAGAAAACAATCGTCGTAGCAACGAAGAAGAGGCGTGTGGGAGGGGTTGAGAAGAGCAATCGTTGGACTGTGGCTTCTGATTTGGTTAGGAATATGAAGAAGAAACGTGTAGGGTTTTGGGGAGTTTGGTTTTTATTTTATTTTGGACTATTAATTAATTAGTGAAAAGACAAATAGAACCTTTAGTATTCCAATATCAAATATAATTTGGTTTTCCAAGTCATACTCCTTATTTGCCACCACTTAATGTTTATTATGCTTTTTTAAATCCAAGACTTAAATCATGTTAATTTTTTAAATTGTTACAAAATCTCAAAATAACTAAATTATAGGCTAAAACTACTCGATTGATGGCAGCAAATATTTTTCATAGCCTAAAGCAAATCACCAAATAATCAAATCTTGCTCTCTCGCCTAAAACTACACAACCAAACACCAAACCTTGTCCTCTCGCCTAAACCTAACGACAATACATTATTTTTTTTGGAAATTTTGGAGTATGGTGTTTGTTTAATTGTGTTTATCGAATTTTCGATTTTATTGATGCATGCATTTGGTGTTTTTGGTTGTGGTGAATTTGTTGGGGGTTGAATAATTTTTTGGATATTTCAAATTTTCGATTTAATTGTCGTATGCTTGTTTGATTATATTGCTGATATTTTTTTCAATGGAATTTCCAAAGATTTGAATTGCATGCTAAGATTATTCTCAACTAGTGCAAATTATCAGAATTAATTTTGTTGAATTTCCAACTCGATTTAAGTTTTCTGAATTTTTCAAATTAATATGAACTTTGCTGTATTTTCCAAATTGAGTTGCATTTACAGATTTTTGCAAGTTGATTAGAATTTTCCAAATTAATCTGAATTTTTGCAGGATTTTCAAATTTTGCCAAATTTTTTACTGAATTTGGCTGAATATGATTTCAAATTGTGCTTAATGTTGCTTATCAGGTTGTGTGCAATGTGCTCGAGTCTGCCGAATTTTATTTTGACAAAAATTTATTATTTGCTTTATTTGCCAAGTAAATATTATACTTTGCCAAATTTTATTTTGCCAAGTGTATCTGTTCAGATTGAAAATAATAATTCTGAAAAAAATTACTCCCTCCGTCCCTAAAAGATTGTCACATTTTGACTTTTGTTGGTCAAACATAACAAAATTTGATTATGAATTCTCATTAAACGATAAAAAATAATATAGTCATGTAGGACCTTGTTAGATTCGTCTCAATATATATTTTTGAAATATCAACTTTTTATAATTTTTTTGAATATAGAGTAATAGATAATTACGTTTTAAATCGTGTTTTATTGACGACCAAAAGTCAAAATGTGACAATCTTTTAGGGACGGAGGGAGTATTATCTATCCTATATCCTATATTTAATTGGGGAAGGGGGGAATTAGTTATTTTTAAAAGAAAATTCTTGAAGCCCCACGTTTGAGGAGAAATACTTAGAGCCTAATTCTATATAGAGTTAGGTTTTACTAACCAAAAGGAAAAACTGTCCATACAAGCACCCATAAAAATAACATAAAACCAAACTACCTATTTAATCTTGATCCAACGGTCCAGATATGAAGTTAGGTTTTACTAACCCATTTTAACTTAGGTTGTAAGAAAAAGGCCTTGAAAAACAACTGCAAAGACTTCTACATCATGCGAAACACAAAACAGAGTTGTACTTGGAGCTTAACTATTATAGAGTTAGGTTTTACTAATCAAAAGGCAAAATTGTCCATACAAGCACCCATAAAAATAGCATAAAACCCAACTACTTATTTAATCTTAATCTAACGGTCCAGATATAAAGTTAGGTTTTACTAACCCATTTTAAGTTAGGTTGCAAGAAAAAACTCCACAAAACAACCTCCAAAGCCATTGCATTTTTATTTAAAAAAAAACTGTGATGCGCTCTAAAATTATTGTCTGATTCCAACTGTAGTATCTTCACCAATTGCTCCAAACATACAATTATACAAGTTGCCAATCATATACAGCCCTAAATTTATTAATCTAAATTACACAGATACTTGAAAAAATTTGGGAGTAATTATCAAATACGTGACTGTATAATATGATGATCATGAAGATTTTGTGACAATAAAAAAGAATAAGAATTGCTCAGAATATTCACAAATTCTCACAGCCAATCTTCACCAATTATATAAGGTAAAAGTGTTGTGTGTGACATGTCATTTGTTTGCAATCTGTTTGATAAAATGTTTGATAGAAATTTTGAATAATAAGATTAATGAGATGATTTATGTTACAGTTTGCTATTGTCAAGTTTTGTTTGGATTTTAATGTATGAAAGTGGACAATTGTTTTGGAACAATAATTGAACACTTTATTTTTTAGTTCAATTCTGTTTGAATCACACTAATTTGTGCAACCTCGATTTGGACAATGCTAATTTGCCAATTCGTTCACCATATAAATAGATTGGTTTTGCCACATTTTTAAGATATGACTTGATCATGTCCCAACTTGATTCAATATCCTCTAAAAATATTTCAATAAAACATTAACTGTAGGTACGTATTGCAGTAGCTACGGAAGTAGGCCAAAACTCATTTCTTTATTCTCATATAATTTATCTAATATATATGTTAGATAATTTCATTTTAAGATAGTGTTGGCACAGATTCGGCAGCACTTCTGACTTATTCATCTATTCAAGCTTTAAAGCCAGATCTTATAATAAATGCAGGAACTGCAGGTGCATTCAAGGTATGGCATAATACGATGTGATGTAATCTATTTGTTCAAATGACACTTGAAAGTATCATATGAGAATTGAGTTATGTAATGATAAGTTGCAATGATATAATGTTACTTTTATGATTTCATTGAGTTTGATAACGAAGTGGTGCTTGATGTAGGTTGGTAAGTTGTCGACTGGTGAGTCCTAAGAGAAACTGCTTGCACCTCCAATTTATCACAGCTACAATAATTTCTGTTCCAGATGGTGACTATTTTGGTTTGATTACATAATTGGTTTGACTAGCAGACTAGACTAGGAAGTACTTGGAAAGAAGAAAGAACTCAATCAATAGTCACAATAAAAGTGTTGTAAGTAACGTATCAATTATATTTGTTTGCAACTTGTTTGATAAAATGTTTGATTGAGAGTTTGAGTAATAGGATCATTGGGATGTTTTATATTCAAGAAATAAATGTCACACATGTTATGGTTTACTTACTTTATTTCGAAATGATTGTCAAGTTTTGAGTTTTGATGGTTAGGAAAGAGTGGAAAGGGGTGGGTATTTGAGTAAATGATAGTGGGAAAAGCGGTGGTTTATGATAATAATATTGTTTTAGTTCTTGAAGTGTTGTATATTTTGGCAACACGCCAACGCCATTGTCTACCACTCTACCTTCCTTTAATAATTATAACTTTGATTTTATTTATATTTTCTTACCTTAAATTATGATGCATTGTCCTTAATAATATTTAAAGAAGCAATAAATATCCGATTTTTATTATTTGTTGACAGGGTGGTCTCTTCATAATTTAAAATGTAGAAGAAAAAAATTATAAATAAAAAGTATACCAATAAGCGCGTTTTATTCAATATATTTTCATTTTAAATCGAAGTACCTCAAGATCATATATCGAACAAGTAAAATTTTATAATAATTAATCTTGGAATTTTTATCGATATTGCTAACACTTTTATAAAGCTTATTAATAGCATAAATCAAGTCATTCGTTTTTCTTTTTTATAAATCAAAATAACTTAATCCTACAATAATCAATAACACTAGTAGGTTCAAACCTTGGTTTGTAGTCAATCCTGGTGTGTGTGCAATCTAGAAGAATACCTTGTTGGTATCGGAAAGGAAGCACAGTGTGGGCTATACTCAAAAGGGGCGTACGTTCTTGTTGATATTCCGCTGCATTGTAAGTCTCTGTATTGATACGAAAATTAGATTAATTGTTATTAGATTAATCTACATCATTTTATCGAATTCGGGATATATGAATGTGTGTTTATCACCAAGTGATTCATATTAGATTTCTTCAGTGGTATCAAGAGCCCAGTTAAAGTTGATGTATTTCATCTAGATGTATGATTTATTGTTTATATTTATTTGGTTATTTGATTTATCATGATTAGTATATTCAATTAATGAATACTAGCCGTTTGTGCACAGTCCAGCCTGTGCAAATTCCTGGATTCATTGAGTGGTTAAATTTGGCGGCATGATTTAAAATGGAGATACTTTTGGAAATATTCTATTTGAACATAAGTTGTTTGAGATAATTAATTTATTTTTGTATTTGAACATAAGATGTTTGAGATAATTAATTCATTTTTGTATTATTATAAGTCTTTAATAATGTTAATATATTATAATTACGATTCTTTATTCAGAATTTCATATAACAGGTTTAGCAGTGCAAGTTTGCCTACTGATATCAGTTTTGGTCATAGATGGTGTGGATTTGAACATTGTATTTGCCAAGTTTGCTGATAAAGGTTATTATACATTAAGAGTTCTTGATCAACATATATTACCAACTCTGCACACCTATAAACAAGAACTTATACCATTCACACAAACTCAAGCACATAAGATAGATGCCTAACAGATCTAAGTTTAATAACTGAATATTTTATTTTTAGCTAAATTGTTTTTGATTGTATTAGCCTAATTCTTAGAACGTAAAAGTAGTTGCAATACGAAATAGTTTGACGACTATTTATAGGGCTAGGGTTATTGGGAACCGAGTATTGAAATCGGAACGCAATAACTCCAGATTCCCAATATATCGACCCAAAGAGAAGAGAAAGGAAGGAAAAATCTTAGTGTTTAATTTGATTCCCATTCATGCCTATACACACGAACGTGATTAATAAAGGGTAACACTATATACACACTCGAATACTTGCAATTACTATATTACCCTTCTCACTTAACTCTCTCTATTACCATCCTTTTAAATAGAGGATAAAATAGTCTTTAGGGAATTTGACTTTACGAAATTACCCTCCATCTATTCTTTCCAACTCCTTTCGCTCTCTCAAAATATAAATCCTCCAATTATTCTTTCACGCCAACTCACTGTAATAATTACCAAGTATTCGAGTGTGTATATAGTGTTACCCTTTATCAATCACGTTCGCGTGTATAGGCATGAATGGGAATCAAATTAAACACTAAGATTTTTCTTTCCTGTAATAATTATCATCACTCCAATCTCAATAGTCAATTCACCTTCCTTTAACAATTATAACTTTGATTTTATTTATATTTTGTTACCTTAAATTATGATGCATTGTCCTCAATAATATTTAAAGAAGCAATAAATATCCGATTTTTATTATTTGTTGACAGGGTGGTCTCTTCATAATTTAAAATGTAGAAGAAAAAAAATTATAAATAAAATGTATACCAAATAAGCGCGTTTTATTCAATATATTTTCATTTTAAATCGAAGTACCTCAAGATCATATATCGAACAAGTAAAATTTTATAATAATTAATTTTGGAATTTTTATCGATATTGCTAACACTTTTTTAAAGCTTATTAATAGCATAAATCAAGTCATTCGTTTTTCTTTTTTATAAATCAAAATAACTTAATCCTACAATAATCAATAACACTAGTAGGTTCAAACCGTGATTTGTAGTCAATCCAGGTGTGTGCAATCTAGAAGAATACCTTGTTGGTATCGGAAAGGAAGCATAGTGTGGGCTATACTCAAAAGGAGCGCACGTTCTTGTTGATATTCCGCTGCATTGTAAGTCTCTGTATTCATACGAAAATTAGATTAATTGTTATTAGATTAATCTACATCATTTTATCGAATTCGGGATATATGAATGTGTGTTTATCACCAAGTGATTCATATTAGATTTCTTCAGTGGTATCAAGAGCCCAGTTAAAGTTGATGTATTTTATCTAGATGTATGATTTATTGTTTATATTTATTTGGTTATTTGATTTATCATGATTAGTATATTCAATTAATGAATACTAGCCGTTTGTGCACAGTCTAGCCTGTGCAAATTCCTGGATTCATTGAGTGGTTAAATTTGGCGGCATGATTTAAAATGGAGATACTTTTGGAAATATTCTATTTGAACATAAGTTGTTTGAGATAATTAATTCATTTTTGTATTTGAACATAAGATGTTTGAGATAATTAATTCATTTTTGTATTATTATAAGTCTTTTATAATGTTAATATATTATAATTACGATTCTTTATTCAGAATTTCATATAACAGGTTTAGCAGTGCAAGTTTGCCTACTGATATCAGTTTTGGTCATAGATGGTGTGGATTTGAACATTGTATTTGCCAAGTTTGCTGATAAAGGTTATTATACATTAAGAGTTCTTGATCAACATATATTACCAACTCTGCACACCTATAAACAAGAATTTATACCATTCACACAAACTCAAGCACATAAGATAGATGCCTAACAGATCTAAGTTTAATAACTGAATATTTTATTTTTAGCTAAATTGTTTTTGATTGTATTAGCCTAATTCTTAGAACGTAAAAGTAGTTGCAATACGAAATAGTTTGACGACTATTTATAGGGCTAGGGTTATTGGGAACCGAGTATTGAAATCGGAACGCAATAACTCCAGATTCCCAATATATCGACCCAAAGAGAAGAGAAAGGAAGGAAAAATCTTAGTGTTTAATTTGATTCCCATTCATGCCTATACACACGAACGTGATTGATAAAGGGTAACACTATATACACACTCGAATACTTGCAATTACTATATTACCCTTCTCACTTAACTCTCTATATTACCATCCTTTTAAATAGAGGATAAAATAGTCTTTAGGGAATTTGAATTTACGAAATTACCCTCCATCTATTCTTTCCAACTCCTTTCACTCTCTCAAAATATAAATCCTCCAATTATTCTTTCACGCCAACTCACTGTAATAATTACCAAGTATTCGAGTGTGTATATAGTGTTACCCTTTATCAATCACGTTCGTGTGTATAGGCATGAATAGGAATCAAATTAAACACTAAGATTTTTCCTTCCTGTAATAATTATCATCACTCCAATCTCAATAGTCAATTCACCTTCCTTTAATAATTATAACTTTGATTTTATTTATATTTTGTTACCTTGAATTATGATGCATTGTCCTCAATAATATTTAAAGAAGCAATAAATATCCGATTTTTATTATTTGTTGACAAGGTGGTCTCTTCATAATTTAAAATGTAGAAGAAAAAAAATTATAAATAAAATGTATACCAATAAGCGCGTTTTATTCAATATATTTTCATTTTAAATCGAAGTACCTCAAGATCATATATCGAACAAGTAAAATTTTATAATAATTAATCTTGGAATTTTTCTCGATATTGCTAACACTTTTTTAACGCTTATTAATAGCATAAATCAAGTCATTCGTTTTTCTTTTTTATAAATCAAAATAACTTATTCCTACAATAATCAATAACTCTAGTAGGTTCAAACCTGGTTTGTAATCAATCCTGGTGTGTACAATCTAGAAGAATACCTTGTTGGTATCGGAAAGGAAGCACGGTGTGGGCTATACTCAAAAGGGGCGCACGTTCTTGTTGATATTCCGCTGCATTGTAAGTCTCTGTATTCATAAGAAAATTAGATTAATTGTTATTAGATTAATCTACATCATTTTATCGAATCCGGGATATATGAATGTGTGTTTATCACAAAGTGATTCATATTAGATTTCTTCAGTGGTATCAAGAGCCCAATTAAAGTTGATGTATTTTATCTAGATGTATGATTTATTGTTTATATTTATTTGATTATTTGATTTATCATGATTTGTATATTCAATTAATGAATACTAGCCGTTTGTGCACAGTCCAGCCTGTGCAAATTCGTTGTTCTTGTAGAGTTAAATTGCAGTTCCAAGATTAACTATTTTATTTTTAATTTTTAATAACTATGTTTAAATAATTTAATGTATAAAATAATAATAGGCCTTTGCAAATTTTCAAAAAAAGAAACTAAATGGGAGTTAGTATGCAATTTAAATATGTGTCACTTGCTTATTGGCTAAAAACGAACATGGGGCTTCACTCAAAGAATAACTAATTCCCCTCTTCCCCATTAAATATAGTGTTGATATTTAATGTGAAAATCAACCCATATTGTTCAAACTATATACACATATGAAACATCATCTTCATGAATTGATTTTGGTGTTTCATATAATTTTTTATTTGTTTTATGAATTGTTTTGGGAGTATAATTTTTGGATTGTGTTCTAATCAGATATGAAAATGTTTTTGAATTATCAGACGGGTTTAAAAAATTCCGAAAACTCAATTTTATTCGGTGACCTCACGAGGCAGTGAGAAATTTTTTGTGATTTTTTCAACTTTTTCTGATGTACGATTTTTCCAGATTAATTGATTTAGTTTTCAAAGTATATTGCGCTTAAACGGAATCTGAAATAGATATTGACAAAATTCCAGTAGGAAATGTTCAACATATGTATTGTTGATGTTCATGTCGAATTTGGTGACTTTTGGTTAAGTTTAGGGCCTTGAAAACGTTTTTACAAAAGTGTTAAAATAGATCGGAAAAATCTGGAATTAAGTGCAAATTTGGACGACCGACCTTGCTCGGCCTCCCTAGGGCGCGTCCGTGGTCGGCACGGGATGTTCCGGACACCCATGGACTCGTCTCTACACGGAGGAGGGGAAGGGGTGGCGCGTGTCGAAGGGAACTGGCCGGACATGCTTCGTTTTCCGTGTCAAAGTCCGACGTTCCAATTAACAAAACCCTAATCCGAGAATGTTTTGGTTTTTGAGTTTCTATTAATTTGCATTTAATATTTTTAATCCTAAAAATGGTCAAAATGAATTTTTGTCATTAAGTTGATTTTCATGAATTGAAAAGTGACGTTTCATGTGACTTTCAAAAATTTAAATTTTCGAGTAAATTATTTGTAAAATAATTTTTTCATGATTTTAGTGATTGATAATTATTATAATAATTGTCAATTGTTAAGTGTATATTTATTTTGAGCAATTATTTTTAATTAATAATGAATTAAAAAATTCAAACATATTAATTGATATTTAAATGGTGTTTTTGAATATGGGTAATCAATTAAATAATAAACACATTATTTTCCATTTCATTTATATATATATATATATTTGTAACATTAAGTATTTTATTCTAATGTTGCTTGCCTGCTATATATATATTTGTTGTGAATGGAATGGAGGTGCATAGATATGACCTTTTATTTTGTTTTTCGGTCTGCGTACCGTACTATTGTAAATGACCATCTGAGTCATAGTTTAATTTTATTTCTTGTTTATCCCACAAGCTTGCATGCTATCTAAGTTGGGATTAGTTAATTGATTGTAATTCAAGACAAAGCTTGGTGGAGTTTCCAGAAGCCAAAAGAACAAGAAGACAAATATGTAATAGGGCTAAATGTTAGTTTTCAAGTTTTTGAAAATGTAATAGGGTCTAGGGTCATATCATGCGCCTCTTGAATGTGCATTACTTGTTTTATTTTTCATGTTGTGCATATGCTTGATTCACTACTACAAAAAGTCGTCACTTGGACTACCCTTGAAAACTCACTTAGACTACACCTGTGAGTGCAGAGAATAGAGGGGTCGGCCAAGTGGATCTCACTTGGACGACACCACACGGGAGTGTTTGTCCAAGTGAGCACTTGGACGACACTCCCGTGTGGTGTCGTCCAAGTGCTCACTTGGATTACACTCATATGTGGGTAGTCCAAGTGAAATATTAATAATTTTTGGTAAAATATTAGATAGTTCCATCACCTGAATATATATATAGATGAGGGGTTTTTGAATTGTGCCGAGATAAAGAGTGAGACGTTATGAATTACAATAGAAATGCTTAAGAACTATATATAAAATTAATAATAATTCAAAAATCAGATATAATCAAATAAATTATATGTGTATCGGTTACACTATGTAGTATTCAATCCTTATTACTAAAACTACAAATAAAAACTAAAATATCCTAGCCTTATAATAAAATAAGTAACTTTACATTAAAATAATTTAAACAACTACAAAATTACATAAAATATTAGGAAAAATTTAACATCTTTCTCTCCTTCCACATCATTCTTCATAATTTTCACCTAATAGAAAATAAAAATATCATCAATTAAAAACATGCAAAAGTAGCACTTTACAATAAAATAAATAATATGAACAAACCAAAAAAAAAAAAGAGAATCATTAATAATATGAATAATACAAATTATCTTAGATCTCTTTTCCTATTGTTTTCATATTGTTTGTTACATGAGCCTCACAAATCAAATTAACAAACGACTCCATTTCAAACTACTATGTTTTTTGGGTATGCATTAGTTACTGCTTGTTCGGCTATCTCTTATGCAGCGGCAACTTACTCATCCTTCTTCTCGGCAGCTGCCTCCTCTGCGACGACAACTTATGCAGCGGCAACTACTCATCCTTCTTCTCGGCAGCTGCCTCCTCTGCGACGACAACTTCCTCAACCCTGCACTCTGCCCTCTCTCTGTTTACCTGCAATTATTCATCAAATGATATTCCTTAGAGAGAAAAAAAAAGGTAATACGAGGAGGCAAACATGCATGAAATAGGTTTTAAGGAATAGCATACCTGAAACTTAAGAGATCATAACGGCCTACAAATAAACATAGAATAAGTTCCGTAACAATTCTGTCAGTTAACTAGTTTTCTGGTCTAGTTAACTATTTATTAAGGATGTTTTAAATTCATTTATAACATAAACAAAGTAAATATAATGATTTAGCACTGTATCATACGATCCAAAGCCTACGTTGTCATATACATTGTTGGCATTTGATGCACGAGCAAAGGAGTGATTACCCGTGACATGAAGATTTAACTTCCTACTAATATGATTGTAGAGAACGTCTGATAAGAAAACATGTACATTATTGGAGACAACAACAAGTTAAGGGCAAAGAAATGGCGTCTAAGTAATGAAGATTACTCACGGTTGTTAAATGATGTAATCGATAAACTGACCAGAAACTCAAAAGCTTCTCAAGCAGCTTTATTCCAAGTTCCTCATCAAGCTCCCTCCTTAAATTGAACAATTTTTTTCTGTTAAATGTGTGTCCAAGTAGAAACCACGATTCACAGTGAGGTGAATAAACAAGTTAGCAGACAAAATCTGCACAAATTGACTAGATACACGCATGAAATTGATTCCTTAATATCTACTCTTTTCAAAAATTTAGCTGAATGTAAAATTATCCAGCGCTAGAGATATCCCAGAACAACCTGCAATCTCTAATGCCTAACACTATAAAAACTCCACACAATATATAATAAACTCATTATCTAAAACTACAAAAATTGAGCAAAATAGATAATAAAGTGGATACCTAAAACTAAAAAAAAATAGCAAATCTAGGCTGAATTCCAACCACATTTCCGAATCAGATTCCAAATTCTACATGAGATCACATTCCATTAAAAATTAAAAGTAAAAATGAAATAAAATCTGACCTTAATCATCAATTTGTTGCACCAAGTCAAGCGAATTCGGAAGGTATTTAACATCGTTTCTAAATCAAAGTAATCAAAGTTATCAAATCAATTAACGAAAATTCGGAAGGTATTTAACATCGTTTTCTAAAATCAAAAGTAATCAAAGTTATCAAAATCACAAAAATAAGCTCTTTTTCTAATCAAAGTTATTACACACAAGAATTTCACATCTAGAACATATTCCTCTTAAAATATTCAATATCTAAACTGGAGGAGAAAGGAGGAGAATGGGAGAGAGGAGGAAGGAGGATGAGAAGGGAGGAGGAAGGAAAAGGGAGGGAGGAGGAAAACAAACTAAATAATGGGTTTTGGAGATACAGGGTTTGCTCCCTGTTTGTTTCGCTACTGATGATGGGTTTTGGGGGGCGGGTAGGTGTCGTCCAAGTGCTTTTAATTTTTTTTTTTAAAATTTAAACAACTTGGACGATACTCTCGTGTGGCGTCGTCCAAGTGAAAAATGCTTTTTTTTTAATTTTTTTTTAAAAAAACCACTTAGACTACACCAATAGGTGTCGGCTAAGTGTTCACTTGGACGACACCAGCGGGAGTGTCGTCCATGTGCCACTTGGACTACACCTTTTGTGAAGTGTAGTCCAAGTTGGTGTAGTGCAAGTGACTTTTTGTAGAAGTGATTATGTGCTCTTAACACATGGTTAAATAAAATTCAAGTAATAATAATCTCACCACTTAAAATTAAGCAAAGTATCGATCCAATTTTAAAGTTGCGAAATCAATTGCATCATCTGGGTACACTGTGATGGCAGGCGTTACAGTTATGCAACTTTGATGACAATGGATCATGTTGAAGTGATTTCCACTAACGTTGTGGGCTTTCATATGATATTCAAGTATCTATTTGGTTTATTGATTTGCTTAACCGGTTTGTTGAGATACATTTGTTGGGTAGCATTTTGATAAGATTGATTGTGACACAAGAGTTATGTAGTCTTACATAATTGGTTGTAACCTACTATTTGTCTAAATTCAAAATGTATGCAGTGTTGCCGTTTGAATTTAACTAATAGATCTTGATACTAATATATTTCGTGAGATTTGAAGTATTGGTATTTACTTTACAATTTATTGTAAATGTTTAAACATGATAGTTTGCTGAATATGATCTTTATTTACTTATTCTTGTAGAATTGTTATGGCTACCACTACTACTACTCCGGCTAAATCGCTTCGTGCTGCACTAGAAAAGTGCAGGCTCAATAACTCACACTTCGATGAATGGTCCCGAACTTGAGAATTATTCTCAAGCAAGAGAGGACCGAATATGTGCTGAACAACAAGTTCCCACAAAGATTATGATGGTTGCCTCCCATCATGAGAAGGGATCCTATAAGAAGAACAAGTGTGATGCTTTGGATGTCCAATGTCTCATGCTAGCCAATATGGAACCTATGTTCCAGATTCAGTATGAAAAGGTGGCTGCATATGACATATACCGGCAACTTGAGGAATTATTCCAAAAGGAAGCTAGAAACGAGAGATATGACACTGTCTGTGCTCTAGTGGACAGCAAGCTGGGGAACGGACAAGCTGCAAGCCCACATGTCATTATAGTGATAGGCTTGGTCGATCGACTCAATGCCTTGCGCACCAGTGTCTCTAAGGAATGACAGTGGATCTCATCCTGACGAGTCTTCCAGACAAATTCTCTCAGTTTGTCATGAACTTCAATATGCACAAGTTTGAGTTATCTCTAAACGAACTGCATAAAATGATCACGAATGCTGAGACGAATCTGGGAAAGGCTAAGACTTCTACTCCTTTTGTTTTTGTGGTCCAAAACAAGAAGAAATTCAAGAAGAAGAAGAAGTTTACCGGCAAGGCTAAGGTTTCGAGTAAACCCAAGGCTGTTGGACAGGGGAGCACTAAGAAAGATGACAAGTGTCACTATTGTGGGAACCTAGGTCACTGGAAGTCGACCTGCAAGAAGTTCATAGAGGATAGGAAGAATGGTCTCACGACCACTCAACCTACAGGTATGTTTGTTATTGAAGTTTGTATAACTTCTGATTCTACTTCGTGGGTGCTTGACACCGGTTTGGTTCTCATATTTGACTTAATATGAAGGAACTCAAGTCAAGTAGAAGACTCAAAAGAGGAGAGATGGATATGCTGGTTGGAAACGGAGCGAAAGTTTCAGCCCACAGCAGTGGGATCCATTAGTTTGATTTTGCCTACGGGCCTTATGTTGAACTTATACCCGGTTTACTATGTACCTGCGATTTGCAGGAATATTATTTCCGTTTCTGTTTTGAATAATGATGGTTTTTCATTTTCAATTGATCCAAATGCATTAGAATCACCAGAAATGGGATGGTATATGGTACCGCTTCTCTTTAAAATGGTCTATATATTTTAGACATGATAAACGAGTCATATAACATAAACTTGAAACGAAATAAGCCTAACGACTTAAACCAGACATACCTATGGCATTGCATATTAGGTCATATTAACGAGAACCGAATCAAGAAACTCCACTCCGGTGAAATACTTGAAGGTTTCGATTATGAGTCATACGATAAGTGTGAAGCTTGCCTGTTAGGCAAAATGACCAAATCGCCCTTCACTGGTTACAATGAAAGGGCAAGTGATTTATTGGGGAGCATACACACTGATTTATGTGGACCAAAAACATCTGCAAGAGGAGGTTTTAACTACTTCATTACTTTTACTGATGATTACAGTAGATACGGTTTGTGTATCTCATGAGACACAAACATGAGTCCTTTGAGAAATTCAAGGAGTTTAAAATGAAGTGCAAACCCAATTGAATAAGACAATAAAGATTCTCCGGTCTGATAGAGGTGGAGATATTTGAGTCACGAGTTCAATACTCATCTTAGAGAGTGTGGTATTGCTTCACAACTCACTCCAGCAGGAACGCCATAGCATAATGGTGTGTCCGAAAGGAGAAATCGAACCCTTCTTGATATGGTTCGATATATGATGGCCTATCTGATTTGCCACTTCGCGCAGCACTCACCTTGAACAAATGTCCAACTAAGTCACAGAGAAACTCTCCCATGAACTGTGTTTTGGGAAGATTCCCAAGTTGGTTTTCTTTAGATTTGGGGCTGTGAAGCTTATGTTAAGAGATTGACAAAGGCTTAAACTTGCGCCCAAATCTGACAAATATTTCATAAGATATCCAAAGAAAACAGTTGGTTACTACTTTTACCTGAAGCATGAGAATAAAATCTTCATTGCCTACACAGGAGCATTCCTTGAAAAGGAATATCGGTCTAGAAGGACTAGAATGATGGTGTTTTGTCTTGAGAAAACTCAAGAAGATGAAGTCAATGTCGAAGCATCTAATGCAGAAACATCTGACGCACACAAGAGTTGGTACCTTCTTACATAGAAGAACCAGTTTTGATCCTCATGAAGTTGTGAAAGAACCAAAACCCTTAGGAGATCTAACAGAGATCATGAACCAGAGCGCTGGTATGGTGAAAGCTTTCATCATTGAAGTGATGAGCCCACTTCTTATAAAGAAGCAATGAAATAACATAGATGCTGACAAATGGCAGATAGCCATGCAATCTGATGGATTATGTACCAAAACAGGTTTGGTCCTTGTTGGATTTACCAATGGGGTTCGCCTTGATTGTAAATGGGTATTTAAGAGAAACATGATAATGACGGAAACGTCGATGTTCTCAAAGCTAGACTGTAGCAAAAGGTTTTAACAAGTTCACGTGTGGACTATGATGAAACCTACTCGCCAGTGGCTATGCTTAAATCCGTTCGGATAATCTTAGCCATTGCTGCATTTCATGACTATGAAATTTGGCAAATGGATGTAAAGACCGCTTTCCTGAATGGAAATCTTGAAGAGGTGGTAACATGGCACAACCTCCAAGCTTTACATGTCCTAAAGTGTAACGCCCGCCCACGAAACCGGGTCGGAACGTTATTTGATTTGATGGACTGCCTCACAAAACCATCACGAGTCTTTCCAGCACGTTTTGTCCTCACTCACGTGCTCACGGGACACTTCCCAGTGGGTCACCCATCCTAGAATTACCCCAGGTCAAGCACGCTTAACTTGGAGTTCTTCTGATTTGGGTTACCGAAGAGAAGATGCATCCTGATGGTAGGAGTAGTACCAATCAAATCATATCAAACATATAAACATCGCACTTTGGGCCGGGTATTACAACCTCCCCCACGTAAACACTCAACGTCCTCGTTG